>OY987218.1:25334422-25934422 GCA_963920805.1 Primula vulgaris | reverse complement strand
GCAGTAACCATACTTATTTTAGGATTTTACTCTAGGAGGTTGCAAGTACTAAAGCCAACTAATTCAATCTTTTCCAACAAGAGGTAGACAAGAAAACAAGAACCTGGGCATGGCAACATACCACGAAATGAAGACGAACAGTCGAATGCTTTTTAGTTCCTGCATACTGTGTTGCATAGGCTTTGCCTGCAAAATTAGCAATAAAAAATAAAAAATTATGACCAACTTACGTCAATCATGATACACATTACTTATAGAGATACCAACAAATAGCAACATACATTAAAAATCTCATAAGTATCACTTGCACTCCGCTCCGTCCACCTCCGGTACAGGTACATAGCACAAAAAATGAGAAAACTGTTAAAAGAAACGAGAACAAATAAGTCAATCAAAATGCAGAACAGAAGCACAGAGACATGCACGAGAAAATAATTAAAACCTACCATTATACTTCGCTACTAAGATAATCAATCATGTAAGGAGTGTAAGAAACATAGTTAATATAGCTCGCAGATGAAAAAATCAATATAACAAACAAATACACGCGGCAACAGATGCTAATGCTGTATATCCAAAAAAATAAACATGTTGCTCGATTCAAATTTACCTCCATAACGTCAAGAACATGTAATCAAATAGCCTAAGCCAAGACCCATCGTTTTGTCACCCATATCTTGAACACTTCTAGCCAAGCATATTTTACTTGCTCTCCATCCACACCCGGTACAAGTACAGGTACAATGCACATAGATATGAGGTAAAGGTTATCTTGAGAACAAAAACATGAATGAAAACACATGACACAAGCATAAAGACAACATGTACTACCTACCCATAATATCTATTTATTATATAAAAAATTTATTAACCATGACCCTAAAACCATGTTGCAAGATGAATCACCCATCCCACGCTAGCAAGCCAAATAAAATCATAACACTCATATCAGCTTTGTTACAAAAATTAGTCCTCTAAGGGGGAGTATAAGAAATTTATAGTTCACACTTTTATCACAGCAATAATATGATAAAAACTAAAAACTAATGCAAAATTTAAATACAGTCATACAAAAGTAGTTGTGAAATACATAATCAAATTATCTAATGTCTTTGGTAATCAACCTTTTAAACTTTATTCAAATTTGTTTGATTTTGTTAATACCGTTTTTCATCGATTTCGAATGTTTCCATGTAATTAAACGATGAGAAGTGAACACACTGAACGTTTTATTCATCTGAGTTGAAGGGAAAAAACGTCATTTTACGCTTTAAACTAATCTCATCCATGGGCCATAAATAAAAAAAACAAGTACTTTCTAATATATATATATAGATAATACCAAAATTACAATTAAGAAATGAGAAAACAATGAAAGGGATAGATAACTCAGAAGGGAAAAAACGTCATTTTACGCTTTAAACTAATCTCATCCATGGGCCATAAATAAAAAAAAACAAGTACTTTCTAATATATATATATAGATAATACCAAAATTACAATTAAGAAATGAGAAAACAATGAAAGGGATAGATAAGAAGGATAAGGGTTTGATGACGGCATAGGTGGTTGCTGGTGGGTGGAGGCGGTAAAAAAAACGGTGAAGGTTTTGCAGATTTAACAGAGAGGAGAAAGGTGTAAAATAATATATATGGTCTCTGTAATTTAAACTCAAACTATCTAGCTTCTATAAAATTTATAGGTTCTTTCACCTATATCGTCTATATAAAACATAAATACAAATCAGAGTATATAAAAATAAGGCAACCATGTACACAAGTCTTGCACATAACAATTTACAAGGTTTCAGGAGATATAAGATGGCCATGTCAACCGACTAATCGCCAACTATACACCCTCAAAAATAAATAATAAAAGTGACAGTTTTGGTCAAAACGTTTAATTGGCGATTAGGTGTGACTAATCGGAAAATAGCTGGGTAGTAGGTCACCGACTAATCGCCAACTATGAACTAGTCTCTCATACTTTGAGCAATGCTAGTTTAAGATCAGTGGTTTCCCCCACCAACAATAAATTGATTTTAAGGAAAGTGTTTCTTTGAGGTCAAGCATCCAGTAAAACAAGGATTTAAACATAAAAAGCATACGCATAAAAAATGCAGATCTAATAATCGAAAGAAAAACCTGTGGAACTTCTTCAGACTAAAGGTATACTCATCCAGCCTCGGCCCATTGAATGACAAGTACAAAGAACGCTTCATTTCGTGTACATCTGTAAAACAAAAGAAAGGGGGGCAAAGGAAATACAAAACAACATAACTGATTAAGAAAATGAAAACACAAGTTGTAGAAAGAAAAAAGAGTAAGATCTAGAACAATGAAAAAAAAACTTTCAGTTGCCTGTCCCCTTTCCCGAAAAGAATTTTTCAATTTTTCGACCAAAATTAATGATTCCATAGGTCACCTTCGATACGTACAAATAGGTTTTAAATTTTTTATGTAACTTGGTTGTATCTGGTCAAAAAGGTCAATTCAAGATGTAAAATAAGATTTTACAAAAAGGGATGCAATTTTGAGCAATAACCATACTTGTTTTAGGATTTACTTTACCGTAGAAGGTTGCAAGTAAAACAAATAATTAGACCAACTTACGTCAATCATGATACACATTACTTATAAAGATACCAACAAATAGCAACATACATTAAAAAGCTCATAAGTATCACTTGCATTCGTCCACCTTCGGTACAGGTACGTTGCACAAAAAATGAGAAAGATGTTATCAGAAATGAGAACAAATAAGTCAAATCAAAATACAGAACAGAAGCACAGAGACATGCACTACCCAAGCCCGGGTGAGCACGCACGAGAAAATAGTAAAACCTACCATTAAACTTCGCTACTAAGATAATGAATCATGTAAGGAGAGTGTAAGAAACATAGTTAATATAGCTCGCAGCAAAATTGTGATAAAAACTAATGCAGATATAAAATACAACCATACAGAAATGGCTGTTTAATACTCGAAGTACCTTAGAATATATTAATAAAGGGCAAACAGGTAGACGGGGCTTGCACAATATGTGGTTGGGGAGGATCTGCATACTCTGCCACATCCCTTTGCCCATAATCCTCAAACTCGACGACTGTCCTAAAATATAGGTACATGAAAAAGCAAGTTCAAAATATAATAAAAAAAACAACATAAAGGAAACTATAACAACGCAATAGGCTACTAAATATATAAATAAATACGAAAGGAAATTAAAAGCGGAAACCCCTGTACATAAGTCTCTTCCATTCAATGCAACTTGGTTTTTTCCTCTACAAGAGTCATCTATCTAAACCTACCTGCTCTATATTATAAACAAGTACAATTGTAAGAATTTCTTTAAATTCAAAGCAAAACACGATACTGTTAATATAAAATCGGTCCCATTGACCAACACCAAATTGAAAAAGTCGCTATAAAAATATTAATATAACAAACAAAAACACACGCCAATAGATGCTAATGCTGTATATCCAAAAAAATAAACATGTTGCTCGATTCAAATTTACCTCCATAACGTCAAGACCATGTAATCAAATAACTTTAGCCAAGACCCATCGCTGTGTAACCCATATCTTGAACACTTCTAGCCAAGCATATTTTACTTGCCTCCATCCACACCCGGTACAATTACAGGTACAATGCACATAGATATGAGGTAAAGGTTATCTTGAGAACAAAAACATGAATGAAAACACATGACACAAGCATAAAGACAACATATACCTACCCATAATATCTATTTATTATATAAAAAAATTATTAACCATGACCCTAAAACCATGTTCCAAGATGAATCACCCATCCCACACAAACATGCCAAAGAAAATCATAACACTCATATCAGCTTTATTACAAAAATAAGTCCTCTAAGGGGGGTATAAGAAATTTATAGTTCACACTTCTATCACGGCAATAATATGATAAAAACTAAGGCAAAATTTAAATACATTCATACAAAAGTAGTTGTGAAATACATAATCAATTATCTAATGTCTTTGGTAATCAACCTTTTAACTTTGTTCAAATTTGTTTGATTTTGTTAATACCGTTTTTCATCAATTTTGAATGTTTACATGTAAATAAACGATGAGCAGTGAGCACACTGAACGTTTTATTCATCTGAGTTGAAGGAAAAAAACGTCATTTTACGCTTTAAACTAATCTCATCCATGGGCCATAAATAAGAAAAACAACTACTTTCTAATATATATAGATAGATAGATAGATAGATAGATAGATAGATAATACCTAAATTACAATTAAGAAATGAGAAAACAATGAAAGGGATAGACAAGAAGGATAAGGGTTTGATGACGGACGGCATAGGTGGTTGGTGGGTGGAGGCGGTAAAAAAACCGGTGAGTTAAGGTTTTGCAGATTTAACAGGGAGCAGAAAGTTGTAAAATAATGTCTGGTTCCTGTAATTTAAACTCAAACTATCTAGCTTCTATAAAATTTATAGGTTCTTTCACCTATATCGTCTACATAAAACATAAATACAAATCAGAGTATATAAAAATAAGGCAACCCTGTACACAAGTCTTGCACATTACAATTTACAAGGCTCAGGAGATATAAGATGGCCCTTGTCAACCGACCAATCCCGAACTATAGACCTTCAAAAATAAAAAATAAAAGTGACAGTTTTGGTCAAAACGTTTAATTGGCGATTAGCTGTGACTAATCGGAAAATAGCTGGGTAGGAGGTCACCGACTAATCGCCAACTATGAACTAGTCTCTCATACTTTGAGCAATGCTAGTTTAAGATCAGTGGTTTCCCCCACCAACAATAAATTGATTTTAAGGAATGTATTTTTTTGAGATAAAGCATCCAGTAAAATAAGGATTTAAACATAAAAAGCATACGCATGAAAAATGCAAATCTAATAATCGAAAGAAAAACCTGTGAAACTTCTTCATACTAAAGGTACGCTCATCTAGCCTCGGCACATTGAATGATAAGTACGAAGAACAGTTCATTTGGTGTACATCTGTAAAACAAAAGAAAGGGGGGCAAAGGAAACACAAAACAACATAACTGATTAAGAAAATGAAAATAGACAGAATAACGACAGCAAAAACTACAATAATAAAAAATATATTAATCTAAGGAAATTCACTACATAAATTTAAAAACAAAATAGAGATCAAAGTATATTTTTATATTAATATAAGGAAGCCATATTCATTCTAAAAAGTCAATCGACCCAGTATTAAGAAAGGAAAAGGAACAGACTGACAAGATTTAGATAAGCTAAAAAGGCTTTTACTTATAATGAAGAATGGAGTTGCAATTAAATAATCATAAATCAATCGGTAAAAATTTAAGACATTATAATTCAACAGGAAACAGAAACCAGATCAAGATTAATTCAAGTTCAAAAACTAATTGAGATTTCCAAAATCTAGATCTAATTTATTTTACGGAAACAGTATGCAGATTGAAATCAATTCAAGTTGCAATTGAATACAGAAAATAGTATACATTAATTAGGGATTTCAAAACACTAGATAAATCTAGGAAAAGCAGGAGATACAAAAACTTTATCAAAAAAATGTGAAAGGGGTGTGGGTGAAAAGGAGATTGCTTTCTTTCTTATTATTCTAGTATATAAAAAATGGAGATTAGGGCGAAGCATTGCCTAGAAATATCATTAGTTAATTGATCTAAGTTTAGGCAATTTATTATTTATTACTACATTTTTCTTTTAATCAATTGTTTGAGGGGGAGTCGTTCTATAAGAAGATACTTTTTTTTTCCGAAACCATCAGTTACTCAGATCATATCTCAGAAATGCATATAACAGAGTCAACATACAGAAAGGATTAAAGAACTAAAAGGACAAAAGTTACCTTTAAAAAGCATATCAAGAACTAAAAACAACGAAAACATGAGAGTACCCCAATCTAACTCCGTTAATACCCAAATGGCTAATTTCACAAAGCCTAAATAACTCTATCCTCTAGAAGTAAAGACAGAAAATAAAAATAGATCATCAGAAAGTCGACCAAAAATTTAAGTCCGTTGATCCTAAAATGCAAACAAGACGACAACAGAAAGAAACCAAGCAATTATCCTAAATCAAACATGAATTTGAGGCATGAACCTCCTAACAAGAAAGCTACAATAAATCAATCTCAAATTTAAACACACATAAACAATTAAATACATATTTAATCTGCAACCAATGAAATAAGTTCAGGGACATAAACAGGAATCAACAATCACATACATTGATCTGTCTAAAATAAATACTGAAAGCCTGTAAAAAGAAGCTATAGTTGCCTCGAACCAATCAACCCACAAATACAAACTCACATCCAATAAAACAACGCAATTTGAAAATATTGCATTTAAGAAACAAGTGAAACAATGTACAATTTTTAAAAGAAAAAAATAGAATAAGTCGGAAAAGCAGGGAAGTGTAAAATGATGTTTACTAACCTGAAAGGAGGGGGAGAGAGAGAGATTGAGAAATTACTCGTATGATGAATTAATAATTATGGTGTATGGAAGTAAGGGGCAAAAATCCTCCCATTAAGGTTTATGTAGATGACAGAGAGAGGGAAGGATGCTTAACACCATTACGGCCAAGTAGCCTTCGTAGCGAGGGCAATGTATGTAAATATGTATGTGTAATATATACACACAGAGGAAGAGGACCACTATTTCTCATATTTACACCACCGCCGGTCTATGAAAGGTGAATATGTACTAGTTCTCATATTTACGCCATCAGTAAGGGGTATAAGTTGCAAACTTTCCAAGCTAATTTTAGCACCGACTTAATTAATCCCTCCTCCTACATTCCGACATCTATTAAAACTTTAACATTAAAAATAATGGTGAATATGAAGAAGAAAAACCAGTACATAAATCAATTCCATATCGATCTACTCATCCAATTTATTTTCCTTCAATTTTGAGAACTGGAAAATAAGAGATTATTTTGGGCTAATATTCACAACCATTGATAGTGATAGTTGATTGCTAGTTTTAAAACCATATACCACATTTAAGGTACCCGTGACATTTTTGTTTTCAGCAGCCCAAACAAAACATCTTCAGCTGATAGACTGAATTAGAAAAAGGTTATTACTTTGCTTTACGATACCTGTAGAACGTCTTCCCTGTCCAGAGTCCGAACGTCATCTTCCCCATCATATTATTCCAAGTATCACATCGTGACCACACAAGCACGCTAGCATACCATCGCAAATGAAGTGCATGTCCCACCAATGTATTATTGATAAGTGAACCTCGCATGGTAACCCACAGCTTTGAAATTGACGGTAAGCTTGTTAAACGATGATAGTTTACTCTAAAAATTTATGTTACAAGAACGGTATAGAAAACACAAGCTGGAGAAAGAAAAAAGAATACGATCTACAACAATGAAAAAAAAATCAGTTGCCTTTTCCATCCGCGATAAGAATTTTTCAATTTTTCGACAAAATTAATGATTCCAATGGTCACCTTCGATACGTACAAATAGGTTTCAAATTTTATATGGAACTTAGTTGAATCTGGTCAAAAAGGTCAATTGAGATGTAAAATAAGAATTTTTTAAAAGTGCTCCAACATTGAGCAGTAACCATACTTATTTTAGGATTTACTCTAGGAGGTTGCAAGTAATAAAAGCCAACTAATTCAATCTTTTTTCCAAACAAGAGGAAGACAAGAAAACAAGAACCTGGGCATAGCAACATGCCACGAAATGAAGACTAACAGCCGAATGCTTTTTGGTTCCTGCATACTGTGCTGCATAGGCTTTGCCTGCTAAATGCGCAATCAAAAATAAAAAATTATGACCAACTTACGTCAATCATGATACACATTACTTATAGAGATACCAACATATAGCAACATACATTAAAAAGCTCATAAGTATCACTTGCGCTCCGTCCAGCTCCGGTACAGGTACGTAGGAAAAAAATTGATAAAGCTGTTATCAGAAACAATAACAAATAAATCAATCAAAATGCAGAACAGAAGCACGGAGACATGTACTACCCAGCCCAGGTGAGCACACACGAGAAAATAACAGAAACCTACCATTATACTTCGCTACTAAGATAATCAATCATGTAAGGAGTGTAAGAAACATAGTTAATATAGCTCGCAGCAAAATTGTCATAAAACCTAATGCAGATATAAAATACAACTATACAGATATGGTTGTTTAATACTCGAAGTACCTTAGAATATATTAATAAAGGGCAAACAGGTAGACGGGGATTGCGCAATATGTGGTTGGGGAGGATCCGCATAGTCAGCCACATCCCTTCACCCATAATCCTCAAACTCGACGACTGTCCTAAAATATAAGTATATGAATAAGCAAGTTCAAAATATAATAAAAAACAACATAAAGGAAACTATAACAACGCAATAGGCTACTAAATAGATAAATAAATATGAAAGGAAATTAAGAGCGGGTAACCCCGTACATAAATCTCTTCTAATCAATGCAACTAGGTTTTTATCTCTACAAGGATCATCTACACCTGCTCCATATTATAAACAAGCAAAACACGATACTATTAAAATAAAACCAGTCCCATTGACCAACACCAAATTGAAAAAGTCGAGATAAAAAAATCAATATAACAAACAAACGCCGCCAACAGATGCTGGTGCTGTATATCCGAAAAAATAAACATGTTACTCGATTCAAATTTACCTCCATAACGTCAAGACCATGTAATCAAATAGTTTAAGCCAAGACCCATCGATGTGTCACCCATATCTTGAACACTTCTAGCGTAGCATATTTTACTTGCTCTCTCCATCCACACCCGGTACAAGTACAGGTACAATGCACATAGATATGAGGCAAATGTTATCTTGAAAACAAAAACATGATTGAAAACATAGGACACAAGCATAAAAACAAGCATGTACTACCTACCCATAATATCAATTTATTATATAAAAATTATATTAACCATGAACCTAAACATGTTCCAAGATGAATCACCCATCCCACACTAACATGCCAAAGAAAATCATAACACTCATATCAGCTTTGTTACAAAAATTAATTAAAAAAAATAGAATAAGACGGAAAAGCAGGGAAGCGTAAATTGAGGTATACTTCCCTAAAAGGAGAGAAAGATTGAGAAATTACTCGTCTGTCGAATTAATAATTATGGCGTATGGTCGATGAATCACCCATCCCACACTAACATGCCAAAGAAAATCATAACACTCATATCAACTTTGTTACAAAAATTAATTAAAAAAAATAGAATAAGACGGAAAAGCAGGGAAGCGTAAATTGAGGTATACTTCCCTAAAAGGAGAGAAAGATTGAGAAATTACTCGTCTGTCGAATTAATAATTATGGCGTATGGTCGTGAGGGGCTAATCCTCTTATTAGGGTTTCTGTAGATGACAGGGAGAGGGGGAAGGATGGTTAACGCCTTTACGGCCATGTAGGCCTTCCTAGCAACGCCAATGTATGTAAGTATGTATGCGTATATACAGAGGGGAAGAGGACCAGCTGCAGACCGGCAGTGGCGTAAATATGACGCGGACGGTTTAAACTGCGAAGTTTCCAAGTTAATTTTAGCACCGACTTAATTGGTCCCTCCTCCTACAATGTTTTTCCTTCCGACATCTACTAAAACTTGACATTAAAAATAAAGGTGAATATGAAGAAAAAAAACTAGTTCATACATCAATTTCCATATAGATCTACTCATCCAATTTATTTTTTGTCAATTTTGAGAACTGGAAAATAAGAGATTAGTTTGAGCTAATATTCACAACCATTCATAGCGACAGTTTTTTTTTTGGTACAAATTCATAGTGACAGTTGATTGCTAGTTTTAAAACCATATAACGCATTTAAGGTACCTGTGACATTTTTGTTTTCAGAAGCCCAAACAAAACATCTTCAGCTGACAGACTGAATTAGAAAAAGATTAGTTTGAGCTAATATTCACAACCATTCATAGCGACAGTTTTTTTTTTGGTACAAATTCATAGTGACAGTTGATTGCTAGTTTTAAAACCATATAGCATATTTAAGGTACCTGTGACATTTTTGTTTTCAGAAGCCCAAACAAAACATCTTCAGCTGACAGACTGAATTAGAAAAAGGTTATTACTTTGCTTTACGATACCTGTAGAACGTCTTGCATATCCGGACGTCATCTTCCCCATCATATTATTCAAAGTATCACATCGTGACCACACCAACACGCTAGCATACCATCGCAAATGAAGTGCATGTCCCACAAATGTATTATTGATAAGTGAACCTCGCATGGTAACCCACAGCTTTGAATTTGAGGGTAGAAAGCTTGTTAAACGATGATAGTTTACTCTAAAAATTTATGATAGGAGAACTGTATAGAAAACACAGGCTGGAGAAAGAAAAAAGAGTACGATCTACAACAATGAAAAAAAATTCAGTTGCCTGTCCATCCCCGAGACGAATTTTTCAAATTTTCGACCAAAATTAATGGTCACCTTCGATACGTACAAATAGGTTTCAAATTTTTTATGGAACTTAGTTGAATCTGGTCAAAAAGTACATTGAGATGTAAAATACGATTTTTTTAAAAGGGCTGCAACTTTGAGCAGTAAACATACTTGTTTTAGGATTTACTCTAGGAGGATGCAAGTACAAAACCCAACTAATTCAATATTTTCCAAACAAGATGAAGACAAGAAAACAAGAACCTGGGCATAGCAACATGCCACGAAATGAAGACTAACAGCCGAATGCTTTTTGGTTCCTGCATACTTTGTTGCATAGGCTTTGCCTGTTAAATGTGCAAAAAAAAAATAAAAAAATTATGACCAACTTACGTCAATCATGATACACATTACTTATAGAGATACCAACAAATAGCAACATACAATAAAAAGCTCATAAGTATCACTTGCGCTCGTCCACCTCCGGTACAGGTACGTAGCACAAAAAATTAGAAAGTTATCAGAAACGAGAACAAATAAGTCAATCAAAATACAGAACAGAAGCACAGAGACGAAACGAGAACAAATAAGTCAATCAAAATACAGAACAGAAGCACAGAGACATGCGCACTACCCAGCCCAGGTGAGCACGCACGAGAAAATAATAAAAACCTACGATTATACTTCGCTACTAAGATAATCAATCATATAAGGAGAGTGTAAGAAACATAGTTAATATAGCTCGTAGCAAAATTGTGATAAAAACTAATACAGATATAAAATACAACCATACAGAAATAATTGTTTAATTCTCGAACTACCTTAGAATATATTAATAAAGGGCAAACTGGTAGATGGGGCTTGCGCAATATGTGGTTGGGGGATCCGCATACTCAACCACATCCCTTCACCCATAATCCTCAAACTCGACGACTGTCCTAAAATATAGGTATATGAATAAGCAAATTTAAAATATAATAAAAAAAACAACATAAAGGAAACTATAACAAAAATAAACAATGACATACGTTACTTCTAAAGATACAAACAAATAGCAACATACATTAAAAAGCTCATACGTATCACTTGCTTTCCGTCCACCCCTGGTACAGGTACGTTGCATAAAAAATGAGGAAGTTATTATCAGAAATGGGAACAAAAAAGTCAATGAAAATAAAGAACAGGAGCACAGAGACATGAACTACCCACGAAATGAAGACTAAAAGTCGAATGCTTTTTGGTTCCTGCATACTGTGTTGCATAGGTTTTGCATGTTACATGCACACAAAAAAAACAAATAATTAGACCAACTTACGTCAATCATGATATACGTTACTTATAAAGATACAAACAAATAGCAACATACATTAAAAAGCTCATACTGTGTTGCATAGGTTTTGCATGGTACATGCACACAAAAAAAACAAATAATTACACCAACTTACGTCAATCATGATATACGTTACTTATAAAGATACAAACAAATAGCAACATACATTAAAAGGCTCATACTGTGTTGCATAGGTTTTGCATGGTACATGCACACAAAAAAAACAAATAATTACACCAACTTACGTCAATCATGATATACGTTACTTATAAAGATACAAACAAATAGCAACATACATTAAAAGGCTCATACGTATCACTTGATTTCCGTCCACCCCCGGTACAGGTACGTTGCATAAAAAACGAGGAAGTTATTATCAGAAATGGGAACAAAAAAGTCAATGAAAATAAAGAACATGAGCACAGAGACATGAACTACCCAGCCTAAGTGAGCACGCACGAGAAAATAATAAAAACCTACCTATATGCTTTGCTACTAAGATAATCAGTTATGTAAGGAGAGTGTAAGAAACATAGTTAATATAGCTCGCAGATAAAAAAATCAAAATAACAAACAAATACACGCGACAACAGATGCTAATGCACGAGATGAGCACGCACAAGAAAATAATAAAAACCTACCTATATGCTTTGCTACTAAGATAATCAGTTATGTAAGGAGAGTGTAAGAAAAATAGTTAATATAGCTCGCAGATAAAAAAATCAATATAACAAACAAATACACGCGGCAAGAGATGCTAATGTTGTATATCCAACAAAATAAACATGTTGATCGATTCAAATTTACCTCCATAACGTCAAGACCATGTAATCAAATAGCCTAAGCGAAGACTCATCGCTGTGTCACCCATATATCTTGAACACTTCTAACCCAGCATATTTTACTTGCTTGCTCTCCATCCACACTGGGTAAAAGTACAGGTACAATGCACATAGATATGAGGGCAAAGGTTATCTTGAGAACAAAAGCATGAATGAGAGCACATGACGCAAGCATAAAGAGAACATGTACTACCTACACATAATATCTATTTATTATATAAAAATTACCATGACCCTAAACATGTTCTAAAATGAATCACCCATCCCACACTAACATGCCAAAGAAAATCATAACACTCATATCAGCTTTCTTACAAAAATTAGTCCTCTAAGGGAGAGTATAAGAAATATATAGTTCGTACTTCTATTACAGCAATAATATGATAAAAACTAAGGCATAGTTTAAATACATGCATACAAAAGTAGTTGTGAAATACATAATCAAATTATCTAATATGTCTTTGGTAATCAACCTTTTTAACTTTATTCAAATTTGTTTGATTTTGTTAATACCTTTTTTCATCGATTTTGAATGTTTCCATCGAAATAAACGATGAGCAGTGAACTCACTGAACGTTTTATTCATCTGAGTTGAGGGAAAAAACGTCATTTTACGCTTTAAACTAATCTCATTCATGGGCCATAAATAAGAAAAACAAGTACTTTCTAATATATATATATATATATATATAGATAATACCTAAATTACAATTAAGAAATGAGAAAACAATGAAAGGGATAGATAAGAAGGATAAGGATTTGATGACGGCATAGGTGGTTGCTAGTGAGTGGAGGTGAGTTAAGGTTTTGCAGATTTAACAGGGAGGAGAAAGGTATAAAATGATATATCTTGTCCCTATAATTTAAACTCAAATTATCTAGCTTCTATAAAATTTATAGGTTCTTTCACCTATATCCTCTACATAAAACATAAATACAAATCAGAGTATATAAAAATAAGGCTACCATGTACACAAGTCTTGCACATTACGATTTACAAGGTTTCAGGAAATATAAGATGGCCCTGTCAACCGACTAATCGCCAACTATACACCCTCAAAAATAAATAATAAAAGTGACAGTTTTGGTCAAAACGTTTAATTGGCGATTAGTTGTGAGTAATCGGAAAATAGTTGGGTCGGAGGTCACCGACTAATCGCCAACTATGAACTAGTCTCATGCTTTGAGCAATGCTAGTTTAAGATCAGTGGTTTCCCCCACCAACAATAAATTGATTTTAAGGAATGTGTTTCTTTGAGGTCAAGCATCCAGTAAAACAAGGATTTAAACATAAAAAGCATACGCATAAAAAATACAGATCTAATAATCGAAAGAAAAACCTGTGGAACTTCTTCATACTAAAGGTATACTCATCCACCCTCGGCACATTGAATGACAACTACGAAGAACACTTCATTTGGTGTACATCTGTAAAACAAAAAAAAGAGGGGCAAAGGAAATACAAAACAACATAATTGATTAAGAAAATGAAAATAGACAGAATAACGACAGCAAAAACTACAATAACCAAATCCAAGTCCTACTACGCCAGGTTCAATCATACGGATGAAAGCAAAAAACACCAAGAATTTTTGGGCTGTGGGTAGAACATTTTTTGGTTTTGAATTAATAAATAGAAATTAAAAATTAAGATTTACCTTTACTAGTAACATTTGTTTAGTTTTGGATCCACTATAAAAATAAGATAAAGCAGCAAATGTGATAAGAACTGATCCCAAAATGACAATTCTCAAAACAAGTCAATTAGATAAAGCATGAAAGTCATTCTAATTCCAGTCACCAAACTTACATACTATCAAAAACAACCTAAAAGAAACAGAATAATAGCAAGAGCGATTTTACCAACTATTATTTCTTTGGATGAAAAATAAATTTTTTATAATATAAAAAAAATCATTATTCCTCCCATCTGTGAATTTGGAAGCAACACAAAACGAATTCAGAACAAATAAAATATACACAAAATCATAAGAACTTCAAAAAAAGAAGTCACAAGACTACCATGGTTTACCCTTCTTATACTCTAATTGTGTTCCCATAATGGGGTAAGTCATTATCTTGACGTCTTTCTCCATCATCACACCCTCCGGTCTGATACCCTTGCCCTAACAGTCACATTCTTCTTTCTTCATCGTCTTGGGGTCTTATTACGCTATTATCTAAGGAAGCAGACTTTTTGTTTGTATATTGAAGGGAATCGATAGCCATCAGATGTTACTTTAATCACACCAATCAACTATGTGAGAAAATTTTAAGTTGGCACGATTCAAGTCACTTTGAATTAATGAACTACTAAACAAAAACCATAAGCATATACTTCACTACAGTTACACCTAAGTAGCAGCAAATTCAGGATCAAAAGTCAGACAAGATATTTCTATAATACCCATACTCCACATAATTGTAATAATTCAATGACATGTAGTAAATATTTGAAATCTAATTAATTGAAGTTATACTTGCTAGCAAATGAAAATAACTGTATATAAATCTAGGAAAATCACTGGGGAGCATACAAAAACTTTTATCAAAATAATGTGGAGTCGGATCATATCTCACAAATGCATACAACAGAGTCAACATACAGAAAAGATTAAAGAACTAAAAGGACAAAAGCCACATCTAAGAAGCATATGAAAAACTAAAACAATGAAAACGTGGGAGTAGCCTAGACCAATCAAACTCGGTTAAAACTCAGTTAAAGCGTCTTTATACACGTTTATAAATAATTGAATTTATATATATAACATATTATAAATGATCATAGCCAACCATATTTAGTATAACCCACTAAATCACGTACTCACTCAATTCCAATAAAGACACATAAACAAAGAGAAGGTCTCACTGAAAATGTAACAATCATATTAATAGATAGGGTTAGAATCCCCTAGCTCTATCCCCTAGCAGTAAAGACAAGATAATAAAAAAATAGAGCATCAGCAAGTCAACCAAAAATTTAAGCCCATTAATCCTAACATGCAAACAAGACAACAACATACAGAAACCAAGCAATAATACAAATGACATGAATTTCAAGGCATAAAAACCTCCTAACAAGAAAGCTACAATACATTATTCTCAAATTTAAACACACAAAAACAATTAAATACAGATACCTTCCTATATGTTTTGCAACTAAGATATCAATCATGTAAGGAGAGTAAGAAACATAGTTCATCTAGCAAAATTATTATAAAAGCTAAGGAGAGATTATAGACAACCATACATAAATAGCTATCCAATACTCTAAGTACCTTAAAATATATTAATAAAGGGCAATCAGGTACACAGGGCTTGTGCAATACGGGGTTGGGAGGATCTGCATACCAGCCATATCCCTTCATCCAAAATCCTCAAACTCAACGCCTGTCCTTGTAGGCATATGAAAAATCAAGCCCAAACATAATATAAAGCTGAAAATGTGATTTATAATATAATATACACATGTACAGATTAATATCCCTATCTTGTACTCTGATTTTGAATATGGGCCCAAATTCTGTGAATGCCAAGCATTAAATGAGATAGGGTCAGTAAGAGATGGTGGTCGACAGAAAAAATGAATTAAAATTATAAACGATGAATTTAACTTCTTGGTGAGGGAGTAGAAGACATCCTAATTCCTGTTTGTTTGACCAAAATTTGGACCGCCAATTGCATGACCACGTCTGTAACTGAAAAGAAAATAATTAAGAGCGGTAACTGAAAAGCAAATAATTAAGAGCGGGAATTAAGAGTTCAAAACTCATGTACATAAGTCTCTTCCAATCAATGCAACTTATCTTTTCTTTCTACACGAACCCTCTCACATATTCCATATTATAAACAAGTACAATAATAAGAATTCCTTTAAATTCAAAGCAAAACAATACCGTAAAAATAAAGTCAGTACCATGGACCATTTCAATATAACAAACATATACACATCTCCACACACAAAATCACCAACATACACTAATGTTGTATATCCGAAAAAATAAACATGTTACTCAATTCAAGTTTACCTGCATAATGCCAAGATCATGTAATCAAATAGCCTAAGACCCGTTGCTGTGTCATGAGTCATTCATATCTTGAACACTTCTAGCCCAGCATATATTACTTGCTCTCTATCCACACCCGGGACAAGTACAGGTACGTACAATACACATATAATGAGACAGAAGTTATCTTGAGAACAAAACATAAATTAAAACACAAGACAGAAACACAAAGACACATGAACTACCTGCCCACAATATCAATTTAATGTATAAAAAACATATTGACCATGTCCCTAGACATACTACAAGATGGATCACCCATCCCACAGAAAGATCAATCATTTAGGAGGAGTGTAAGAAATATATAGTTTACACTTCACATAATCACAGCAATAATATGATAAAAAACCAAGGCATAATTTAATTACAGTCATACAAGAATAGTTGTCACATAATCAAAGTATCTAATATATGCTAATAAAAAACAATCAGGGGTAACTACTTTTTGATACATCAACCTTTTATCTTTATTCAAAATTGTACACCAACTCCAAAAAATTTGACTTTTTTACCCTTTTTCGTTGATTTCGACTGTTTCCATCTAAATGAAAGATTAGCAGTGACCTCACTAAACGTTTTTTCATCTGAATTGAAGGGTAATATCATCATTTTACCTTTTAAACTAACTAATCTCATCCATGTACCATAAATAAGAATAGTAATTAATACTCAAGCTGGCTACCATAAAAACAGAGGCATATGAAGAAGCAAGCCAACTTAAAGACAAAATAGACATCATAGCAAAGAAGATGCATAGATATAACCTAAATATAATAAAAAATCAGAAAAGGAAATCATAACGAAGTTATCGTCTACTTAATACATATCATGGTATGTTAATAAAGGAAACCCAATACCCAACCCTATACTAGTGCTTACACTTCTGTTAAAGGGCAGATTATGATTAAATTAAGGAAACAATATATTTTTTATTTACCCACAAATCAATACTTTTTAGGGATTTTGAAACTATGTTTCATTCTAAAAAGTCAATCAGCCAAGTCTTAAGAAAGGAACAGACTGACAAGATTTAGATAAACTAAAAAAGCTTTTACTTATAATGAACAATGTAGTTGCAATTAAATAACCCACAATCAATCAGTTGAAACTAGTTAGGGTATTTAGAAAAACTAGATCTAATTAACTTTAAAGCAAACCGGTAGCAGAATCGGAATTGATTCATATTGAAATTAATAAACCCATATTCATCGGTAAAAAATATTTAGGATCCCCAAATCAGTCAGAAACAAATTCTAGTTGCAACTAAAAACCCCTAAATCAGTCAGTAAGTTTTTAATTAATTACGGTTTTCAAACTAAATCAAATTAGTTCAACAAGAAACATAAACCATATCAAGATTAATTCACGTTGCAACAAAATTATCCCAAAATCAATCTGAAATAAACTAGATCTAAAATATAATTAACTGTGGTTTCCAAAATCTATAATTTGGGTTTTGAGTAAAGCAGATCTAAATTATTTTACAAAAAAACGTAACCAACTACTGAAATCGAGACGGTCTATATAATCCCTAGAATAATAAGACCCATACAATTATACAAATAAACATGGATGATAATTAAAGTTGCAGTTAAATACCCAAAATCAATCGGTATCAAGTTATTAGGGTTTTGAGTAAAACAGATCCAACTTATTTCACATAAAAACTTAACATAAGATGGAAAAAATCAATCCAATCTAAATAATCCTTGGAATAATCAGAGACCCGTATACAAAATAAACATAAAATCGCATAAATTAATTGGGGTTTTGAAAATACTATATTCAAATCTATCGGTAAACGTTAATAAGGGTTTCGAAAAAAATGAGATTTAATTACTTACTTTAAAGAAAATAGTAACAAGTAAAACTTTCAAAAACAAGATCTAAGTAACAGGTAATTAAGGTTTTCAGTAGAGTAGATCTAACTTATTATTTCACAAAAAAAACGTTACCAAAGATAGAAAAAATCGATTTAAACAATATATAAGCCTTAGAATAATAAGGACCCATACAAAACACTAGATCGAAATCAATTGGTAAAAGACCCATACAAATCTAATTATTTTAAGCACCCAACATCAATCAGTAGAAACTAATATGGGTTTTGAGTAAAGTAGATCTAACTTATTATTTCACATAAAAACGTAACAAAATATAGAAATAATCGATTAAATCAATAAATAAAAACCTAGAATAATTAGACCCCCATAAAGACAAACAGAGATAATAAAGAATGGTTTAACCTTCCGAAGAACGCTGATTATAATTACGATGCTGGGTCTCCACCTTATATATACTAAAACTATTATTATACTAATTATAATATGTATATGTGTATATTTATAGAGAGAGAGAGAGTTGATGAGAATTATGTAGGGGGGAAATGGGTGTATTATACTGTAGATATATAGAGAGAGAGAGTCAGTGAAATTGGCTCAGCGCCGTGTTAACGGCTCTATTAGGGAAAGTAAATTTGTTTTTATTTTTTTGAAAGGTACTGAAATTGAAATTAAGTAATTCATAAATAATTCGGTTTCTATTCGGTATAGTTTGGAATCACGTTTTTTTGTTAAAAATGTATTAGTATAAATAAATAATGAAAAAAAATTGTTGTGCAGTGCTTTACATCACCGCAATTTTTATTTTATAACTGAGTTATATATACAAGGCATCCGTCCTATCATAAATGTCTATCATAAATGTCTACTTTCAGTTATATTAAAATGTGAGTACGGATTGTCATTTTTTTTTTGATATATAATGAGTTATAGATATGCAAACATATTATATTAAAAAAATATTATTTTTAGAAATTTTAATATGAAAAGCTAAACAAAATATACAAATTACTACCTTCTATGCTTTTGAGCTTTTTGAGCTTTTTGAGTTTTTTTAGCTAGTTTGACAAGAAAACTAGCTTTTTAAAAGCTAAAAAGCTGATACACCAAATATTCACCTATCGATTTTTCTAATCTTGCAATTATAAATCATGTAAAATAATTTAATTATTCTGATGTGTAAAAGACGATAGCCGAAAATTAATTGAAAGTCTTCGCTTCGGCACTTTTCTAATTCAGTGCTAATTAATCAATGATTAATTGTTTGAACCAAACCCGTAAGTCTTTTATATTTTTGGGTATATTTATAATTTTCAGTTACATTTCAAGTAAAATCAGAGAATCATGTAATGATTTTTACGACTTTGCAAAATACAAGGACTATTTCTAAATAAAGGCAAAAAAAAACGTCGAACTGTTGCTTCTTCTCTTTTCAGTCCAACGGTCCCATTTTTCTTTTTTTAGAATCCTAAGAGCATCCACAATAATTTTGTGAACTTTTTATCGTTAACTAGTGACACATCATTATTTAAAAAGCTATTAAATGACACATGTGCATATTAAGTTAAACACTCATATTAGTTTTAACTTTAACAATGTTATTATTGTGAGTCTTATTAGCTCAGTATATATATTATATAGGAGACGTAGAGAGAACATAGAGAGATAGAACAGTAGCTCTTTATTAATCAGAATGTATCAATACAATGGGACCATAACCTTCTTTATATACTAGAGGTTAGGGTTATAAAACGTAGAAAGACCAACTTAGGCCCATTATGAGTAAGGCTCAAGAGTCCAATAATATACTACAACACTCCCCTTTGTACGTCTTGAATTCTTCGTCTTCATGTTGTCGATCTGAGTCGAATTCATTCGCATTGCTAAACACATAAAACCTTAGGGTCGGAAAACCCAGCGTGGGACAAAACCGGTACCTAGGACAAACTGTGTAGCAGAATGATATAGGCCGAAATTCCATGTAAATAACTAACCATAAAACAGCATGCCTCATCAAAACCTTGTCAGAGTAAACCCAATGGGAAAATCTCTGATCGAATGAAAAATAGTGCAACAGTGGTAGTGATAGGGGATCAACCACAAAACAGGTGCCTCATCAAAACCTTGCTAGAGTAAACCCAATGGGAAAAAATCTCTAGCCAAAAGATAAAAGAGTACACAGTGGTAAGAAGTATACAACAGGATACTCCCCCTAATTTCGGCAATATAAAGTGAGATATGATGGGAACGTGTTTCGCTAAAAAACCTTGACAAGAAAAACACAGTGGGAAAAAACCTTGGTCTAAGGACAAAAAAAAGTACACGAGCATGCGACTGGATGCTCCCCCTCACTTGCACATGACAGGATGCGAGAATTTCGACTAAGTAGTAATTAATGCAATAAGCATTCATCTGCATGCTCCCCCTCACTTGCACACGGCTGGGTGCAAGGATTTCATATTCCAAAAAAGAGTACTAGAATTCGACTGGATGCTTCATTTACTTGCACACGACTGGATGCAAAAAAATATAACACGGAATAAAACGAGCATTCGACAAGATGCTCTTAAACTTCATATGTGAAGATTTATTTCGATGATAAATGCTAAATAGCATAATGTAGTCATGTCTCTCTTGATCGATAACAACAAGTTGTCTTTTATGACAAGTGTTTTATCTAGATCGTGAGAAAGAGCATATGTAATTCAAATATGGCTAGTACTAGCTCGAAGCCATATACAATCTCTAGTCGTCTCATAGAGCACGAATAGATCAGAGTGATTCGTTTGGAGTCATTCCAAGACTTCCAAGATATCGCCTTATTCCTAATGATAAATACAGACCATGTTAGGAATATCACTTATGCGGGTCTGATAAGTAAACGGCATCAATATAACCAAAAAAGGGTTACGTTAATTCGAGTATTGAAGGGGGTAAATACACTCGATGATGCAAAATGGGATAAGACACGCCCTCATCCACAGTTACCTTATGGTAATGAGAAAATGTCTTTTATGCCATTTAGATAGCAGCGTGTTAGCGCGATGTTGTGTCGAGCTATACCATTCACAACAGACAAGATGTTCGTCCTAGCATATTAGACCAAGTACAATGATGCTCTTATTTTACTTAGATATGAACATCATGGTTCAATATCTCTTTATCGTCTCATCAGGGACGGACTTGGTCTATATCAATGTCTAGTGATCGAACGATCATGGGAGAATCTGACGACTTAGCGTCATGATGACTAAAACGTCATAACACCTTCTGGGTGTAGTCTGAATCATGGACTTAGATTCAATCTTTACGGGACTCGATCATCAGGCCGAGTCACTACCGTTTCTTCCCAAGATCCTTCATCTCAAAGGCAAATCTAAAAGCGGATCGCGTAATAAAACACGCAAGTGCATAATTCTTGTTCAATTATCCCAAGCTAAACAAGTACTAACTTAGGCGGGTATACCACATCCGCTCGGATTATATTAATCCATATACTGAACGTCTCATTTTAATGAGATCGTGTTCCGTGGTCAAGAACTACTTGATTAAAGCATATGAAGTCACACAGGGACCTTCATCTATATCTCTTTGTCTAAATTCCCATAGAGATAAAATAGTGACCATAATCACATGCTGCATAATCAGTTTTTCAGAAACTAAAAGACTGATAGAGTAGAGGACCGTTATAATGTCCATTACGAGGAAATCAACCATCTCGTAATCAATATCAAGGTGTGAGGGAAGCCTTGCGCTACTAGGCGAGCATTCTACAATCTCATTATTCTCATCACTTTTCCTAACGAATAACCAAATAAACGAACTCGTTTAACATTACTGGTGTTGGAGCTACAGGTCCGAATAGACTTTCGCTAAGGAGTCTACTTGGATTGCAAGTTTCCATTAGTCCAGTCTATTCTACATTGACTTCAGGCAACGGTACATGGTTCCCTGTCATAATTTGCTCATATTATCAATCGTCACCAAATATATGAACAAGTAATCAATGACAGTCTCGTTTCGCTTCAATATCGTCTAAGATATCATGATCGACATATATTTCAAGATTCTCAAGATAAGGAGGAATCACACCTCTCCTAGATCTTTTATAATCTCGTGCGACAAACGAGTTCCAGTTCACCACCTCTGGGGTAGAACGAATTAAGAATCGGTCAACTTCCTCATATCTTGGGAAGGACGACAGACTGGCGGCCGACGGCAGCGTCCTTTGCTTGGCGGGTTCGGCCAAAGCAACGTGTTACGACAGGAACACGGCATCCGACAGGGATGTTTATCCTTGCAAGAATTTTGTAGCAGGTATAAATGATCTCGTGATATCTCATAAAGTCATTAAATGCGTTTGGCATTTAGTTAGACTTGATGGAGTCTATGCACTTACTTATCACTAAATGCAGTTTTGGGGATCAAGCTAAGACTGAGTGGGTTATGTTACGTTACTTCACGTCATTCCTTATCAACGGTAACGTGCAAATCTCCCCCTAACGATGGGGAGAACAGTCTTAGCGATGTCACTTTCGCATATTATGCGGTAAAGAGATCGCTTGTCAAGGTTACTCTATCAAATGATAGGCAGGGGATTCATAATCGACTTATATCCCCGATTTTTAGAGGTCGATATTTTGAACGCTTTAGCGACTCAATCAAAAAATTAAGCACTCAAGCATGCGTTCATATGAGGCGTCTGGCTCATAACCAGTAACCAACTGGTACGCATTTAGTGTTTTGAGTGACTATGGGCCTCAGGCGGACCAATGTAGCAATATGCAATGCATTGTGACCCCACACAGAAATATATATAGGTGCGAATCACCAAATAACACGTGCAATCATTTGCAACCGCTTAAAATTTCTGTAATTCCATTTTGGGTCGGAACATAATCAACATTATGTTCAATTTCAATTCCCAAAGTCAAGTAATACAAATCGAAATTTTGATTCTTACTCTTCGGCATTATCAAGTCGACTAGACTTTTCAGCATAATCCGGATCATGAGCCATTAACTTAATGATAAGCTAAGAGTTTGGGAAGTGCTGCATTTATGTGGACAATAGTAAAATGTGACCATATTGTCGATGCATCAACCATAACCATTTCACAAGAATTCTACGAGTCCATTTCGTGATCTTTACACATACTAGTCTTTCAAAGTGAGCATTAGTGGCATGAATTTCGGATTAATCACGAAATATATCCTCAAAGAGAATCCAAATACGATGTGATTATAAATCAAGCATCGTCTTTTGACCTGAGAATATCTCATCCGGTCAATGCCACAGTATCAAAATGCTCTTATCAATCGGCGACAGATGAAAGATAGTACAGACAATCATGTCTTAGCATCTAAATCTTTTATCAATCGACGACATGCGAAATGATAAGGTAACTTTTAATACTTTTAAAAAATATAGTAGCAACCACTTGAAAGACATTTCAACTCCTCTAAAATACACTTTTGGTCGTATTGAATGGAGGCTATGTAAAGAAATTTTAATTCTTTCATGAGCTATTACCAGGTAACACTGCTTTTCTCGAATATTTTATAACTCAACAAGGTACGGCAGGACCTACATGAGTATAACGCCTCATATTTGACAAATCAATTTGGCTTTACCAAAGATTTCTATTTGGAATGACAGGTCCAGAATCGTTGTCACTGAATACTCTTTTAGGCAAGTGGTTGGTGAAATTATATGGTACACTGTTACACACTATTTCCAAAAAACCAACTACACAACAAATATTGCCTAAAATTTCATAACTTAAAGTTTGGTCACATCTGTCAAGGAAATTTGCTCAAAACACTTTAAATTATTTTGAGAAATTTCGTAAATAGGCAAACCATAATCCAAAAGTATGTCTAAATGAAAAAAAAACATAATCCAAATGGAAAACATAATCCGGATGAGCAAAAAAATGGCTCAATGATTTATCAAAATTAATAAAGAAATGTATCAAACTCATTTGAGCCAAAAAACCGGGGGTCTCAAGAGTTTCCTTTCAGCTAGCTTTAACCACATTAGTATCGGTTTTTTCACATTTATAATAGTTTTGAACTATTTAAAGGGTAACCGTGCATGATCTTTGTCTTTATAGCATAGAGTTGGCTCCTTGAGCATTATCTCTTGCTTTGGGACAATGGACCATATTGTTCTTTTCAAGAACTGTCTTGGAGCCACATGTCTTAGATTTTGACGATTGTCTAAATTCGTTTGACTAGGCGATTCGTCAGGATCGCGATAGTTCGAGACAAATAACATTTGTGTCGGTTCTCAATTCATGAAAAAAAATATACACGAAGAGCATTAATATCAGGCAAACAATTCGCCATTGACCCGATAGGATTAAAAACTACTTATCGGGGCAATTTTCTCATCCGCAAACGGATGGGCGATTAAGGAAAGGAACATAGTGAATATAAATTCACAATACTGCTTATGGAATACGCTTTCCAAACTATTATTTTGGTGAAGGATTGCTCCAATATGTCAATTTCAGACATTTGTTCACCATAGACGCCATCACGTCTCAAATGTGGCGACGGAATAAAATCAACGTCTTATCATTCATCTCAAGAGTAACAACAAACTCTTGTTTTACCCATCTAAGATGGCATCCAAAAAAAATTGGGCATCATAGTTTCACACATCAGGGTGACTAACAGTCATTTCGCAAGTATGCTTTGCGATTTCCTCATCATAGATGGCATCCAACATGTGTTGTGAGTTCTGGAGTAGTTATCATATAAAACGACCGGTTTATATGTTTATGGTTTGCACAAGCACAAACTTTTTTTTGAAAATATTAGTTTTGCTTCTCATGTGAATCGGTTCTCATTGATCGAACGACGGGTCGATACTGAAACACCAATTCAGCGAAACATACATCATTATATAAACACAGTTGGGGAAATTATTATTTAGTCAATCCCTTTTGTTGGTCCGTAAGTGTCTAAACCTTATAGGGGGGGTGAATAAGGTTTACGTACGATTTTCGCGGAATAAAAACTATGAGTTATTAACTAAGCTAATTAGTAGATTTTTCTAACTTAAACACTTGTGTTAACTATTAATGCTATTTTAAGCTATTCAAGCAAACAAAATAAGCAATGAATAAGTACGGAAAGTAAAAATTCAAGGGAAAAGAAATAACACAAGAGTTATAGAGGTTCGGCAAAACGCGCCTACGTCCTCTCTTCGGTATTCACACTATCGAGTGTTTCACTAGAATCTCCTTCCAAGATTACACCCTAACGAGCTAATCGACCGATTAAGCTCCCCCCCACTCTATGAGTATCCCGAATGAAAAGACCTAGAGTTTTTAAGCTACACTTGCTTGTAAAGCCTCTACCCGATCACTCGCTCACAAATGAGTTTATAAATTACTCTTACAAGTTTGAATTTGAAATGAATCACCCACTAACAAATAATTATCTTGGTGTTTATAAGATTACAATAATATTACACTCAAGAATATTTATGAATAAAAGTGAGAGAATTAAAGTATAAGCTTTGTATGATCTTGAATTTGATAGCTTGAATTTGTGTAAATGTTGGAGTGGCTTCAACAATAGATTTGGGGGCTATTTGTAGAGCCAAAAAGTCCACTGGTCCATAGATGACCGTTTGTAGTTGTTGAGCTTATTATCCAATGGTTTGCAGCAGTTACCTAGTTTTCAGGATAAGCCAAAAAGCTGTTTTTTGAAATGCTACAGAAACGATCGGTCATTTTCTGTAAAACGATCGGTCGTTTTTCTTGTGAACTCTCTGGAAGAAAATGGACCAAAAATGATCGGTCGTTTCTGCTATTACGATCGGTCGTTTGTTATTACGATCGGTCGTTTTTCTTGTGAACTCTCTGGAAGAAAATTGACCAAAAACGATCGGTCGTTTCTGCTATTACGATCGGTTGTTTTTCTTGTGAACTCTCTGGAAGAAAATTGGAGCAAAACGATCGGTCATTTTGCCCAAAACGATCGGTCGTTTTTCTCTGGCAAATTTCCGGATTTCTCGTTATAGTTTGAAATCTTGTAAGTTGTTCGTTTTAAGTCCGATTGATGTTCTGCTTGAACCGTTCGCTTCGTATTTACGTAATCTATCATTTCAAACCTTTAACATGCTAGATAAATGATTATTACGTAAAACGAGCTTTTATTATGTTTTACAAATTTTGTTATTATCAAAACAATCGATTAGAAGAACATCGTTCAACACCTTTCGGTAGCTCTATTTAAAAAACGATCAGGAAAGACGGTGAGGGTGGAAGGCACGAATGCCACTTAAAACCCGGCCTCATTAGGATATTGACTTCCGCCTATATCTTTCCTAGACATCGTATCCAAATAGGTGAGCCTAGTTGGGGAAGGTTCATAATTTTTCCAACTTAAATGTGAAAATATGTGATTTCGCAAATTACCATATTGTACACAAGTGTACATGGCAGTAAATAAATATATAGATTGTACCTTATTGCATGATTAAATAATATAGCAGTAGCATGGTAGTACATATTAGCACAATCTAAATTTACCGTTTACACTTAGCAAGATATTACTCAATATTTTACAAATCTATTGCTTATATGTGTAGATCTTATTTATGGTAATTTATATATTAGACTACTACATGCAGGGAAGCAAATTTCAATTTAATAGTAATTACCAAATTACATTATCAGATAGGTTGCAAAGATCGCATGTGTTGACCATATATCAGACAAAATATAACATTATATTGTTTTGTACTTAGGGATATACTTCAGGAACCAGTAGTGTAATTTATGCTAAACCATAATATTTAGTCTAAGAATTATTATCATGACAGTCATAAGTTTATGCATAATTTAAGAGTAGTCACTATTGTTTATACAAGTACAATACTCTATCATATTTACACAGATGGATTATTCTCAATTTACAATTCATATATGGATTACGTTTGTATACAATCAATTGCGTACGCATTAACACAATCATGTGATCATATGTAGAACATGGCATGCAATATTATTGGATTTTTATTTATTTATTTTAATCCAAGTTACACATGCCCCTATAATATAACATATTAATCAATCATTGACATGACTTGTAATTGTATGTGACATATATAGCATGGTATTACATTTTCTCATGTTCTTACGTCTGAACTAAATTTACTTTTAATGAGTTAAACAGATACTAACCATGACAAATTCTTAGATACAATAGCTATGTTTTTAAGGTTATGTTTGTTTTCAAATATGAAATACAGTAGCATATCCTTGTTCGTCAATAATTTTACTATATGTTCATGCATTAGCAAAATATGTAAGCATCAGTTTTCTACGGTGAATAAACCGTTTACCGTACTTCTGCTATTTTGATTAAGGTCGATATAGCAATAAACCCTAAAAACCCGGATAAAGCTCAAGGTTTATAGATAACCAATATCCGTGCGTTTAACCAAAATCTTCAATATCCACGAGCGTATATCTTAGTCTCCACGAGCAAAGTGCTGATAACGTGTTGTGAGTCTTATTAGCTCAGTATATATATTATATAGGAGACATAGAGAGAACATAGAGAGAGAACAGTAGGTATTTATTAATCAGAATGTATCAATACAAGGGGACCATAACTTTCTTTATATACTAGAGGCTATGGTTATACAACGTAGAAAGCCCAACTTAGGTCCACTATTAGTAAGGCCCAAGAGTCCAATAATATCATACCACAGTTATCTATTTTAATTAAAAATTAATTATTCAAAATATAGTACTATGGATAGGTGTTGTGAGAAAATATATAGCAGTATGTTAGAGATAGAAAATATATTCGTGAGAAATAACAGTTAATTATGGGTGTATGTTTAGACTTTTTTGCCATGTCATCAAATAATAACAATTAAAAAGATTGTTATCTTTAACAATGTTTTTAACATCTATAAAGTTAACACACACTTTAACACACTTAATGGGGAGACAAAATTGCATTGTTAGCTAACATTTTTAGTTAGCAATAGAGATAACAACACTATTGTAGATGCTCTAATGGAATTATTATTTTTTCTCTTGTCCTATGATCAAATTCTTTTTACGCATTATTTGTTTTTAGCCTTCAATCTGTTCATATAAATAATCATGTATGCCTTCAAAAAGACCAATTTGAGCATATTCATACATATTCCACATCGGTTATAATTTATTTATTTTCGTCTATTTTGTTGTACCCTTCTAAGTTGACCGACTATTTTAGCTAATAGTAGTGTGCGCCTTGACTATTTTAAATCTATATACTTAATATCTAAAAATATATGTAATGCATAATTCATCAATGACCGAGTGCCAATATTAAGAAGTATACAACACGACTCCCTACCAATCTGAAGTATAATGTTTTCTTCATTCTAGTGAAATTCTGAAGGTCCTCGACATAGTACTGAAACAATTTCTGCAAGTAGTACCTATTACATACCGATAATCCATAAACCAATTATGATTTATCTAGTTAATATCCAAAATGATTGACACTGTAATAAACATGCTGACACAAGCATAAGCTACTTTAGTACTTGGACAAAAATAACAAGAACAAATTTGTATTTTGAAATTTGATCAATCACTCCACTTCAGAAGACTCTGGTTCTGCTACCCAGGGGCGCCCTAGAACCAAGTCCAGTAAGCCTTGGCCCTGGGACAAAAACTGGGCTGGGACAAAAAAAACTGGGATGGGGCAAAAAAAAACTGGACTGGGCCTTGGGCAACCAACAGTACTGGAACGCCTCTGCTACTACCTCGTCACTAACTTCGTCTGCGGTTTCTACTTCTTCTTCAATGAGCTCAGGAGTTTCAGACTTAGCAGGCCCAGGACCAGCGGATACTTTCACCATCGAAGGACGCAAAAGCCTATCACCTGGTTTGAACCCTTTACGATATTCTTCAATTACAATATCATCTTCATACTCTGTAGACTCATCATGCATAATGGCCTCATGCAGCTTTTGCAACAACAACAAAAAAAAAAAAGGTCAAAATAAAAAGTGACGGGGTGTCTCCAGATGAGAAATGCTTATTTAGATTTTTAGTTCTTCATATAAACTCTAAAAGTTCCCCCACAAAAGGGTAATGCTATGCATGCATAAGGATTGTTCGGAATATGAGAATAACAATACATTCATTTTAGTACTAGTAATTTTTAAGTAAGAAGTTTCTCATTTTTGGCAAAATTATAATCCTTTCAAAGGCAATAATAGCCGACTCTTATTTACTTTCTACTTGGCATACACATGCTTCTCTAAGTACGAGGAGAAATGTATGATGATCCAACCCACCGAAAAAGTATATGCAAGCAAATATAGGCTACAATTTTAGTTTTCAATTCTTCATATCAGCTCTAGAACTTCCCCACAAAAAGGTAACACTATGCATGCATAAGGATTGTAACGGCAAAAATAGGCTACTCGTATTTACTTTCTACTTGGCATACACATATTTATCTGAGTACGAGGAGAAATGTATACTGATCCATCCCACCGAAAAAGTATATTCTAGTGTACTTCAAAGATGCAAGCAAAAATAGGCTATAATTTTGTACATTCATAGCATAAAATCTGGAATTGTTCACGTATAAACAAAAAAAAATCATACGCCCTTTTTACATGGTGTGTTTTATAAAAGCAATATATGGTTTTATTTTTGATTTAAAAGCCCAAACCACACAATTGTAGGAGCACCTTTCGATACAAAAGTAATCAAATCAAAATTAACAACCCCAATGTGGACTGGAAGTTAATAAAATTGGAAATTCATATGTCAAACAAACACCAAATAGTGCAGATTCTCCCTGAAAAGCAAAAGCTGCATCTATCGAGAAAGCTTGTACACAAGTGAAAAGATAGTGCATGACTATTTGAGCAATGACATTTTCGCTCCTCGTACAGCATATCAGGACTCCTTCATGGCAGTGTTGAAAATTTTCTATATGGAACTTGTTTTAGTGTTAATAAGTCCACTTCAATGTTATTCTGGTTCCCGCCACAAAAGATTGAAGTGTAAAAGAAGTGAACCTGTCCTTACTTACTTCATAAATCACTACTACCACTACGTATTCTCAATATATACTACCACTGCATATTCTCAATATATACTGTGGAAACCGAATGAATATACTCACCAAGTTGGCTCGAAATTTATCAAGACTCCTTATGAGTTATAAGCATATCCAGGTCTTCAAAAAACCTGAACAACTTTTACGAAATGTTTGATAAAGTTCATCAAGTTGATCTTTTACTGAATTTCGAGCCAACTCGGGAATTTTCCTGCATTAAGCCAATGACGAAATCGAAAAATCACTATTAAATGTAGGAATACCAAACAAACAACTAATGTAAATGTATGTATAATTTACCGTATAAGGCTAAATGATATATTAGTAAAACACGTCAGTTTTCTGAAGTCCGACTTAAAACTATTTTCATCCAAATAGTTTTGTTTGTAATTGAACAAAATAGAAAGGATTTAGCTTTATATAATTTACTAGGTGAGTGAGCCAGAAATAATAACTCATAGTATCATTCGGTAATTAAATTGCTACACCTAGGAGAGAGAAACCCTACATAAATGGAGAAAATTTTGTTGGGTAAAATTTGTTAAGTATTTACTACTAAAGTATAAACATATCTTTATATCGATTTCAAAAGAAAATAAAAAATCTCTTTGTATCTTTTAACTCATGTATTTATATTCATACGGGCTATAAAGGACGGGGTATAAAGGGGAATTAACATAAACATACCCTACACTTATTATATTAACAAAAACATACGCTTAAAAGTTAAATTATCAAAAACATACATTTAATTAATAATTAATAAAAAACAAAAAATCTGATTCATCCCTCACAATATCTTTACTCTCTCTCCTCATTTCTCTCACCCTGTCTCCAATCTCTCTCCTCCTTTTCTCTCCCTCCAATCTCTATGCTCTTCATTCTCACTCTCTCCGATCTCTCATCCTTTTTCCGATCTTTATTTCCATCATCCCTCTATTTTTTCGATCTTTTTCTTCTCTTTCATCTCTCTTCCGTGGAGATTGAGACGGACACATCTGTAGGAATGCACGACGAGAGTATAGAGCGATATCAAAATCTCGAGTTTGATGTTGACAGAGATATGGTCGTCGAAGGAGAGACCCATGACGAGGACGTGATAGTTCGAGATCGGATGACGGTTAAGAGTTGGATTTCTTAATTAGTGTATAATGTTAAAAAGTTGAAAATTATTTATATGAATTATGTAAATAAGAATATGAATTATGTAAATTGGAGTATGAACTTTGAAAACAATGGTGAACTCTACAAATGAGGATACGAACTTTTGAAATAACGGTATAAACTTTTGGAATAAGGATATTAGGGTATAAACTTTTGAAATAAATGTATGAATTTTTGGAATAAGGGTATGAAATAAACAAATTAGGGTATGAAATTTCGGTCATGTTTTTGTTAATTAGAATTTTTTTGGTATGTTTTTGTTAATTTAATTTCAAAAGTAGTATGTTTTGTTAATTTATCATTTTAGAAATTATCAATTTACATTAATCTAATTAATAATTTGTCCAAACTATATTTTACTAATTACGAATGTATCTCGATTTAATTAACAATTTATTTTAACCCCTATAATTTCAATAAAAGAGAGTAAATATGAATACAGTGTTCATACTAATAAAATATTTTATAATATTTATGCCACAAAATGGAATATGGACTAAGTAATTAAATTCGGTCAAAACAGCCACATTAGTACTTCTCCACTAATGTAACGTGCACATCATTATTTCACATTTCACACTAACAAAATAAATCAAATGTAATTTTTTCATAACTCAACACAATTAATCTCTGTAATTTAAAATATCCGCATCTCAGACCGACAACCCAATATCCTAAAATAAAGGGCAATATTTATTTATTTATTTATTTATCACACCATCCTCTAATATTTTAAAATTAAAGTAAATATAAACATTTTCCTTTTTTGTTCAGACCAAACCCATCTCACAACTCATCTATCATATTTACCCACAAAAATTCAATTTTCTCAACGACCCAATTAAAAAAAATTCGTCTTTTTACCTGGGGTTTGTCTCATTTGGGCAATTAGTTGCTTCATTTCAATTGGGTGTTCTTCAATTTTTGTTGGTTTTTGATGAAAATCATTTATCCATAGTTCCCAGGTACCAAAAATCTCACCTTTTGCTCTTTTTTCTCTTTAAATATTTAGTGTCTACCATTCACAAATTATTTACTTTTTTTTTTTTGAAAGAAAATTATTTACTTTTTTGTTTTTTTTGAATTTGTATTTTTGAATTTGTTAGCTTATAATTCATTTCTCCATAAAATGATTCACATGTAAAAAAGCTGATTTCAGCTTAAGCTTTGGATCTTGTAAAAGCCCGTGATTTAATTTAATCGGTAATTTTTTCAATTTTTAATTTTCTAAGTGTTGATTTATTTTCATCATCTTTTGTTCCACAGGTACCCAATATTCAGATTACCCTGATTTCAGCTTTTAATATTTGTATATTTCAAGTTTTTTCCAAAATTTGAGTGTACTTGATCAAATAAATAGTATATGTTCTCATAGGATGTATAGTAGCCAGAGCAAAAGAGAATTAGCTTTAGAATATCAAGCCCAAATCCCCATTTTAAGGCCTAGCATACACGCTAGAAGAGCGAATCTAACCGTTAAATTCCAAGATATATACGGTTTTACGGTAGAAGGCAATGTTGATGATGTGAACATATTGAATGAGGTTAGAGAGAAAGTTAAGCAACAAGGTAAGGTATGGTGGGAGTTAGAGGCTAGCAAAGGGGTGAATTGGTATTTACAAACTAATGTTTCGTCGGCGCTTAAGGCTTCTCTGAAGCTTTCAGCTTTGGGGAATGCGATTACACTTAAGCGGCTTATTAGGAAGGGTATCCCTCCGGTTTTGAGGCCCAAGGTGTGGTTTTCTTTGTCGGGGGCAGCTAAGAAAAAGTCAACTGTGCCGAATAGCTATTATAATGATTTGACTATAGCAGTTGAGGGTAAGGTCACGCCGGCTACGAGGCAGATCGATCATGTGAGTTTTTTATTTTACACTATACATACGTGCATTGCCCAGGTTACATATTATTTTACTTGCAAGCCGCATCTGTCACATATTGAGCTGTTATCGCTAAGTTTGCCCATGAGAAAACAAAATTTGTATAGCCTACCTAGTTATGTAACTATTGCAGAATATGGACTTTGTCTTAGATTATGTTTTAGGCAAGCATTTGTTAAGGGAATCTTAAGTGCCTTATGGGAACTTAAGAATTTGAAATCTACAGGATAGGAATGTTCATGTGGGTTTGTTGGTGCGTTATTGACTTACTGTTCACAGATAGTAGGTTTGAAATCCTTATTATAATCAGTAATCCTATGTTGTCATCTGGTTGTATGCATGTTAAATGATACATGTATCTGTTCTGTTGGAATGATAATAGTAATTGAATTTCGTCCATGCACCCAAAGACAGTATTGTATATAGTGACGATTCTAGCTATGGTTGGTGAAGCCAATGGTAGAACCTGGATCAACCTAACAAAACAATTTATCACAAAATTTATAATATTAGCTGGTCTTTTGATTTTTTAGATTTCTTCAAGGATTAGTAATTCATTTGTTTTCAGGTAAAAAGCCTTAAAGCTTATACCATGCGCGGCCTGCAATATTTATAGTTTGATTTTTGTATTGCTTGCAAAAATCGCCATATAAGATTTAGATTTATAAATTATAATTATTGGTGGCCGTCAACCCAAACTACTTATGGCACATTATTTTTGCCTTTTTGGTGTAAGTTATCCCATTTTTTCAAGTTGTTGAGGAGCATACATATATTACCTACATACATGTAGAGTCTATTGTAGACAATAGACCTGCATACATTTTCATATAAAGTCTCTTTTGTTTAATTTACAGGATCTACCAAGAACATTTCCTGGTCACCCATATTTAGACACTCCGGAAGGCCATGCCTCTCTGAGGCGGATCCTTGTGGGCTATTCTTTCAGGGATTGTGATGTTGGTTATTGTCAGGTACCATATATTCATAATATGCATTTTTCTTCGTGTTTGATACAGCCGTTTGAGAAACATCCCAAAACATTCGAGTCTCTAGATGCTTATATACACAGTTAGATTCTGTGTCCTCTAGTATCTGAGTTCAAACGTTTCACAGTTGCCAGTTTAAGTTCTTTTACTTCAACTTACTTCTTGTTGTTCATGTTGTAGGGCCTAAACTACGTAGCAGCTCTCTTGCTGCTTGTGATGAAAACAGAAGAAGATGCATTTTGGATGCTATCCGTTCTCCTGGAAAATGTTTTAGTCAACGATTGTTATACAACTAACTTGTCGGGTTGCCATGTTGAGCAACGGGTCTTCAAAGATCTTCTAAACAAAAATTGCCCAAGGTATACAGCTGATGCAAAAATATATGCTTAGTTTCTACAAACTGGTTTTGGTTGGTACAATAGAACTCGTTTCTGAAAGTTCGTGGGTGATAAAATATTAAAACTGAACCTAATAGTGGGTACTTTTCCCAGTTAATTTGCTTTGTTTCCTTTTTCGCTAATGAGGGGAAAATAAAAATTGCAGAATAGCAGGTCATTTGGAAGCAATGGAATTTGACGTCTCCCTTGTTGCCACTGAGTGGTTCTTATGCCTCTTTTCCAAGAGTTTACCTTCGGAGGTTGCAACTAATTCTTACTTCTCTCCATATCTCACTCTCATGCAAACCCCCTTCTTATTAAAGTTAATGTGTAGTGACCTAAGTTTTATATCTTCTTCAAAACTTATTTCTAGACAACTTTGAGAGTGTGGGATGTGCTTTTCTACGAGGGAGCAAAAGTTCTATTTCATGTAGCTTTGGCTATGTTCAAGGTGAGTGTGATACTTGTATTTCTTTTACCTCTTTTTATTACTAAAACACAGTTTTTTGGGTTAGTACAAGAATTATACGCTAAAAACTAAATTATGCGCTTTCAAATTTTCCTACAGATGAAGGAAGAAGAGTTGGCTTTGGCTCATCAAGTTGGGGACGTAATTAATATTTTGCAAAAGACCACTCATCACCTCTTTGATCCTGATGAATTACTGACGGTACGTTGTCTCTCTCTCTCTCTCTCTTTCCTATTTACTGGTAACCAGATTTACCTCCAGTATCACATAATGACATAATTTTATAAAATAAGAATCATATATCTAGATCTTCAATCAAAAGCTATTTGCGGTTTCTAGTTAATTTAATGTTCGAGTGACGGGTGTATTAAATGCTTAACTTGGGTATATTTATGTGGATTTATATTATTGGAAAACAATTACTTTCAAATTGTAGAAACTTGTACATCTTCGGACCGCAGTGGTAGAGGTTGTTTCCGCTTTATTTTGTATAAGTTAAACCAGATTCAGATGACAACCCAAGCTTTTTTTCTCAACCTCAAGAAACCAGCATATTAGCTTAGCCAAACAAGTCCTAATAGTCATCTAGAGCTCAGGAGCTGCAATCAAGCAGAATCTTACTTTAGAACTCACTTGCTAAGAAACGAGTTTTTTTTCTGTGGCTTTACGTTCAAATTTTTCCTCTCTTTGTTTTGTACTTTATAAAGTGACTTCAAGATTGTTTAATAATGAAACTCGGTATACTTTTTCATATATTTTTACAGGTCGCGTTTGATAAGATTGGTTCTATGACAACAAATAATATATCTAAACAAAGGAAAAAGCAGGAACCGGCTGTTATGGCTGAGCTTGATCAGAGATCTAGACGGCTTAATTCTCTCAAAGAAGATTATGAAAGTTGACCTTTTCTTTTGTATTTTCCCCCTTAATTATTGGCACAATTTTAAACTGTAACATACTGTTCTCCACCGAAGAAAGATGTAAGATGCGTCTTGCACTTGCTCTCCCCGTTCCGAACGGGATTAGAGAGGGAGAGAGCACTTGTAGTTTCATATTGTAGCGTAATGTAAGCTTTTTGGCAGAGATTTAATTCACAATATGCTAATGGGGAGTAACTTGATCTACACCTTCTTATCATCTTATTAGCATGTACTAATTTCTTCTTATTATGAGTGCAATATTCTAAAGCTTGAATAGCCATAAGCTTTTGTTTTAACACTGTATAATTGTTGATCGATTTAAAAAAGCTACAGATGGGGTGTTTGACTTAATTTTGATGACAAATGAGTTTTTGGTTTTATGATAGCTTTTTTGTCTATGATTTTTTTGGAAATTGTCATGTACAGCGTCTCCGATTTCATGTTTGCACTTTACAGTAAGTTCTTGTGTGCATTTCTCTTAAAATCTTTTAAAGCAATTAATGATGAATTTGAAGACCGAGCATCCGCACCACTTCCTCTATCACGTTCCTTAAATTTGAGGTTAAAAACAAAGATTTGTAGTTTTATTTAGTTATTTGTTACATGTTGTACAACATATCAGGCCCTCTATCAAGTTCTTTATGAAAATCAATTTCCTTTGGTTTCGGCAATTTGATATTTACGGCCGAAATGGTTTCGAATTCTAAAATGATGTTTGGTATTTTGTTTGATGGTTTTATGAAATTTTTTTTTTAAATATTTATAACAAACTTTTAGTTTAAGAAATTAGTGTTCCGGTTGAACTATCGAATACATTTTAATATGTAGTTTTATCCTTGTTTGGATTTTTGAGAATATCTGATTTGTTTATAGTCGTGTCCTAATGTGTACACAATACTAGTGTGTATATATGTATTGAACTTCACATGTTTATTAATTGGTTGTATACACGTGCATAGTTATGTGCGTTTTACATTTCCCGTAAAATGCATAGTACTTAACATGGTAGAGTTGTTTAAAGGTGTATCAAATATGATATTGTCCATCTAACATATGTGAGGTTTTTAAAATCACTTTGTTACTTGTATGTCTGGTTAAAATCACTTTGAAACAAAGTAATACTCCGTATAACAATGAATTCTGTTTATGTCCGGTTATGTATCCTTTCATGATATTATTTATATGGAAAAATATATTCATACAACTTTCTCACTCACTTACACATTTATATCGTATACTTACTTACATGTATAATAATATATTTTTATTAAAAAATATATTTTTTCCCTCCAAATATGGAGTGTGTGAATATATATATATATATATTAATAATACTATATTTAATAATTTTTCTTATTTTTAATTAATATTTAAATTTAGCATAGATTCAACTAGTGTTCTACTATATTTTTATTTAGGTTTTTATTATGTTTAATACTTATATTTTGGTTTATCAAATTATAGATTGTATTTTATGTATATTTGAAGAAATAAATATGTATTTTATTAATTAGAGAGTGTGACAGTTGTGTGTCTAGTATCACCATTTTATCTACTTTGTAGTTTGTAAGAAGTTTGATACTGCATTGGGAAACTTTGGCGTGTAAAGCAAAAATACATAATTTAAACGCTAGAAGGAGGGGACATATGTGATGTTGGTGTATTGAATAGAATACCGTGTACTTATATTTCGTGCATGGGAGATATATACTATTTAATTTCCAAACAAAAAATAGAAAATATAATTAATTTCTACGTAGTCATTAATTAGGAAAAGATGGATAAAAAGAGCAACATTGGTTTTACTTACACATAACGAGTTGGTGGAAGTAATACTTTTTGCTGGTTAGTACAGCGTGACAAACCTTAACGATGATCTGAAACATGTAGGTGGGTTTTCGTCGACTTTAGCACCATGATAGATCAGAACAAACACAGCCAAAATCGCTGGTTTACATGGCCAGTTGCAGGTTGTCGTTGCCAACAAACCGTGCAGGTAATGACGACGACATGCATATTCCGTAATTAGATGACGGCTGTGATGGCGAGTGGCGACAACACAATCAAATAGAATAGAGAGAAAACAATCGACAACGAGATGCGGAGACACGATGATGTTGGAAATGTGTTCAAACCCGTTTTCAGGCAAAGTTGCCCAAGACAAGAGTTTGAGGCCTCTCAATTTTATGATTTATTTTAAACCTCTTAATTTGTAAAGCATCTTATATTATTACCAAAAAACTTCTCCACTCATTAGCTTTTTATCTCCAATTTTACTTCATTGGATCATCACTCTGGTGTTAACATGAACCAACACACAAGAAATACTCCATCCGTTCCTATTTAATTGTCAATTACGAAACTATGTGCAATTTTGACCGGCCAAAAACTTATATCAAAATTGTCGGAATAAAATTTTTCAAAAGTTATCATATAGTTTAAATGTTAAATTTTATGATTAAATTTTAAAAAAATTCATTATATATTGGTGATATTAGAAAATTCATAATATTTATAGGAACGGAGCAAATTTTTAACATTCGCCTTATTTATGAAAAAAACAAAAATCTTCATATGCTAATATCACCGATATATCTCTCTATCAAATGAGAATAATATTTATAGAAACATTTAAAAAATCATTGCAAGTAATTACCTAATCCGTTTTTTTGATAACTTTTTTAAAACAGTTAGACAAATAAAGCCTCTATAATTTAAATAGTCTCGGGTCTAAAACTTGCTGGAGACGACACTAACACTTGTGTTGCTCTTGTGGCTCGATGGCACTATCGATATCGAAGATCTGTTCTAACTTCAAAGAGAAAGCTAAAATTAGAATTTGAAGAATTTTTATATCTAATGTTACTAATCCAAAACTTAAAAAAGTTTGTCAAAAATGTTCTATCTTTTTTAATATGTTTTGGAGGTGGTCTAAAACTTATTTTAGTTTTTTTATTTTTTCCAGGCCTTAATTTTTTTTATATATAATTTTCGGCAACATAATAGTTCCGTCATATAGTAACTTTTAACATATTGAGTTTTAATAAAATTCTACCATAATGACTCAAATCAACGAATTAGGTATCAAACTATGTAACTTAATAATTGAGAATTACTTAAATTAACAATTTAAAAATCAAATTATGGAACTAACAATTGAGAAAGGGATCTAACAAAGGAGTATTTACAATCCAGGTAATCTGATTAATTATTCAAATTGAATGAAAGCTTGCTTCAAATTTGATGCTGTAATCTTGTTTACTTTGTACCTATATAATGGGAATTCTTACAACATCGTTTTGAATGTAATAAATTTTAAAATAAAAAACTACTTTACGGTTCATATTCACAAGTTTAATGGCATTAAAAATCTAATGTAATGGTAAAATAAAAAGGTAGCATTCAGAATTCTCGTGACATGGGATCTCAATGCATCAACTTGATTGACTAATAGCCCTAAACGTACGCCGACGAGAATTAAAGTACGTTTACACCAAATAAAAAAAACAGATTTCTATATCAAAATGACAGTTTACAAATATTTCTCTGATAAAATCATTAATGCACAACAATTACATATTTATAGGCGAAAATGTAAAAAAGAAACCGTCAATAACTGCTCTAATTTTAACCCTTCGATCAATACATGTATTTTGATCTCCTTCTCCCCTTCTAATCTCATCTAATGGCTAATAAATAATAAACTCGTTGGATCTAACCCAACGGTATCTGCTAAATATATAACCTAATACATTATACATCAATACATACATACACATTATCACACAAATAAGCACGAATATCCTTATCTAACTTAACCTCAAACTTTATACATTAATCCAACCTATGATAATATAATATAGAAATTATCCGCAGTATCACAACATACGCACTTTTGCATTTAGAGTATTGGAATTGATAAAGTCATAAGTAGATAAAGTAAGTACTTGGTAACAATGGTCTGGGTTATGATTGCTTTGGTACTTGAAAATTACGAAATATCACGCAATGGACTTTCAATGTTTGGCATCAGGGCTACAAATTAATTATATATAGAAATGACATCGAGCCAAGACTTTTCACTACAAAAAAATACTCAAATAGCGACGGAATTAGTGACGGTATTTTTTGTTACGAGCTCATTAACGACGGTTTTTGTGACGGTTTTGTGACAGTTTAGTCAATTTACGACAGATTTATGACAACTTTTGAAATTAGCGACAGGCTTGTGACACCTTTTGACTCTCACTAAATTACATATTATTTTGTAGTGTTTGTCAGCGGTTCGCATTTTTGATATAAACAATCCATCTTGTCCGTAAGAAAAGTTCTTATCAAACATAATCAAGTTTAGATTCGGACATTTTTGTATGAGTTTTTTTAAAAGAAATTGTAAATGTTTATATGAAATTAGAACACCGGAAAAAATACTTGTATGGCTAATTACATTAATTGTCCATCTACAAATTACTGTTTCTCTTTCTTATAAATTATTATCAAAAACACTAAACATATAGGGGATATTAATTAAAAGTAGTGAACAGACTAAATCTTATATTTTATTTTTAAAAATTAAGATTTTGTAGACCTGTCTTATGTTTTTATCATGGAAAGTGACTATTAATCTTACAAAACAAAACTACTGGGGCGTATAGAATTTGAGAGATTGTAAGGGATCACGTCTATAATTAAATCTAAATAAAAATAGTTTGTAAAACGATGCATATAATGTACACGTTTCTATTGCTATTATAAAAGACAAAATTAGCCCATACATTCTTTTATTATCCTTTATGTGTAATAACACTTAGACTTTAGTTATATTTTTATTGGATATTATAGAGAACAAGGGCCAAGGACAAAATAGTAATTTTAAAAACTTAAAGTTGAGGAGATCATGTGATCCTTTTAGCCTTTATGTAGTTCCGCCTCTGATTTCATGCTAACGGTCTCCATGACCATGAGTAATAATCAAAATTAGATGAAAAGAATTAAAATTTGTTTTACAGCACATGATAGGGTTCAGTATGAGCGGTACTATTAATTGTACAATACTAACAATTAACTTAGAGATTTATTCTTAAGTAGGTATTTGTTATAGGGTGTCCCCAATTATTATATTGCAAATCTTTTTTTCCTCATGTATTTTTCTCCATAAAGGTATGCGTAATAACTAATTCCTGTTTAACTCTTAAATGGTAAATTTGGCACGCAATAATGTCTAAATGATCTTCATTCAGATTTGTAGTATATCTTTTGGTTTTTCCATATCAATGCAAAAAAAAAAAAAGTAATATATTCAAACCAGAAATGACTTAAAAGATAGGGGTGCAAATTTCTTGAAGTTCATGTTATCAGGTTTTTCAATTGTATTCGTAATTATTTTTCGATTACATTTTTTAAATCAACGTTCTATATTATTTCTAAACTGTTTGTTCAAAAAAATTTGTATGACTTTTTTGAAATATTTTATTTATATTTAATTGTTTGTTTGACAATTTATAAGATAATAATATTAATAAATACTAAAAAAAATATAAATAGCTCAAATTTTACTGATATTTTTAAACAAACAGATTACAAATAATATAATAAGTTGATTTAAAAAATATAATCGAAAAACAATTATAAATACAATTGAAAAACCCATAATAAGATGAATGTAGAGTTTGAGTAAATTTGCCTCCACAAGAAAAGATAGATGCAACCAAAACAAGGGAATATGAGGCAATGGTGATTGTCTATCGAAACTTGGTGAACTAGTCACCCATTTGTCAGACTGAACAAAGCACAAAAAGCACACTTAACCAAATCATGTCCCCAATAATATTACGAAGATAAATTAACAGTCCCTATTTGGCATGCATGAAATAGACATACACGCCTTTAATATCGGGGTTTTGCTAGCTACTTGCATTTTCGAAGTTCACATTTAATACTGTTATAACCAATAATTAATAGACACGCGTCCCACTAATTAATTAAGACAAGTAAGAGTATCCACGGTATTGTTGTTAATTTTGACATATTATCATTTAATTGCATATTAAATGACACATATGTAATTTAAATTTAACATTCACATTAATGTATTAAGTTAACAAAGTTATCTAATTTTAATTGAAATTAATTATTAATTAAAATATCATTAATTAGTCATTTTGTAAACGTCCACTAATATAGAAACTAAAATAAGAGTAATTGAAATAGAGTTCACGTTTTAATTAATGATATTTTGCCACATCATCAATTAACAACACTAAAAACATTGTTATATTTAACAACTTTTTTAACATCTATAAAGATAACACATGATTTAACATAACTAATGAAGACAAAAAATACATTGTTAGCTAACTATTTTAATTAGTCATTTTAATTAGTCATTTTAATTAGTCATTTTATAACAACACTATTATAAATCTATTATAAATGCTCTAATAATATATATTACCCTCTTGGTTAAGTTAGAGCATCCATAATAGTTGCGTTAATTTTAACAATATTAACTTTGACACATCATCATTTAATTGCATGTTAAATGACACATGTGTAACTTAAATTTAACCTTCACATTAGTGTATTAATTTAACAAAGTTATCTAATTTTAATTAAAATTAATTATTAATTGAAATCTCATTAATTAGTCATTTTGTAAATCTAACTAAAATAGAAACTAAAATAGTAATAGTTGAAATATAGTTCACGTTCAAATTAATGATATTTTCCCACATCATCAATTAACAACATTAAAAACATTGTTATATTTAACAATTTTTTTAACATCTATAAAGATAACACATGGTTTAACATAACTAATGGAGACAAAAAAATGTATTTTTATCTAACTATTTTAGTTAATAATAGAGATAACAAAACTATTATAGATGCTCTTAAACCAAGTAAATTTAATTATGTGTCCATCTCTTGACCTTCTTCTTCACCTTTTCTTTTTCTTTTTTTATAATTCAAAGGTAACACAGGTAATTTTTATCCTACATTAATATAGTAGTAGTTATTTTCTAAATTAATTAGTGACAAATTTTAATATCATAAGATTAGGAAAAATTAAGAATTGATCTACCAAAACTAAACTATTTAAGTATTAGTCTTGCTCCTGAATTTATTTAAGGATTGGTCTTTTTTTTACAAAACTATTTAAGTATTTGTCCAATTTTAGGTAAATATAAATAGTTTATTAATTCTATTTCTATTTTTTCTTTGTCTCTCTAAAAAACCACCAAAACAAATAATTACTACATTGTCGCTATTATATACAACCACCAACATTATATCAAATAAACAGTTATTTAGAAATTAATTATGCTAAGGAAGCTACGTATCACTTTAATTTTTTTTGTAAAACAGAAAATTAGTTACATAAATAAAATTAAAGTGGTAGCTTCCTTAGCATTCAACCAAATCTTTGTTTATATTATGAGTTTATGACTTAATTTTTCTGGCTATAACATAAATCTTAACTATTTTAATCATGTAACAATTGTAATTCGCTTTTAGCACTATACCAAAAAATAATACTTAATGAATAAAATGTAGTAATAATCTTTCTTTGTTAACTATTAATTTAAGAAGGTGAATAAACTAAATATGAGATCGTTTTGTGTTTTTACATGAGAGATTTATAAGGAAAGAGAAAATAGATAAACATATGCATTAATACTATTTCAACATTAAAAAAATGATGGGTTCTAAGATTTTGAAGAATAATAAATCTATCATTAGGGCATTACTTACATCAATAATAGAAATATAGGGAGAAAGATTTAAATAGGATATAATTACTAATTAGACTCGACTACGGCCAGGAAAAATTCCCGAAAACCCGACCCGCACCCGACCTGATTTTTTCTGACCCGAAAATATCTGGTTTTGTCCCGACCCGACAAACTTCGGGATCTGGAGGTAATTTTTATTTCGTCGGATGTCCTGACCCGACCCGATTTTTTAATTAATTTATATTTTATATTATATAACATGATTTTTTTTTATTTTAACAATAAAATATAAATTAATTTATATCAAATGCAAGTGATGAGAATCGATCTTATACTTCTAACATACAATGTAAGTACTCTACCATATGAGCTACAATCCTTTTTGTTTCACATATTAGTTATAATTATATAGGTATAATATAGATTTGTACTTTTAAATATATGAAACTATTAAAATAATAAATATACTAAAATAAAAAAGTTATATTGTTACTTCAAAAAAGATAAATGTTCATTATTTTCCGATTATAAAAATTATAATGATAATATATCTCATTTAGTATGATAATTGTTGTTTGTTTGAATAAAACTAAATACTAAAAGAATCTAATAAAAACATATCAATTTTTTTATCTACTCTATTATTTGTACTTTCACACTATTTTTTCTACTACATGTTAATTTCTTTTTTCATTTATTAAGAATGTTATTTTTAAACTAGGATTATATTTCGTGTTAATAACATATTTAGATTCGGGATAAACCTATCCCGACCCTACGGGATCCCGAAAAAGTCGGGTCCCAACTTTTATCACTTTCAAAAGTAATCGGATCAGGATACGAATTGATTGTTTACGGGTCGGGTTTCGAGCCTAACACACTGCTAGACTGGACAAAGGATCATGGAATCAAAGCTTACTCTTGAACATTTTCGACATTATTACTGTAACTTTAAATGGGATAGACTGATATTCTATAGTATTATTTTCTTTCATACTTTAAACAATTTTTTTCAATAATATGGGATCCTGTAAACACTAATTTCTGAAAATTTTAATTAAATATCTAGTTTGTCTGATGGATGTGGAAAAAACTGATATTCTATATGTTGGAAAAAGTTGGAAAAATATGTAATTTAAACATATTTGTTCCAAGTGGTCAGGGACCATCTTTGAGTCAATTTTTAATGCGACTCCTCAGTTTTTCTGAGGCCATACTCTATGCGTTTGAGTAGCTCGTGTGACGAGCTTCGCAACGGTATATCGCATGACCCATTCGGAGGAAGGGTGTGAATGATAATTGGACCCGAAGGTTGGTACTCGAAAGAGGGAAAAACCGAAATCTGGAAAATGAAGTAGAGAGTGGGAATAAACCATGAGGGTTATCCCACATTGGAAAATCAAGGTTGATTTTCACTCTATATATAGAAGTCCATCCTATGTAGTTGGTAAACTAATAAAGTCCACATACCCATGAGTGGGTTAGTGTGTACCACACACGCGCTCGCTCGCTCGGGCCTCGGGCCATCTGAAAAGGGACTTTTGCATATTTGCAAGAGCAGTCCCTAGAATTACAGAAAGTTTGAAACTCCAGCAGTAATGGAGGCGGATTCTGGGGATGTAACTCCCAGAATTAAATGATCACAATTAATTCTGCGGTTTCAGAATTTCCTCAATAAAGAGGCAGCCTTCCCTCACATTCCACCACACATGAAAATTCTCTCTAGCATCAAAACAGTAGCCTATATTTTTTTACATATCACTTAGAAACCAGAGAGAACCACCCACTAAAAGCTCGACTTAGACTCGTCGCTAGTTTCCGGCGAGTCTTCCGAGAGACGTTGTACCTTGGGATCGAAGCGCCAACGCAACCAGAAACCTTAAGGTGGTTGGGCGAATATCGGTTAAGGGCATACTGTTAACAGTAGCCTCGTCTTGTTTTCTTTTCTATTCTGTCCATTTCCTTTACATCTTTAATTCTGTCCATTTCATTTACGTATTCAATTCTGTCCTTTTTTATTTCAGTTCTTCAATTGCTGTACTTAGCTGTAGCATTTTAATTCTGTTTGTACTATTCTGTAATTAGTTTAAAGTTCTGTTTTTGCTGTAATTACTATTCTGTAATTTAATTCTGTATTTAGAATAGTTTCAATTCAGTCCTGTACTTTCATTTTAAAACAGAACAGTCCGGCTGTTAAGTTTATACTTTCCAGTCCGGCAGTTTCTATTAATTACAAACCAGTACATCAGATTATTAATTAATAATAATCTGATAACGTTTGTTTTATTTACGTTTCAGTACCTACATGTTGTAATCATTAATTTCTGTATCAGTTTCGAAATTAATAAAGATTACACTGGTTTTATTTAATTATTGTTTAGTCCTTTAATTATTGTTAATTGTTATTTCGTACACGGAAACCAACAAACTTAACCAATACCCTGTTGTTTTTTTCGTGTATTGATCAATACAATTTTTTATTTTTATAAGGAATAATGCTTTCTTGTTTTCAATTCTAAATTATATTAGAAATTGAATTACAAAGAAAAAATTTCAAACAGTTTTAATTTTTATTTTGAATCTTGTTGATACCAACCGTATTGGTATTCAATAAGAATCGTTCAACCCTTTTAATATCAACCGTATTGATATTTAAAAGGATAAAAGTTTAATTTTATTATTTGTTTGTTAATTCTTTTACAAACCCAAATATAAGTTTTGGTGTTTGTTTATAGAATTGATTGTACATGTATCTCATACGTTTTGTGTTGTTGTTTCAGATGACAAACACGTCGCCTATTGAGTTGCCTATCGGGGGTGAGCATGACCCAGTGGTTGGTGGGCCTGTCCATAACACTGGGGGCGATGCGAATGTTGTGGCTAACGCCGATGACGCAGTTGCAGCGGCTGAGGCCGCCGCGGCTGCTGCCATGGCAGATGCTACGGCCAAAGCTGAGGCTGCGGCCGAAGCAGCGGCCACGGCCAAGGCCGCAGCTAAGGCTGCGGCAAGAGCCAAGGCTGCGGCAAGAGCCAAGGCTGCGGCCAAGGGCAAGGCACCGATGTATTCGGCTGTGCCTAATTTTCCGACTTCTCATCTGGAGAAACCGGAAAAATTCAGGGGTGACAACTTCAAACGTTGGCAGCAAAAGATGCTGTTTTATCTCACCACTCTGAATTTGACCAGGTTTCTTAAGGAGACTGCTCCCGTCCTAAGCGAGGACGATCTGGACGAGCAGTCGTTCTCTGCGGTTGAGGCATGGAGACATGCTGACTACCTATGCAAGAACTATATCCTGTGTGCTCTAGATGGCACGCTGTTCAGTGTTTTCGAGCCCAAAGCTACTGCAAAGGAGCTTTGGGAGACTCTCGAAAATAAGTACAAAGTGAATAACGCTGGTACAAAGAGATTTGTTGTCACGGACTTTCACGAGTACCGTATGTCTGACAGCAGGGGTGTCATGGAGCAAGTTGAGGAGCTCCAACTCATTTACCATCGCCTTGAGGCTGAGGGGCTAGTGATAAACGAGCCTTTCCAGGTGGCACTCATGATTGAGAAATTGCCACCATCTTGGAAAGACTTTCAAAACTACCTTAAGCACAAGCGAAAGGAAATGAGGCTGGAGGGGCTCATTGAGAAGCTCAATATCGAGGTGAGCAACCGTCGCTCCATTAGGAGAGTCGGTGGTGTTGTCATCCCGATAGCAAAGGCCAATGTGGTCGAAAGCTCCAACGTCAAACGGAAACGTTTTGACACCAGAGGTAGTGCTGTTGTCGCAAAGAAATTTGCGGGAACCTGCTTTGTGTGTAACAGGACCGGCCATCGAGCCACGGACTGTTATGACAATAAAGGCGCTGTTAAGCCTAAGCCCCCCCGAGGAACTTTAAGGGCAAGGGAAAGAGGAAAGCTCCAACTCAGGCTCATCTGGCTGAGGCAGGACAAGATGACGACCACTTTACTGCTGTGGTCTCTGAGGTCAATCTCGTGGGGAGCAACCCCAAAGAGTGGTGGCTGGATACTGGCGCCACAAGCCACATCTGCTCAACTAGGTGGATGTTTAAGACCTACGAAGCGGTAGAGGGAGAAAGCTGCTTCATGGGAAATTCTGCTACTTCAAAGGTGGAAGGAAAAGGAATGGTCGTGATGAAGATGACCTCGGGAAAAGAGCTGAGGTTGACAAATGTGCTTCATGTTCCAGATATCCGCAAGAATCTGGTATCAGGATCGGTGATGGTGAAGAACGGGTTTAAACTAGTTTTAGAATCCGATAAAATTGTAATCACCAAAAATGGTGTCTATGTAGGCCGTGGCTATATGACCAACGGCATGTTTAAGTTGAACGTAGGGACACCTGCTCCCAATAAAGGTGTTAAAGCTGAGGCTAGCACAAGTACTGTAATGACTGTTGCCCAAGAGGCCAATAATAATTCTGAGTTTAATTATTTATTTGAGTCATTTCATTTGTGGCATGGTAGATTAGGTCACGTGAATTATAATTCTTTAAAGAAATTAATTTCACTAAAACTAATACCAAATTTCGTTTTTGATAAGCAACACAAATGTGAGATTTGTGTAGAAGCAAAATTAACGAAATCATCGTTTCAACATGTTGAACGAGAAAGTGAACCTCTCGGTCTAATACACACGGATGTATGCGACTTAAAGTTTATACAAACGCGAGGAGGGAAAAAGTACTTTATCACCTTTATAGATGATTGTACTAGATACTGTTATGTTTACTTAATGAGAAGTAAAGACGAAGCAGTAGAGAAATTCACTCTTTATAAGACCGAAGTTGAAAATCAACTCAATAAGAAAATTAAAACATTGAGAAGTGATAGAGGCGGTGAATATGAATCACCGTTTGAACAGATATGCGCTGAAAGCGGCATTATACATCAAACCACAGCCCCATACACTCCCCAGCAAAATGGGGTTGCTGAGCGTAAAAATAGAACGCTAAAGGAAATGATGAATGCTATGCTAATCAGTTCTGGGTTACCCCAGAACATGTGGGGGGAAGCTGTACTTTCCGCTAACTATGTTTTAAACAAGTTACCACATAAGAAGCGAGAAAAGACTCCATATGAATTATGGAAATGTCATCAACCCAGTTATAAGAACCTGCGGGTTTGGGGTTGCCTCGCAAAGGTCCTAGTTCCCACTCCTAAAAGGATGAGAATTGGTCCTAAAATGGTGGACTGTGTGTTCATCGGATATGCACAGAATAGTAGTGCATATCGGTTTCTCATGCACAAGTCGGACAATCCCGATGTGCACGTAGATACGTATATGGAAAGCCGAGAGGCCTCTTTCTTTGAAGATATCTTTCCCCGGAAATTACCTACATCTGTACCAACTGAAGAGTTGAACAGTGAAGGAAATGTGGGGGCAAGTGAACCGACAGAGGAAGAGAAAGAGGAAGAGGAAGAGCCTCGGCGCAGCAAAAGGGCAAGGAAGGAAACTTCCTTTGGACCTGATTTCCTAACCTTCATGGTTGAAGGCGAACCGGCGACATATAAACAAGCTATGTCAACACCGGATTCCCAATATTGGGAAGAAGCTATTCAAAATGAAATTGAATCAATCATGTAAAACCACACTTGGGAACTAGTGGATCTTCCGAAAGGATGCAAGCCCCTAGGTCACAAGTGGATCTTCAAGAGGAAGTTAAAGGTTGACGGCACGATTGAGAAATACAAGGCGAGACTTGTGGTAAAAGGATTCAGGCAAACTGAAGGTGTCGATTATTTCGACACGTATGCTCATGTCTCCAGTAAAACGTCTATCCGAATCATCATTGCTCTCGCAGCTTTGTTTGATATGGAAATACATCAAATGGATGTAAAGACGGCATTTCTGAATGGGAAACTGGAAGAAGAAATTTACATGGAACAACCTGAAGGGTTTGTAGTTCCTGGTAAAGAGCACCAAGTGTGCAAACTTGTAAAGTCTCTATATGGACTCAAACAAGCGCCAAAGCAATGGCATGAGAAGTTTGATAGAATTATGCTATCAAACGGTTTTCACATTAATGAGTGTGATAAATGTGTCTACTCTAAAGGAAATGGAAGAGACTGTGTTGTAGTCTGTCTCTATGTGGATGACATGATCATAATTGGGAGTAATGATAGAATCAGCTCCACAAAGAAAATGTTATCACAACACTTCGATATGAAGGACCTGGGTTTAGCTGATGTAATACTTGGTATGAAGATTACCAAAACATCAGAAGGGTATGCCTTGTCCCAAAGTCACTATGTTAAACAAGTCTTAGACAAGTTTGACAAGGACAGTAAAACTATGTCAAGAACCCCAATTGAGTTCAACTGTAACCTGAAAAAGAATTTCGGTAAAAGTGTGAATCAATTGGAGTTCTCTCGAGTCATAGGCAGTCTCATGTATATAATGAATTGCACTAGACCAGACATAGCAAACTCAGTGAGTAGACTGAGCAGGTACACCAGTAATCCAAATGAGGAACACTGGAAGGCTATAATGAAACTTCTCAGGTATATGAGGTTTTCAGCCGATTACGGGCTGCACTATACCAGATATCCAGCGGTACTGGAAGGGTATTCAGATGCCAACTGGATATCAGACTCCAATAGCACAAGGTCCACGAGTGGATATGTGTTTATAATGGGAGGAGCTGCTGTGTCTTGGAGATCCTCCAAACAGACATGTATTGCAAGGTCAACTATGGAATCAGAATTCATAGCGTTGGATTTAGCAACCGAAGAGGCAGACTGGCTGAGAAGTCTATTGGAAGGAATTCCAATGTGGCCGAAACCTGTTCCCGCAATAAGCATGCATTGCGATAGTCAATCAGCTATTGCGCGGGCTCAGGATCATATGTATAATGGAAAGTCTCGACATATACGTCGGAGACATAAATCCGTAAGGGAATTGTTATCCAATGGTGTGGTATCCTTAGATTTTGTAAGATCAAAGGAAAACATAGTGGATCCATTAACTAAAGGCTTGACTCAAGTGGGAGTCGAGACGTCATCGAACGGAATGGGGTTAAAGCCCATTAAATTGGTGGCCCCCCATAGGCAACCCAACCTAAACGGAATCTTTCCTGATAGGTTCAAAGGGAAACTGAACTGTGGGGGCAACCGAACAAAGCACTCGGGAACCTGGAGTTCCCAGCCCATCTCCGCGATGACAGAGTGATAGACATGCACCATTGTAAGGGTGAGCTTGAGGCTCTTAATGATCCAAGTTACTCGACGGTCGAGTAAAGTGAGTCAGGACACTTTCGACTTGGAACACCTATGACTAGTGTGTAAGGCCGGTACCATGTGATGAGCTTGGGCTAATTCACTAGAGCACTCAGTTGAAGTTGCCAAGGCAGTCCAGGCCAAATATGGACAACAACTAAAGGGCCTAGTACGTGGGTAGAGAGGGCACTGTGCGGGTGCCATTCTGGGATACACAAAGCTTGATGGTTCAAAGCTTTACAGCTACCTAATAGCAGTATTCTGGGTGGTACTCCGCTACGGCAGGTTCAGGCGCGCGCTACCTGACCTTAGGCAGTGAACTTTTGCGGTTCTCTTGATTTGCATTTAGGACATGGGCTTTCGAGCCAATTGCATTCATGTGGGGGATTGTTGGAAAAAGTTGGAAAAATATGTAATTTAAACATATTTGTTCCAAGTGGTCAGGGACCATCTTTGAGTCAATTTTTAATGCGACTCCTCAGTTTTTCTGAGGCCATGCTCTATGCGTTTGAGTAGCTCGTGTAACGAGCTTCGCAACGGTATATCGCATGACCCATTCGGAGGAAGGGTGTGAATGATAATTGGACTCGAAGGTTGGTACTCGAAAGAGGGAAAAACCGAAATCTGGAAAATGAAGTAGAGAGTGGGAATAAACCATGAGGGTTATCCCACATTGGAAAATCAAGGTTGATTTTCACTCTATATATACAAGTCCATCCTATGTAGTTGGTAAACTAATAAAGTCCACATACCCATGAGTGGGTTAGTGTGTACCACACACGCGCGCGCTCGCTCGGGTCTCGGGTCTCGGGACTCGGGCCTCGGGTCACGGGTCACGGGACGCGGGACGCGGGACGCGGGATTCGGGGAATGTCTCGGGTCTCGGGTCTGAAAAGGGACTTTTGCATATTTGCAAGAGCAGTCCCTAGAATTCCAGAAAGTTTGAAACTCCAGCAGTAATGGAGGCGGATTCTGTGGATGTAACTCCCAGAATTAAATGACCACAATTAATTCTGCGGTTTCAGAATTTCCTCAATAAAGAGGCAGCCTTCCCTCACATTCCAGCACACATGAAAATTCTCTCTTCTCTCTAACATCAAAACAGTAGCCTATATTTTTTTACATAGCACTTAGAAACCAGAGAGAACCACCCACTAAAAGCTCGACTTAGACTCGTCGCCAGTTTCCGGCGAGTTTTCCGAGAGACGTTGTACCTTGGGATCGAAGCGCCAACGCAACCAGAAACCTTAAGGTGGTTGGGCGAATATCGGTTAAGGGCATACTGTTAACAGTAGCCTCGTCTTGTTTTCTTTTCTATTTTGTCCATTTCCTTTACGTCTTTAATTCTGTCCATTTCATTTACGTATTCAATTCTGTCCTTTTTTATTTCAGTTCTTCAATTGCTGTACTTAGCTGTAGCATTTTAATTCTGTTTGTACTATTCTGTAATTAGTATAAAGTTCTGTTTTTGCTGTAATTACTATTCTGTAATTTAATTCTGTATTTAGAATAGTTTCAATTCAGTCCTGTACTTTCATTTTAAAACAGAACAGTCCGGCTGTTAAGTTTATACTTTCCAGTCCGGCAGTTTCTATTAATTACAAACCAGTACATCAGATTATTAATTAATAATAATCTGATAACGTTTGTTTTATTTACGTTTCAGTACCTACATGTTGTAATCATTAATTTCTGTATCAGTTTCGAAATTAATAAAGATTACACTGGTTTTATTTAATTATTGTTTAGTCCTTTAATTATTGTTAATTGTTATTTCGTACACGGAAACCAACACTATAGCCCTTACGGTGTCCCTAGCTAGTTTTTTTTTTAAATTCCAAACACTACTGTTTCTCGGTCCTGTTTACTACTCTTATGTACATAAGGTGTAACATCCCAGACCCGGGGGTGTCACACGGCTGAATAACACGTGTGGCGGCACGTGCTAAACAAAGTCTAAATGAAATAATTATTAAACACTCGCTAAATAAATCATTAAATAAGCTCAAATTTCTAGCAAAAGCTTCATTAAATAAAATATCGAAAATTAAGTTCATTACAAAAACTTAATATCTTACAAGCTAAAATAAAAATATAATCGCAGCGGAATTTAACACAAAATCTTAAAGGTCTGTCTGGACCTCAAACTGACTCGGTATCAACCCTACTTAACTGCTCGTTAACCTGAAAACATTTTAAAAAAAGAGAGGGGTGAGCCAAACGAGCTCAATGAGAGAGAAAGCCTCACAATATATTATACGGGTCGAAAATAAGATTTTTCCTTTTCAGTTTCTTACAAAATAATAACTTGTTTAATAAAAATTCTCAATGCATAAGTATTTAGAAATTACTTGAATATAAAAGATAATAAATTTTTCACTTTTCTTTCATCAAAATTAAAACCATCGCAATAGTAATAATAAAATCTCTTTCTTTCTTTTTATGATAAAAGCAAAATGATAACATGTATATATTAGAGTACCAAGCCCGATTGACTTCCTCAATCTCTTTACCGTCGATCTTTTTCTCAGGTGTATAAACCATACGTGCACTACGTAATTAAGGTCACCACAGCATGACGGCTGAGTCTATTCCTTAAAATGTTCCGGTTAACAAAGCTATGTACAATCGCTAAGTTAACCATTGAGAACTAAACTCTTTCGTTTAGTTTCCAACGTCACCCCACTTTCCTCTTTCCCTTATTCGGGGATTCTCCGTTGTACTTATTCTCATGGTCCCAAATACAAATCATAAGCAAATCATAAAAATAATAAATTTGGAAACCTTATACCGATACACAGTATATAACCTTTATCTTTATAAGATATAAACTCGTTCTCTTTATACAGATCCACTGTATATAAATCACTTCTTCTTTTTCATTCTTTTCTTTCTTTTATTTCTTTCTTTTATTTTCTTTGTTTTCGTAACAATATAAAAACAATGTTTCCATATATAAAAATAGTACTTGAAAAATAATACCCATGAGCCTCTAAAATATTATCAAAAGTTGCAACGGGATATTTATAATAGCAAGACAAAACCCACTCACCTGACTCGGGTTGAGAAACACGAAACACTTATATAACCAAAATCGTTAACGGACCTGAAAATATAATCATCAACACAAAATCAATACAGTTGCACATACCTGACATGTAGCGAACATATAAACTAAATCAATCTAATACTTTAAAAACTTACAAAACTCTAGGGGCGATCTTTTCGTTACGTGTCCAACTAGCAAACAATAATAGTTCCTTTTTCTATAAATCAATCTATTCCTACTATTCACCTGTCCATGAATATTAACTAATGATACTAATTTTCTAAAAGATCATGTACTGGGTGATTGTAAAAGTTTCTGGTCATCGATCAACTATGTAATAGATTGTGGATATTAACTTATTTATTTGTATAATCAATTTGTAATAACCAACTAACCAAATCCTCTCATGATTTAGAACCCACCACTGCATATTAAGATTTAGGTATATTACACCAAATTCAACTAAACTATTTATCTCTGGACCATGTATAATATTATTCTTTTGAAATAAACACTTCACATGTTGTCTATATAACCAGCACCTAATATATCTTTTCTAAAATCAACAAGGAATTAGCATACCAAGTTTACTATTCCTGCAACTGAGACTAAGAGATGGATTAATAAAGATAGCATTTTACCTCGACATAAAAACGGAATCACTAAATCGCCCTCTTCATCTACGGTCTCACAGATGTACCCGTCTTTGATATTTCCCCCTCTCTCTCTATCTATATATATGTATATATTTACTCTCTGGCTCGCATACATTGGAATTTCGGAATCTAAAGGCTAATAGATTGGGCAATTTAAAAGACAAGGTTATCTCTTTGTATGTAATTATATATATATATATATATATATATATATATATATATATTTTATATTAATAGTGGGGAAAACCCACTCTTTTATTAATAGATGTAAAAAAGTGGATGAAAAACCCCACGAAAACAAAATAGAGTAGCAATTAATAACAACCTTAAAATTACATGGCTTAATAAAATGAAATTGAAACTTTCAGACTTAATCTTATGAAACGATAAAAATTCGACCAAAGTTAAGGGACCAAATATGTAATTGACCACAGTCCACCTCTTCATCTGGTCTTCTCCTTCTCTCATTTCACTTATCTTCATTGTTGATATAGAGAGAGACACTCAAGCTTTTCCTCATTTCCCAAACGTAAATAAGGAATACCTTTCTCTTCCAGCTTCATAATCTTTCTCAATTTACTGGGAAAAACTGCAATATCTTCTGAAACTAGATGATCGGAGACACAACCCAGATTGGCCAATAGATCAGCGCATGAGTTGGCCTCTCTGTCCACATGGTTCAACAGATAAGTACCCTTCTTCATCTTCTCCTTTATATTCTTAATTAGAAATTTCATCTTCCACGGACACTTGCTTTTATCAGACAAGATGTTTATTAGATGTAGACAATCACTTTCTATAATTATCTTAGGCAAATTAACCACTTTTAGTCCTTGTAGTATAGCTTTTGCCTCTGCTTCAATACCTGATTTGCTATTAATTTTTCCATAGAAACCCTGTATAAATTTACCTTGGTGATCCCTTAATATTCCACCAACTCCACTAGAATTGGTGGAGCTTTTAAAACAACCATCTGTATTCAATTTCATGAATCCAGTTGGGGGGTTTTCCCATTTTATAACCCTAGCTTTTTTGCTATTCTTAACTGCTTGTAATAGATTTATTTCTTCCCAAATCCACCTCTTAGGAAACCTTTTATCCACTTGTGAAAAGTTCTGGATTAATCTAATAATTTCTAAAATGATATTTTGGGCAATCATTTTTTTATTATCAAATTTACTGCCATAGCGAGCTTTCCAAATACACCAAATAATGTACACAGGTAGTACCTTTATAATCTTCTTTTCTGGAAAGTGACTTCTTTTTTCTTCATGTACCCACCAAGAAGTAAATCTCCCTCTCAAAGTTAAAACATTATGATTTACTCCCAAATACTGTGCAAAATACATCCATACTTCCTTAGCTATAGCACTAAAACACAACAAATGCTCTAAACTTTCTTCATTCCTTCTACAGCATTCACAACTTGAAGCTAATTGGACTCCAATTTTTTGGACAGCAATGTCCACTGGCACTGCATCATTAAAACACTTCCAAGCAAAACAAGAGATCTTCAAAGGTATTATTCTATCCCATAACATTTCATACAACCAACTTTTTGTACTTTTCTTTCTCATAATATTCCAGGCAGATTTAAATGAAAAATCACCCTTATTATCCTCCTTCCATATAGCTTGGTCTTTTTTCCCTGGATAGATTAAGCATTGACTAAACACACCTTGTTTAGAAATAGGAATAATTTCAGCAATAGATTCATAGTTCCACTCATTATCAATGATTAATCTAGGCAACAACAGCTTATTATCAATATTTTGATCCTGTAGTGGTCCATTTCCAACCCAGTTGTCTAGGTTAACTGAGACATTTCCTTTTCCAATCAACCAAAGAATATTTTTTTCAGCAATCTCCCTAACTTGCAACATTCTGGACCATGTGTTAGCCCCTTTAGTAATACTGACCTCATTTGGATGCTTCTTCTTGCAATACTTTTCTCTCATGTACTGAGCCCATAGAGAATTTTTAGTTCTAAAGTTCCACCATAATTTAATAGCAAATGCTTCAGAAATATCTTTAAAGCTCCTCAACCCTAGGCCACCTTCAGAAGTAGGTCTACATATTTTACTCCATTTAACCCATTGATATTTATTTTTGCCATTAGAATTTCCCCAGAGAAAATTTGCTATTATTTGATCTATCTTTTTGATAACCAATTTTGGAGGATTCATAGCTGCCATAGTATAAATAGGAATAGTCTGGAGTACATGTTTGGCAAGTAGTAATTTGCCCCCCATGGTTAAATACTGAGTTTTCCACCTTGAGAGCTTGCTTCTTACCTTTAAGATAAGTTCATGGTATAGCAGACACTTTTTATGGCCAGAATAAAGCTTACACCCTAGATAGATAAAAGAAGGCTTTTTGACTGCAATGTTCAATATCTTACTGACTGCTTCTTTCTGCTTGTCTATAACTCCCTTAGAGATGTACATAAAGCTTTTCTCTCTATTAACTTCTTGTCCTGAATCTGTATTATACTGCTGTAGAACCCTTTGAATATGTTTAATGGATTTGGTGTCTGCTCCACTAAAAATTATAATATCATCAGCAAAGGCCAAGTGTGTAATAATAGGAGTACCTATAGCTGCTTTAAAAGATTTCCAGCTCTTCCTGCTAATTAGTTGGTTGAGATTTCTGGTTAAAACTTCTGAACATAGAATAAAAAGACTTGAGGATAATGGATCTCCTTGTCTTAATCCATTAGTAGGCTTGAAATAGCGTGTAGGAGCACCATTTACCAATATAGAAATGCCATTATCAGAAATAATTCTCCATATTCTATCTATCCAAATTTCTGAGAAACCCATTTTTCTAAGAACACTAACAATAAAGTGCCAGGAAATCTTGTCATAAGCTTTTTTCATATCCAATTTCAAAGCTACATTATTACCACTGTTCTTTTTGTTAACAGTAGAGATAAATTCTTGAGATAGAAGAATGTTATCTATAATATCTCTATTTTTAACAAAACCACTTTGGCTCTCTGAAATAATATTAGGCAAAACAAAGGACAGCCTGGTTGACATAATTTTAGAAATGACTTTGTTACAAAAGGTACATAAACTAATAGGTCTGAAGTCTGAATACTTATCTGCATTAGCCTTCTTAGGAATTAGAACAATAAGAGTAGAAGACATTGCATTGGGAATTTCATGTCCAGCAAAGAATTGTTGTACTGCTTTTAATAAATCCACTCCAATAATATCCCAACTGTGTGTAAAGAAGAAACCATTAAACCCATCCAAACCAGTAGCACTACTTTTCTTCAAATCCCACACTGCTGTCTTGACTTCTTCTAGAGTAATTTCTTTAATTAATTCTTCATTTTCTCCATCTGTAACACACTTTGGAATAATATCTAGAGAACTGTACTTGAAGCCACAATTATTATTAGTTGCTAAAAGCTTTTGAAAGTACTTTATGGCTTCTTGTTGAATGTCTTCTTTTGCCATTAATTCTTGCCCATTATCATCAATAATACAATGAATAGTACTTTTTCTCCTTCTTTTTTTAACTACACCATGATAAAATTTGGTATTAGCATCACCTTCAAGCACCCATCTTAAGTTTGCCTTTTGTTTCCAGAATTCTTCTTCTATTTTGAGCTTGTAATTAAGCTCAGCTTTTAACTTGCTAAGTTCACTTCTTTTCTCAGGGGATGGATCATTCTCAAAATGTTGTTCTGCACCCAGAACCAGGTCTTCTGCATCAATTACTTGCTGAAAAATGTTACCAAAGGTAACTCTGCTCCATTTAGATAGTATTTGCCTGAGTCTTTTTAAATTTTGTACCAAGGAAAACAAAGCATTACCATCTTTATGAAGCACCCAATTATCTGATAAAAGCTTCTTAAACTCATGATGTGTTAACCAAAATTTCTGAAATATGAATCTTCTGATATTATGATCTCCTTCATTATTAAAGGTAATTAACAAAGGGCTATGATCAGAATTGACTTTAGTCAAATGCTCCAAAGCAATACTATGAAACAGATTTGAGCAATTATCATTCACACAAGCCTTATCAATTCTCTCTATTATCAAATTATCACCTTCCCTGTTATTCCACCAAGTGAACCTTGAGCCCAGAAAGTTCAATTCATAAACCCCACACTTGTCCAAACATTCCAAATAGTCATTAGCCCCATTTACATTAATATCCATACCCCCTATTTTATCTTCTTCTCTAGAAACAGTATTAAAGTCTCCAACTATTAACCAAGGATCATTAGTCTTAGAGATTTCTAAGAATTGCCACAGCTCTTTTCGTTCTTGTATTGTACACTTAACATAAACAGCTGTGACCTGAACTGCATAATTCCACATCTTAACTTCAAAATTAATACTTTGACTGCTCTCAGTGCCCACTGTAATTTCTAGATCATCATTAAAAAACACCCAGATTTTATTGTCTGCATGATTAATAGCATTATCAAAACCAATTTTTCTCTTATAAAGATCAATTTTATCTTGCTGAACCATTGGTTCTATACAGATCAATAGCACTATTTTATTTATAAGACATAATTTTTTTATTCTTCTTAATGTAGCTCTATTTCCAATACCTCTCACATTCCATGTTAGGACCTTACTCATTGATTATACTTCTTTCTTTCCCCCACATTAGAGGATGATCTTAGCTGCATTTGTCTATCTTGCTCTTGGCTTTTCTTCTTTGCCATATCAGCTTTCTTTTTCTTTTTTGTCTGGCTCTTGGTTAATTGAACTTCCCATTCATTTTTTTCCTCAGACATAGTTTCTATTTCCTGTTCTTCTCCTTGCTCTTTACCACCTCTTGTATCCTCAGTATCACCATTTGGGCTTATATCTACAATTTCAGTAACCACAAAACTACTGTTTATAGAACTGTAATCTTGGTAAGACACTATAGCTAGTATCCCCTTTTCTTCATTCACATTCCCTTTAGTAACACCTATAGATTCTTTATTTATTTTATCACCATTGTCTTCTTGTCTGTTTAGATCCAGTTTATCACATATAATCTCTTCATCCACTTTTCATCCCTTTCTTCCTCATCTTCTATATGAACTATAACTGCTTCTTGTTTCTGCTTTTCAGGAAGACTCTTTGCACTATCCCTAGTCTCCACTGCTGTGCTTGGTTGCTGTTGATTGTGAAGTTTAGCTCTGTAAACCACTCTTTTGTAGTCTCTTTTTTCCCAGTTATTTCCTTATTTGGTTTGTTATAATGAGGCTTCTTTTCCTTTATTCTTTTGTTGTTGCTTTGGAATAATTTCCTCTTTTTTATTGTTCTTCTTGTTATCTGTGGTTGCTCTGTGTTTTGAATTTACAAGCTTCTTCTTTATGACCTTGTTTAAAGCAGAAACTGCAATAGTCAGGTAGATCTTCATATTTACAATACTGCCAGAAACCCCCATCTTCACCATAGCCAATCCTAACACGCTCATAGAGTTCTGTTTTTAGATCAATTTCAACACAAATACGAGCTAAACTAGGTCTTGTTAGCTTTGAAGTAGGTTTCGTCAACCCTTAAAGGCACCCCAAAAGCACTTGCTATAGAATATATGCTAGAGGTATTATATAGATGTATAGGCAGTTTTGGCAGATTTATCCATATAGGCACAATGAATTTTCTATTTCTGGATCAAAGTTATAAGTCCACTTAAAGACTCTCATAGGATAATCTTCTATATACCAAATTTTTTCAAACCAGATTCTGGTGAAGTCTTCTTCATGAAAACATCGGATTAAATATGTTTATGATCCAGAATTCCTATATTGCAGTTAGCTTTTAATTCAAGTTTCCCAAACAGCTTTCTTATGACAGTTATATCTGGTTTTCCATGAGTAAATTTTCCAACTATAGTATATTTAAACGGTTAGCAAGTTGCTTTTATATCTTTCATAGAAAATTGAATTAACGGTTCACCTTTATAAGAACCGACCTCTTTTAATGCTATTTCGATTTTTTTTGGGTGATGCGCTAACTACCGACGCAAAAGATTTCGTAGGAACTGGGTCTGGCGGCATTAGTTGTCTGTTCGATATGCTATCCGGGGAGATTTCGTTAAGCTCCTCCATGTTTTCGACGGCTAGGGTTTATCACCCTAGTCGTCTCTCTCTCTAGGGTTTTTTAGAGATTTTTTCGGTTTATATATATATATATATATATATATATATATATATATATATATATATATATAATATATATATATATATAATAAGCCAACCCAAGATTTGTTGAGTCTGCCAAATTTTACCACTTTCTTCCAAAAATACTCTTACACTTTTTTATTAATTACTACAATACCATATTCTCATAAAAAATAGAGAAAAAGTAATAACTAATAACACTTTTTATCCCCTATTTTAATCTCTCAAAATTCTTTTTAGTCTTCTTATCTTATACTCTTTATCTTTTTTTTTATTCTCCAAATTTGTATCATAACTACACTTATTTTCTAAATTTATCGCATTACGCGTCTCACACGCAAAGCGTGGGCACGATTACTAGTATATATATATATATATATATATAGCTAAGAAACCAACGCTCGAACTTTCTTTCTCTGTATATGTATGTATATAAAGTAATGGTAATTAACCGAGGAGGTTAAAGGCAATACGTTATAAAATTTAAAGACAACTTATAAGTTACTACCATTTTCTTTCCTTGAGACTCTTCAATTTTCTCTAAATTCATTATAAATTAATTACTAATTCTCTTTATTACTTTCCTGGTCCCTTAGTAATTGCTCAATACCAAACAACCCCACCAAGTTACCAAAATATATCCAAACAATCCAAACTATTAATCATTAGTAGCTAAATATAATAAAATAAAATAAAATAAATTACGGCATTTTACATAAGGATAGACTTTTTGACATAAATTCTTACAGATACTTAATGTGAATCATTGATTTAATCTCGTATACATGATCTGATGGTCCAAATTGAGATTCTTCGATAATTTATGTGAAAAAGTCTCTCTTATGTCATCACTCCATAACAAATCTTAAGGCTTGGCACCCCTATATATACCTTTATCTTGGTTCATATTTTCATCGCACTTTCAATTGATAGTCTCCCATCATTCTGTCACTTGTGTTTCAAGTTTCAACTATCAAGTATCAACAAGGTTCCTAGGCCTTAGCTTTGAGAGGAAATGACCAATGTTGAGGTAATTTTTTCCCAAACTAAGGGGGATTTTACTTTTTTACAAAAATTTTAAAGGATATTGATAACGGACGACTCAGGGCACTAGATAAGGCTCAATCATTACACCCTAATTAATGATATATACTATTATATTAATTCTTGAGCAACTAAATCATTAATGTTTTGAGAACACAAAACATCTTTCGGAAATTCTATATAATTCATTAAACTTGGAAGGAAAAAAGTGTAATTATTTTATTGACAATTTTTTCATGTTATTCAATTTAAATGTGAATATTTGTTTGAAAACAATAATTTAAATGATATTTTCCATGTTTATATATACATGTCCGGATAAAAAATAATTCAACATTTTTTTTCATCTTTAATTAATATTAAATTTATGGTAGTATTAACTGAGTTTCTATATTTTTATTGGAGTTTTTATCAGGTTGGAAAAGTAATTTTACTAAATCATAATTTGTATAACTAAAAAAATCCAATAATCTTAACCCAGTTGTGGTAAATAAATGGGATATAGTTTTCACACTTGGAGAGAATGAGGCTTATTAATTTCTTTTTTCTAATGTAAGAAAGTTTTACTTTTAATATTCTAAAGAAATAAGGAAGAAGTCGTTCAACTGTAATTTATTGGTAGTCATAAGTATAAACTGATGAGGGGATGTCGGCACCCCCTCGTTCGGACCGATATCAACTCCACAGCAGGCGATCCGGGCCTGTCAACCATGGGTGACGCGTCACCCCGGATCTTGAGGGGCCGGACCGTGTCTAGGCCGGTCCAGAGAAGCTTGTCGAGTACACTTCCCCAATTAATGCTGCTGCTCCCTTGGGGGACCCTTCATGTGTTTCATCGACGTGGCCCAATCATAGGCCATCTCCAGTGGGCCCCGGGAAAGGACAGTACCCTTGTCAGAGTCATAAATGACTCTAACGCCGTTGGATCAGTGTTTTACAGTACAGTGATCCAAGGGTTAATACACCTCTAATCATACTATAAATACCCCCTCTAACTCTACTTAGACGGGGACACGGAAAAAGACAGAGAGGAGAGATAAAGTAAAAACAACCCGTAACACTACCTGCGACACCTGACACCCCGATAAGTAACCGGCCCAATCCCTCACCCTTAATTATATTCCTACTTTCAGTCCACGCTGATACTGACTTGATCGTTGGAGAGGAAAAACCTGGTACCAACCCCGGGCCCCTGTTCGTTTCTTGTGCAGGCACGAAGAGCGTCTCGACACCGAAGCAGATACCGCCTACGACAACACCTCGGAAGATCGAAGCCGACGCGAATTGATTAAGCCGAGATTGGAAATAAAATCAGACTCGCCACAAACCATTAAATGTAATTGGTACAATTCATTAGGCATTAATGATTGAGTAAATGTTTAAAACTAACACCATTTCCAAAACTAATATACAACTAAAATATAAAAAAATAAACAAGGTGTATTTATTGATTCTTAACTAGTGCCGGGGGCACTCGTTAACGGGACCGTTTTTTAAATGTTTTTGTGGACATTTTTTGTCCCCCTAAATTGGCGATCCATTATATTACTGAAACTTGTAAAAAAAAATCATAAAGGTATCTTTTTTATAAAAACGGGACTTTAATTACTCCAAGAAAATTATGTTCTAAAGAATGCAAAACTGAGTTTATATTCACATGCTGTCACATTATAAATGACCATTTCCTAACATTAGTAAAATCCGGTTAAATTTTTTCAGAAAGTATAATATCAACAAAATGAATTCCAAATTTTCTGCGAAAGATGATTAGCTCATGATATTCTTTACTTAAAGCTACAGGTTTTATCAGCCACCATAGCACATGCAGAGGAGGCTAAACATGAACTTAAGAACAAATCCGAAGAAACCAAAAAAGATGACATGGCAAGTCCTCCTCCACCCCCACCACCACCTCCGTCAGAACATAAACAGACGAACCCAGAAACCAAACACGGTGCTCATGACGAGGCTCTAGAGCCTGAAACCCTAGCTATAGCCCCTGAAGCCAATGCGAACCTAGCTGATAAGCCAGTGACTCCGGAGAAGAAAGTTGTGGGATCTTTAGCTAAGGTGGCACCAGAGCCGGTTGAGGATATTAAAGCCGCAGAAAATTGTGAAGTGGGGCTTGAACCCGAGCCAGTTGTTCAAGATCATGAAGACAAGGTAGAGAAGTCGGTTGGGGAGGAGGAGAAAGGCTCCGAAGAAGCTAAATTTGAGAAAAAAGAGAATTAAGGACTTTGTGGGAGTTGGTTAATTTTCTGATCAGGCGCTTTGAGTTTATTTTCTATTTGGTTTGAATAAAGGGTAATTTAGGAGTTTAACATAGGGTCTTGTTGGCTCGATCCGACCAATGCTGATGTACTATTTGGCTTTTCTTAAGGGTTAACGTCGTATTGTGGCCAAATGTGACTCGTTACGAGTTTAGTGTTTTATGTAGTTGTGCTTTGATGCTTCAATCAGCTTGTATTACTAGCTTGATGAATAATAAGAAATAAGGTTTGCGTGGTGTCCCTTTAGGGATTTATTAATTCTATTTTGTTTCTTTTCCTCATCAGTAGTTGTTTTCTTCTTTTTCAATAATTTATAGTTAAGTAGCTAGATAATTATTCGAATCACTGATTAGTAAAGAGAAGTTAAAAAATCAATATAAATTATTTAATAGTACATGGAAATGTAAGGTTTCAGAATTTGGTGCCCTACACTAAACCCCTATGGGGAATCTCATATTGTACCGTGAAAGTATTACTATAAATCCATTGCAATAGATGTATTATACCACTGAAAATTCACAATCATTCAATAATTGATGAGGGATCTTATGCATCTTCAGTGGAAAAATAAATATTAATGCATAAACTCATGGAATAAAATCTTACTTATAAATCATAAATATGATCTAGTTGTAGTGAATACACTGACATTCTCAGGAAGACAGAGAACTGCAAACACTAAGCAACAAGCCATCCTTTTTAGGCTTCACACATTGACTAGGGTACGCAAACCGTGAATTCTATAAACTGAACAAATTCCATCTTATTTCTTAGAAACTAAAATTTTCTAACTTTATTGATCCAAACGAAATAACGAGCAAACAACTCATTACATGCCACCTCAGCAGAGTGAGTGGACGGAATTGAATTTCTTTAATCTAGGACGAATCAGCAGTTCCGGTACACACTTTGGGGTTCTGTGTTCCCATTAAATTTGGGCGAACATTTGAGCACAGAGATTTTGCCACACCCCCAGGACCGGTGTATTTGAGGTTAACGTTACCTATCTCTACATTTTTGCATGGTTTGGCTTTGCTACAAGAAAGTTGTATGGCTACATCAGTTGCGGAAGTTCCCCTAATGCCCTTGAAGTGGATGTCGCTGATCTGGACAAGCGAGGATTGCTGCGTATAACAAAAAATTGACCAGTTTTTAGTGAAGGTTTATCATGTAAAAAATCTCATTTGGATTATATGTTATGATTCAAGATGAAGAATAAGAGTTGAGTTTATGTATATTCTACCAGACTTTATCACCTAAAAATGTCAGAACTCCCAACTGTTTTTTCAAGAATGACCCGATAGTTAACGTTATAGAATAAATCAATTTACCTAACCAGTTGTCAAGAAAGTCATATTTAGTCAGGATTTTGGTTTTGTAACAGATATACTACTAGAAATGTGTAGGATGTTAAGTTTCCAGAACATGGTAATAATTTGCCAGCTCAGAAATCTTAAGAACCTTTACAAAAAATGAGTATTGTTGCCTGTCGAACACAAATTTGAAGAACACTGGAAATTAAATAAATCCGCCGAAAGGAGGTGGCTACATTTGAGAAAGTATGAAGTTTTTATTTTTGGTTTTGTGGCAGTAGCTTGCAATTTTTATATAAGGAGACTACTATTGGGAACTCACAAATCTAGGGACTGATACAAAGCTACTATTTGCAATTCCTTGTTTTTACGTTTTCAAGAAATCAAAATATAATCGAAAAGCAGATACGATTAGCTAAAATTTGGAACTCACCCTCTTATCGCATTGGTTCCAGGGGCAATACTGTTGATCAACAAGGATAGGGAAGCCAACATTATTCATGATAATATTCTCAAAACGAACATCGCTAACCAAACAAGAATAACCGGCAGGTGACGACGGCCATGTCTTAATCCTCACACCATTCTGAGTTCCGGTCAAAGTACAGTTAGTAAAATGTATCCCCTTAATATTAGATTCACCCTTATTTCTGCCTAAGCTACCAATACTGAACCCATGTCCGGGCCCACAAGTGACTTTCTTTACAAGCAGTTGTTCCATTCCATCGCCAATGGAGATACAATCGTCGCCAGAATGAATATCGGAGTTTAGAATCTTTACATCTGTTGAGCGTCCAACGTGGATACCGTCAGTGTTGATACTGCTCGCAGGTGTGGAAATGGTGAAGTGTTCGAAGGTTAGATTCTTGCAACCGATGACGTTGATGTGGAAGTTTTTGCTGTCTTTTGAAGTCACGTGGTGGATGATCGAGTTGGTGACGAAGTTGAATCTTATGTTCTGTTTTTACCAGGAAAACTCATCATTAGTAAATGGAAAAAATTATTTCTCACACATTGCTATCTGCAATATGAGTAAAAGGTGTTTCTTGAGCTAATGTTTTAAGAGCACTTGATAAACTTGCTTTGTAGTTTTTACTGGTTGAATAGAATATTCATGGATCTAAAAGGCTGTCCTGAAAATATCAGTTATTAAACTGTTTTCCATACTTTCCAACATTCCGATTGGTGAAACTTAAGTAACTTCACCGTGAAATTGCATACATGGCAATATTGGAAATAACAAAATACTCTTGTTAATTACTTTCATACAATGGGTTATATAAATGATATAGTGTGTTTGAGAAATCAACCTGATAAATTTCCGAAACATTCTAAAAACAATATTGAACAAATAATATAGAATGCAGAGAGAACCAGAAATGAACTAGGCTCCCTTTACAATCAACCATTTTTTTTTTTGAATTTACTTATGTAGGTTCTTCTTTTTTTTATTTTCTTCACTATATATTTTCTTCTATCATGTTTAGGAAAAAAATTGAACTATTTTAACAACTCTAAACACTATTAAAAGAAAATTAGAAGTTTAGATAGCAAAGCAGATGGTACTAATTTCCACTAATTTCTTACAATGGGAAGTTGGACACATTTTGTGTTCTTGCCACAATCATTCCTCGTCCACGCAGTCTTGCCTCTACCGTCGAAAGTGCCTCCACCTGTGATGGTGATGTGGTCAACATAATTCATAGTGATCCAACCATCAGCTCCGTTCATAGCTTTAGGATCTTCGGGTGCCATTAAGGTCCCTTGGAGCCTAAGTTCCATAGGAGCCTTGCATTGTCCCTCAACACGAACCACGTTAATCAAATAGTTCCCTTGTGGAATCAATAACACACTGGGCGTTGTTGCGGCACATGCATCTTTCCATGCACTCAAAAAGTTCTACCAAAAACACGAATCCGGTAGTAAGATTAAATAAAGTAAAATCACCAATCTACAATTTGTTAATGAATTTTAAGAAACCTTTTCAGTAGAATGGGATGTTATACAACTTATGTATAGTTTATGGGAAAAGATATGAAAAAGTGCTTTTGGTTGTTTAGGAAACTGGTATCGACAGTCTTGAAATCGAGAAGTTTGTGTGGTGTAGGAAATGGTGGAGCTAAAAAGAATACTACATTTCTTGAGGTGCAATGAATCTTCAGATTGTTGTAACCGAATCTACAAAATTCATGTTTCTTGAGATTGTTTTATCCTATTTCATTTTTCTCGACTAGTAAAATTAGCATCTCTTAGATTCCTATATTTCATCACCAAAAACATCAGTATTTAGGTACATCCCAGAAATGAGAAAAATTAATGAACTAAACGGGACAAACTATCTATTTAGTTATTTTTAAGGACAGATTTCAATTTGAGCATGCAACACTTTTTTCATGTAATTCTTTTCCCTTTGTCTTACTCGATATCGTAAAGCTTTTGCAAAAAAAACAAAAGGACTCCTAACATGAAACGTTTTTTTAGTCTTTTACCTGAGTGAAATCTGGACCTTTACCGTATTTTCTTATATCAAAGATAGTAGCTCTTGCATTTTGAACAAACAATAACAGCAATGTTATTGACAAGAAACTCAAATCCATTCCCATTTCGTACCTTTAATTACTATGATTTGGATTTATTTTCTCAATTTTTTTCAGTTTTAATTAAGGAAAAAGGATGATGGAATGAAATGTTGTTTGAATCCATATTTAAAGACCTGGTATAACTGTATCGAGGGATTCAACACCACCAGTTCTCAACCTTTGTTTGAGGCTGTAATCTTTATATCGACAGTCTTAAATTAGCTTCCAGTATTCAAACCACTACATGTTCACTAGTAACTGAATGTTTCTTAGCAGATCCTATGATAACATCCTAAATTTAGATGCCTATTTTCAACGAATGTTATTGTACAACTCGAGACCTATATATCTTTCTAAAATATGATCGTATAACTTAGCTGCCTGCCACAATATACAACTTAACAAGTAACTCATATTGAACTGGAACAACACAGAAAACATGTAATTCCAGTCCATAAATTATGATACACATGATGTGGTTGAAAAATATATTACTCGATCATATATTGAAATCAAGATATAGTACTGAAAGTTCACAGATTAGTAGAAACCAAAAATTCCAGGGATTCAATTCCCTTTAAGATGATTACACATTTAAACTTGATAAATTGTGAGAAATAAATGAACCGGGGATGATAAAATAACAAATTTGATGCGTTTCATAGTAATTTACCCAATTGTATGATGGATGGGGAAATTTATATATTCATATATAATACTATATATGTTCTTTAGTCATGATCATCCGGCTTCAAGTTAATCCTTAAGTTATAAGTTGAAAACAATTTCATCAATAATTTCTTCAACCGAAAATATTGTTTGATATCAACTCCATTATTCTGTTCTATTAAACAAAAAGCTCCATGAGGCAAATTACTTTATTGCACAGTGACATGCTTCTCTGATATGGTTAGTTAGTTACAAACAATTTCTGAATGATTATTTCAAGAAATCATCACAACTCGTGTATCCAGTTCCTTGTCAGCTCAGGTGGTCAAATGCTCGTCGCCTTTTCTTATGAAATTTGAAATGGCCCAACTTTGCAAGGACCTTTAAGCGACGAAATGCAGCATTTTGCTAACTGCTATAAGTCCACGACTGCTTTAGTAACCAGCTGTTGAGCTTACACTGTGTCATCTGCTATATGACTACAGTCCGATTGTTAGATATATGAATTTTAGTAACCAGTTTTGCTTCTCGTATCTTTTGGTATAAAAGATAGGCTTACGGAACCAACTTTTATGTAGTTTTCGTCGAAACAGGACTAATTTCTTTGTTTTATAGTCAAGGAACTTAAAAATCTCATTTCAAAAAAAAAAAAAAAACTTAAAAATCACATCCATTAGCAAGATGACCTTTAAAAATATTGTTCACCAGAAAAGTTTTACTCTTTTTCTGATTCTCTTATGATCAAACTAAGTGTTTGTTTAGTAGATTAGTTGGAATTAGTGACAATAGGTGAATCCAAGAGCGCAAAGTACGTATTATTATCCTTCTTTATACAAATATTTATGGAACCATGTTAATATTTTTTTACTGGTGTAAATTGTGTCGTTATGAGACAGAACCATAAACAAAGTGATCCACAGGAATACATCAAATCGGAAATTTTTAGGGATTATTAGAAAACAAAAATCACTTAAGAATAAAATTACGTCTCTTTGACTTCGTAACAAAAAAGTAACCAAGAAATCCGTAAAATATTTTATTTTTATCACCAATTTACCAGTAGGAATGCTTAAAATTACAAATAACACTAGGCAATACAATGGGCCAAGTGGAGGATGTTACTGTCACAACATACATGTGTTGCTAGCACCCCTTACATATTATTCAACTATACAAGTATTATATAATTCCAATATATAATATTTAGTCGAAGAATCTCGCAACGTCACATGGGCGGGAGTCATATTTGCTCTCCATTTAAGAAGACTGTGCCGCGGTGGTACATACGGCTGGGGTCTGTTTGCCAGTGAGACTTGGCTTAATGTTACTGCACTCGCTGAGAATTGTGTTATTGGTTCCTACGTGTTGTAGGTTAATTTCACCGATTTCTACCTTATCACAAGGAAATCCGGAGCTGCAAAGAAGCATCACTGACTCTTGAGATGAGAAAGTACCCCTGACGTTCTTGATGGTCACACCGTTAATCTTTACGCGAGAGGGATTCTGCGTAACAACAAGAATAGCCAAAATGAGATTTTTTTGTTTTCGTAAATGGAAAAAAGTTAGTGGGTTTCTTCTTGAAGAAATAAAAGCTATTGTTCATAAAGCTTTAAACATCTAACAAATTAACTAATCCCTTGAGCGTTTCTCTCCAATGCTTATTATTTGGTTTGGGCTTTGAAAATCATTTCCCTGTACACCTTCTAGTGTTAAGGTAACGTTCAATCAGTTTTCTTGTTCGAATCGAATAATTGCTGGCCGTGGGTAAGTTAAATAGTCCTTAAGTTTAGGTTACACACTACCACACAAAAACATTGGGCAACCCAGGCTAATTTCTCGCTTATTTCAATTTATCTTTTCCAGAAGATTTATGAAGAAAACCGAATTTTATTTGAGTAAAGGCATCCCATTAATTGAATTCACCAAAAGCCTGCCCTGCAAGAAGCAAGATCTTGAAAAAAAGTGGGTTTCCTCAGTTTTGTACCGGTTTTTAATTAGCATCCCAATTAACATCAACAGAAACTAGCTTTGTTTTAATGTCGTATTTTTGTTTTGTCATGAGTCAGTGAAATGAAATACAGTGGAAAAACTATTTGAAATCCGAAAGGTATATACCTTCTTATCGCATTGGTTATATGGACAATACTGCTGATCAATGATAATCGGGTTGCTAACATTGTTCATGATAATATCCTCGAAATGTACATCTCCAACAGTGCAAGCATAGTTTGGTGGGGAAGATGGCCATGTCTTAATCCTCACACCATTTTGTGTACCGGTCAAAGTGCAATTCCTGAAAGTGACTCCGTTAATATCAGCCTCACCCATGTTCCTCCCAAGGCTTCCAATGCTGAATCCGTGTCCTGGCCCACAGGTGACTTTCTCGACAAGCAATTGGTTGGTACCATCACCTATAGATATGCAATCATCTCCAGAATGGATATCGGAGTTTAGGATCTTGATGTCTGTAGAGCGGCCCAAATGGATACCATCAGTGTTGATACTGTTTTCGGCTGTTGAGATTGTGAAGTGGTCGAAGGTTAGATTCTTGCCACCAATGACGTTGATGTGGAAATTCTTGCTGTCCTTTGAAGTCACGTCTTGGATGAGAGAGTTGGTCACAGAGTTGAATCTAATGTTCTGGAAAAGGATAGAAAATTTGCCGTTACAAGAAGATGTATGTATCTAGAGAATAGGATCACGAGTACGAAATGTAATAAGGCTACAAGTCCTATTCTTTTCAGGAGAGAAGATCTTAGGATTTGACACCCACCTGTTAGCTTTACACATAAGTTCAAGCATTTATATAAATTTGGTCGAGCTTTTTCCACTATTCTAATTTCGTCAAAAAATATGCAACCAATACAAAGCCTTAGGCCTTATCTCTTTGCAGATTTTAAGGATTGGCTTCACATTTTGAAAGAGGTATAAGCTTTAAGATGGAATATGGACCCAACTTTTTTCCTCTTCAAGAAATCCACCTCGTTTGGTAAAAAAATTCAGGCTAACAAGTCCTTGGTTGAAAACTATTTCCAATTCCTAAATGGCTAATTCTAAATCAGCGTCTTCACCTTATTTAAAAATACATCAAGTCAGACACAATGAAGAGAAGAAACAAATAGGTTTAATTTTGTCTTACAATGGGAAGTGGGGCACATTTTTGGTTCTTGCCACAATCATTGTGAGCCCATGCATCAGCACCTTGGCCATCGAAGACACCGCCACCTGTCATGGTCATCTGATCGACATAATTCATTGTGATCCATCCATCAGCTCCGTGCATATCGGCCAACTTTGAGGGGGCCTTCAAAGTACCAATGAGCTTAAAGTCCAATGGGGCCTTGTTATTTCCTTCAATTCCCAGCACATTTACTGCGAATACACCTGCTGGGATTAACAATGTGCTGTGGGTTGGTGATGAAACTGCATCTTTCCAAGCTTTCAAGAAAGCCTACAAAAAAGATAAAATGATCATTAAATCAGTTAACAATAATTTATGCCAATGTACAGATTTATATGTGTATATGATGGTGATAGATGCTTCTGATATTAGTGATGGTTTAGTTAAAAACAATGTGTGTTGTCCCTTCATTCCTTGCAGCTTTTTCAATTCTGTCAGTTTGTTTAGTTGGGGAAATTTTGTACTTAGATGTAATAAAAATGTAACAAATCTGAGTTGGACAAAACATTCTTTCTTTCTGAATCTGAAAAGGCATATGTGATATGATATGCACTTAAAATTTGCAGCAAAATGAGCTTTATAGATGAGGTGCCTTTATATTACTATTTACTCGCACAATATTTGGTTTATTTATTTTCTGCTTTTTTGGGGTTGTAAAATCCTTTGTCGGTTTAATTAGATAGAAAGCAGGGATGCAGCCTATGTTTTGAGGATAGGGACCATTGACTCCATATTGTTTTCCATTAAATCAATCTTCAGGCATATGAGTGTTAAACATTCAAGATTGTGAAGGGTTTCTAACTTGATTGAGTTTCAAGCAAAACATGTTTCAGTTCAGATTCGTTTCTTGCCGTACATACTAAATGTTATTACTCAACCCCGAATGTCTGACGATGAGAACCAGAATCTGTATTATAAATTTAAAATAAGAAACATATGTTTGCGAACCAAACAAAATACTCTCTACAGCAAAACTTGAAATCAAGCGTCTTACATCAGTACTATCTGTGGTGCCATCAGGCTTGGCTCCATATTTCGTGATATCAAAAACGGTATTCTGCCCTTCAATATATTGAGCAGACAATATCAATAATGTAATTGACAAAATACTTAAACCCATAGACATTTTATTTTTACAAGTTGTTTCTTTTTTTTGGTGTTGATTGTTGTTGAGTATGATTGATTATTACAACTCGCTCTGGTTCCATTTATATAATTGTTCTTGATAAGATTTTAACACCACTAAATTCTCAAACTATTTTTTGAGTGGTCTTAATTTCAGGTTTTTACAACCTATATTTGGTTTCTACTTCTTCACCAGAAAATAATAACTGAATTCCTTTGATTAAGTTCAAGTGGTACTTTTATTTTCTTGTAGAATAATAACTAGATAATAGTAAATTACAAATTACTCCCATACTTTGATTAAGTTTCTATCACCGTAGTTTCATTTGATACGAATGACCCTCAAACTTTAGATAATATTTCTACGTGGTTCTTATAGTTTTAAAAGAACTCTAGGGATCCCTATAATTTGAGTAGTTATACTAGAAGAAAGGACCGGTACTTTAACTTTCCTTAACTATTAGCACTGATATTGTTGTTGTGTAAAATATGGGGATCATAAGTGTGACTTATTTAACTATCAAAAACCTATCTTTGTTGAGGTTTTGTTTTTGTTCCGCTGTTTATTCGCTCAATGGGAGCATTTCTACAGCCTCTATATTAAGCTCATTTAAAGTAGGTACTACTTATCTAAATATAACACCAATCCATCAAAAATGGTAATTAGTGAAATTTCAATCCAAATGGCTAATAAATTCACGTACTAGATCAATTCTTGAATTTGAATTCTAGTATATATGTATAAAAAAATTAGTTCCTTTGAGGGTTTGAACTATATACTAGACCTTATATATATGTTGAATAATTATCTTATACTTGGGAAAGTTTCCAACTAACTGTTCAGCTTTTTAATAAATGATACACGTAACTTTTTACTAAATAAATTCGATACGGGTACCATTTTCATCACTGTTTTGCTTTAGTGGATGGTTTAGAAAATTAAGTCAATATTATTGTCAAACGTTCGAAAAGAAATCAAAAATAAAATGAAAACCGATTCATGAGTAGCTCTTGTATACATTCATGCTTGTTGCACTTGCACCTGCCTTCAAATTGAAGCAAGGCAATTGCCCAACACAAATGTTTTACGTACTTTTGCCATTGTAATAGCTAAAAATTGTAAAAATTACTACTTATATTCCATTCTTGTTTCTATAATCGTAATCTGGATGTTCACGTTTATTAATTTGTCCGATTTCTATAATAGAGACAAAAAAACTTTTTGTTACTTCAAAAAATTTCGTTAACTTATCTATCTACAAATAAATGTCAGATCGCAAATGGGAACAATGACAGATTTTGTTTCCCAACGTCCTAATCGGAAACGGCATGATTATGTTGGGTCGATCAGGCGAACAATGAGAAAGATAGAAAACTAAAACCGAGCACACACTCTTTGATAACGGAGTTCACCCAAATTGACTACGTCTCCGGTCCGCTACACGTGACACTTAATATTATTATAAAGAGGATTACAATCGTAATCTAGCTCAATCACAAGCTATGGTTCTCTCGCAAATAAAACTCTCTCTTTACAATATTCTCTCTTGAATATGTGATTGTGATGTGTAAATGTGTAATTAAATATACAAGATAGAAAGACATTAAATAGAACCCAAAGTGGGTATTATTACAATTTCAAGCGATTTGGGATAATTAGAAAACATAGCCAAAACTTATTGGGCTCCATAACTCAACAATCTCCCACTTTGAGTCAAATGTCAAGTGCTTCAAGAGAATTCTGATTATCCCCGACCACCAAACTCACTGTGCTCCACCGAGCAGAATGCTCCCATCGGTATCATTGTATAATAATTATTACTCTTCAGAGTTGCTCATTTTTCATGTAGCGACGACCCTGAGCCTCAAGCTCGGAGTCCTACTGAGGTTGCACACAGCCTCAGTTTGTCGATTGTAACAGTCTTCGTTAGCATATCGGCGGGGTTCTTAGCGCCCTCATTCTTTTCTAGTGCGAAGATTCCATCTTTTAGAACGTCCCGAATAAAATGGTAACGAATCTGTATGTGCTTGGTGCGTGAATGAAATACAGGATTCTTAGCTAGCTGAACTGCACTTTGACTATCACAGTGCAGAACTTTCTTGTCGGTTTTCTGACCGAGCTCCTTTAAGAAACCTTGCAACCAAATCATCTCTTTGCTTGCTTCCGTCACCGCGACGTACTCAGCCTCTGTGGTCGACAATGCAACAATCTTTTGTAATTTAGATGTCCAACTCACAGCAGTACCACCGTAGGTACAAACACATCCCGTTGTGCTCTTTCGTCTATCCAGATCACCGGCCATGTCAGCATCCACATAACCGTGTAGGCCTACCGAGGTTTTTCGGAAACATAATGCCGAACTCACTGTACCCGAAAGATATCTCAATATCCACTTCACAGCTTCCCAATGGTGCTTTCCTGGGTTACTCATGTAACGACTGACAACTCCCACTGCATGGGCAATGTCCGGTCTTGTACACACCATAGCGTACATCAAGCTACCAATTGCTGAAGCGTAGGGTATGTTCGACATACGATCCTTTCCTTCCTCGTCTGAGGGTGATTGTTTCTTCGACAAGCTAAAGTGTGCGGCTAGCGATGAGCCTACAGCCTTGACATCACTCATGCTAAACCGTGCCAATACTTTCTTCACATATTCGGCTTGTGACAGAAACAAAGACTCGTCCCTTCCTCGGGAAATCCTCATACCGAGGATCTGATTTGCGGCTCCCAAATCTTTCATCTCAAACTGTTTCGCCAACTGTTGCTTCACCTTGTTAATCTCCACAAGGCTCGACCCGGCAAGCAACATGTCATCTACGTACAAAAGTAGTATGACGTACGAAGAGTTCTCGAATCTCTTCACGAAACAGCAGTGATCACTATCATTTCTTTCGAACCCGGTATCCACCATGAAAATGTCAAACTTCTTATACCACTGTCGTGGTGCTTGTTTTAGCCCGTACAAACTCTTCCTCAGTTTGCAGAACAGTTTCTCTTTTCACTTTTCGGCAAACCCTTCAGGTTGGAGCATGTAAATTTCTTCTTCAAGATCTCCATGGAGAAAGACAGTTTTCACATCTAACTGCTCAAGATGAAGATTCGCATTTACAACAATGCTCAACAATAGCCGAATAGTCGTCAATTTTACGACTGGTGAAAAGATCTCGGTGTAGTCAATTCCTGCCTTTTGCTGGAACCATTTGACTACTAATCGTGTCTTATACCGTTTCGAGCCATCCTGTTCCTCCTTTAGTCGGAACACCCATTTGTTGCTCAATGCCCTTTTCTCCCTGGGCAGTTCGGCTAACTGCCAAGTCACATTCTTCTTAAGTGACTTCATCTCATCCTTCATCGCGAGCTCCCACTTGCTCGAGTCTTTCAGCTCCAGAGCTTCCTCTCTACTTTCGGGCTCGCCTGCATCATTGAGTAATATGTAATGCAGGGAAGGAGAGTATCGGGCAGGAGGTCTCCTCTCGCGATGACCTCGGCCCAATTTAGGTCGAAGAGTTTGGGGCAGCTCCTCGTCCTCTTCAGCATGTGCTGGTGGGTTGTCGAGCACCACTGGTTCATCTTCAGTGTCATTTTCCAACTCCATTCTTGAAAACGCATTCATGTCGACTGTACCACTTTCCTCGGACGGGAGCGCGTGTTCTTCCACCACCACATTTTGTCGATCTTTGTACAAAATGCTTTCATTGAAGATGACATCCTTGCTGCGAATGATCCTCTTTGTTTGACCATCCCAAAAGCGATATCCAAACTCAGCTCCATCGTACCCCACAAAGTAACACACTTTGGATTTCGAGTCATGTTTGGTACGATCATTTATATCGACATGGATATATGACAGACAACCGAACACTCGCAAGTATTCATACGAGATAGGCTTTCCTATCCAGACTTACTCGGGAATTCTCTTTTCCAATGGCACTGAGGGTCCGCGGTTAATGAGATAAACCGTCGTGCTTACTGCATGTGCCCACAAGGCTTTGGGCAACCCACTTTGCATTCTCATACTCCTAGCACGCTCATTGATTGTTCGGTTCATTCGCTCGGCCACGCCATTCTGCTGTGGCGTTCTTCGGATGGTCTTCTCCATTCGAATGCCTCTCTGTGCACAGAACCCTACGAACTTCGCATCAATGTACTCTCCGCCGTTATCGGACCTCAAACATTTGAGTTTATTCCCGGTCTCTAGTTCGACCATGGCCTTCCATTCTTGAAATTTCTTAAACACCTCATACTTGTGTTTCAAGAAATAGACCCATGTTTTCCTCGTCGAATCATCGATGAAGGTCACATAGTACTGAGATCCTCCCAGTGAGGTTACCGGAGATGGTCCCCATACGTCTGAGTGGACCAGTGCTATCTTCTCCTCCTTGGGAGCTTTTTCACCTTTCCGGAAGCTCACTTTCTTCTGCTTCCCGAAGATGCAACCTTCGCACATGTCGAGGTTGACAGACTTCAAGCCTGGAAGTTTGCTGTCCTTTGCTAACTCCTTCATCCCCTTCTCACTCATGTGATCCAACCGTCGATGCCACAGTTCCGAGCAGTTTTTCGACACAGCTGTCGCAACTGTACACTCCTCATCGGTCGTCATGTACAATGTACCGACCTTGCTCCCTCGGGCTATCACCATAGCTTCTCGTGAAACTTTCCAAGCTCCACTGCTGAACGAAATGGAGTGTCTTTCTGCATCGAGTTGACCTACTGAGATCAGATTCTTGGTCAACCTTAGAACATGCCTCACTTTCGTTAGCTTTCATACCGACCCATTTGGAATGCGAATTTTCACATCGCCCGTTCCAACAACATCCAACACTTCTCCGTCGACTAGGTACACTTTACCGAAATTACCCGCAGTATAATTTTCGAATAAATCATTTTGAGGGGTTGTGTGAAATGATGCCCCAGAGTCTAGAATCCACGATTCAATATTTCTCTATTCGGCAAGCATTAAACAGTCACCCGAATCCTCGTCGCTCGCAACATTAGTCACGTGATCACGGTCGGTACCCTTTTTCGGCTGCTTGTACTCATGACTGAAGTGCCCCATACCCTGGCAGTTATAGCATCAAAGATTCTTCTTACTTCGATCGCTATCTTTGCCACCTCGGATTTGCCCTCTTCTACCTCGTGATTGGGAACGTCCTCTAACGTCCCATATCCTGGCCTTACCCCGGTCTCTTGAACCCACGTTCAAGGCTGCTTCATCATTTGAGCATTCACCCATATCTAATCTCCTGAGTTCCTCAGCGAGTATTTGATCTCGGATGCCGTTGTAAGTCAGTTTCTCCTTTCCAATTGAGTTGCTAACAGCAGCTCGCATGAATTCTCAACTGTTCGGTAAAGATGCTAGCAGTATAAGGGCTCTCACTTCGTCTTCAAAAGTTATCTCCACCGCATCCAACTGATTTACGGTGTCGATGAACTTGTTCACGTGATTTGCGACAGATGTGTCCTCAGCCATGTATAGGTTGAACAACTTACGCATGAGATGTACCTTGTTGTTCGCGGATGGTTTCTTATACATGTCGGTGAGGACCTTCATTATCCCCATCGTCGTCGTCTCTCTTGCGACATTATGTGCTACACTCCTAGATAGTGTTAGATGGATCACTCCCAACACTTGTCGGTCTAAGAGTTTCCACGCCTCCTCGGTGGTCGTGGTCGGCTTTTCCTCAAGGAGAAGTGGCTGATGCATCTTCCTCACTTAAAGGTAGTCCTCTATTTGCATTCTCCAGAATGCGAAGTCCTTCCCGTCGAATTTCTCGATCCCGTGTGCGGTTCTATCTTCTTTCGCCATCGATCTTCCGAGCTCTGATACCACTTGTTGGGTCGATCAGGCGAACAATGAGAAAGACAAAAAACTAAAACCGAGCACACACTTTTTGATAACGGAGTTCACCCAAATTGGCTACGTCTCCGGGCCGCTACACGTGCCACTTAATATTATTATAAAGAGGATTACAATCGTAATATAGCTCAATCACAAGCTATGATTCTCTCGCAAATAGAACTCTCTCTTTACAATATTCTCTCTTGAATATGTGATTGTAATGTGTAAATGTGTAATTAAATATAAAAGATAGTAGGACATTAAATAGAACCCAAAGTGGGTATTATTACAATTTCAAGCGATGTGGGATAATTAGAAAACATAGCTAAAACTTATTTGGCTCCACAACTCAACAGGTTACGGATTTTTATTTTACTGACAGATTGAGTCATTTAGTGACAGATTTGTAACAGATTTGGCCGTCCACAATTGATACTTTTTTTTTATAGTATACGTATAACTCCGTAGTAGACAAACAATAATGAAACGGGATCAATATCAGTATATCACGTAATGTAACTTATTTTTCAAGCTGCACTGATGTTTGTATAACACAAAATTTATATGGAAAGCTTGAACAAAATTTATAGGTTTTCATAACACAACCAAGGCAAAGCCGGGCAATTCATAGTCTAAGAAATGATTTCCAAATTTTATGTATTCCACTTACACTATTCTTTAATTAATCTTTACAACCAACGTTATATTTCACTTCATGTCCCACCAACCTAACTCACCAACTGCCTTACCTTCAAAGCTAATTAAGCTTGTACCATAATTTCCATTTCCAAATATCCATCACTGCTACTCATTGCATAACCTTATTTTTCATTACCCGAAAAAGAAAACAATCATCATAGAAGGCAACATATAATGCTTACTAAACCTCTCCATTGTATCAACCTTACTCTTTTGCTCTTTCACCATGCTACTCTTCCTTCTCCTACTCTTCTTGTTCCAATATTCCCACCCAAACACGGTGGTCTCCGCCCGATGCACCACCGTCACATCCACAAAAACATTTCAAAAATGCATGACATTGCCTTCTCAACAAGCTTCTATAGCATGGACCTTCCATCAAAAAAATGCCACTCTAGAAATGGTCTTCTTCGGAAGCTTCATCTCCCCATCTGGTTGGGTTGCATGGGGAATAAACCCTGACTCGGCGAAAATGACTGGAACACGTGCTCTTATCGCCTTCCCTGATCCCAAATCGGGACAAGTAGTCCTTCTACCATATATCATAGACTCTAACGTAAAGCTTCAAAAAAGTCCACTTCTCTCTCGCCCTCTAGACATACACCTCATCTCTTCTTCCGCCACCTTGTACGGTGGTCGATTAGCCACTATCCACGATGGCGCCTCTATTCAAATATACGCCACATTTAAATTAGTATCAAATAAGACAAAGATCCACCATGTTTGGAACCGAGGGCTCTATGTCCAAGGCTACTCCCCAACCATCCACCCTACCACGGTTAATGATCTTTCCTCCGTCTCCACTGTGGATGTACTATCCGGCATCGAGGCGACTAAACATGACACAATGAGGAGCCTAAAAGTTGCTCATGGGGTCATTAATGCTATATCATGGGGAATGTTACTTCCCCTAGGTGCAGTTATAGCACGCTATCTTAGACATATTAAAACATTGGGCCCTGCGTGGTTTTATGCCCACGCAGGTATCCAACTATCTGCATTCTTATTGGGCGCCGCAGGCTTTTCCATTGGAATCCGGCTAGGGGAACTGTCTCCTGGGAGGGTATACGGTCTGCATAGAAGTCTCGGGATAGCTGCTTTTTGTCTAGGGAGCTTACAAACATTGGCGCTTTTGTTTAGGCCGAAAACAACAAACAAGTTTAGAAAGTATTGGAAGTCATACCACCATTTTGTAGGGTATGCTTGTGTTGTTTTAGGAGTCGTGAATGTTTTTCAAGGGTTTGAAGTGATGGGAGAAGGGGGTTCCTATGCTAAATTGGGATATTGTTTGAGTTTGTCAAGTTTGATTGGGTTGTGTGTAGCACTGGAGGTGAATGCTTGGGTAATATTTTGCAGGAAAGCAAAAGAAGATAAATTGAGAAGAGAAGGGTATATCTCGGAACCGAAAGTTAGTGGATCAAGCAATAACTAAGTAAAAGCCAGTATGAAACAACTTTGTTACTTTGAGACTACAAGTGTTTTGTTTTCTCGTTTCAGCCTTTTTATATGATCACCTGATCAGTGAAAAAAATTACATTAATTATATGATGCTATAGATCTTGAAGATTTGTTGGGTCATTTTGGTTCATTTTCCTGTTTCCCTTAAACTTGAATATTCAAAGTAAGTGATGCTTTTGTTGAAATTCTAGCATTATATCATAACTTCACTCTAAAAGAATTTTTGTTCAGTCATTTTGGTTCAATTTCCCAGTTTCCCTTGAATATTAAACCAAGTGTTGCTTTTATTGAAAATTTACCTTTATATAATAATTATTCTACTTAATAAAAAGAGATGATAAAAGAATGAAATGTGAAGTATGTAAAAAAGAAAAGAAAAAAGTGCTACTGTATTTGCTAAGATATCGCATTATAATTAATCTTCCATATCTTCTCTGATAAGCTATGTCCACCTGTACCTTGTGACTTTGAAGTTTATTGGTCCAATTTCCACGATCATTAATTTCTCTCTTAGTTCTAGAGACAGATAATAATAATAGTAGTATAGTAGTTTTCAACTCAGTTTGGTTAGAAACAAAAAAGAAATCTCCTGGAAATCTGGTAAATAAATAACTTATTTGTGGCAGTGAGAAATTATAAATTTAGTAAAGATACTACTAATGGCAATTTTTTACTGTGCTATAGTCCAATAACATAAAGCAAGTATTACTTTCCGAAAAACTTTTATGTACACAAGTATGTGCATATTTACTATAATTTTTATCATCGTGTAGGAAAACAACTTTGAAGTTGTGAATAACATTATAAATTTTCAAAGTGATCATCAAAACTTGCATGTCATTTTGGCATATTATGCAATTTATGTTTTTTAACTTGGAACAAAACTTCCTTATATAAACATTAACACATGCAGCCGGAGTCTTTATTTATTCAAGCATGGTAATCGTTAGCCAAGTTGCGTGTGTAACGTGTGATATATATATAATCCGATTAAATAAATTTTTAAAAAGTATATTAATTGAATGAAGATATTAAATTAGAAATTGTGAGTAATATAATATTTTTATTATACAAAATTTTTACGATTTTGTTTGGTATAACATTATAATTGTTTTGAAAAAATAATGATTTTGTGTGTTTTTTATAGTTTGAATTGAATAAATGTAAATGGTTCATTAGTAAAAAAGATGAGGGCATTTTTGGCAGTCTCACTTTTTATTGGGTTGACTTATATATATAGTATAAGATTATAATTGTTTTGAAAAGATAATGATTTTTATTTTTATTTTATATTTTGAACTGAATAAATGTAAATGAGTAATTAGTAAAAAAGAGTTGGACATTTTTAGAAAAAAAATGCTAAAATTTGGCCGTCTCACACTTTTTGTTGGGTTGACTTGTATATATACACTAGTAAACGATGCACACGCGTTGCGTGTGACACGCCATAAATTGTGATAATGATATAAATGTTGAGTAAAAAAAAATATAGCATATAAGAAAAAAAAATATATATGAGATAATTGTGATGATGATATAAATATTTATAGAAAAAAAATATAGGATATAAGAAATTTTGTGTGGTTAAAAGAGAAAAAAAAAGTTTAACTAGTTTTTATTTTTTTATGAAATTAGTTAATATGATAATTAATAAAAAATTATAGGAGTATTTTTGAAAAAAATGACTAAATTAACCAGATTAATCTGAGTTGGTTTGACTTATTATAATAAAATGATATACGTTAATTATATATATAGTATACAACGATAATTAGATATTTACGGCCAACTATCAAATACACCCGTAGATATTAGATTTTATCAATTTACTCTTACAGATTCATTTCTTATCAACTTTCATCCCCATGTTTTCATTGATGCTCAATAAGGTCTTTTCTCATACTTCAGACCCGTTTTCCCCATATAGTATATTTATTTCTTCTAAAGTCCACACTACACGAATAATAAATCTTGATTTTAATAAAAACTATAACTATTTTTTAAACGGAACAGCTTATTTATTTGGGGACTTTGCAACGAGCCAAGTTGAACAACAAACAGGAAAATTAGTAAAAGGTACATACGATATTTAATTAAGGAAAAGTCACACTCTAAAACAGTTTTAAAAATTAGTTATATGCTACATGATGCACTTGTTATTACTTTGATACTCAGTAATGCTATATTATATTTTATATGTACCAAATATTAAACAAGAATTGAGAATGTGAAATTTGAAAATTAACTATATTTTTATGTATTAATTAATGATTCTCAAAAAATAAAAGTAGCAGTAACTAATAACTACTCCCTCCGTTCCCAATTAATTGTTCTTTACGAAATTACGTGCAATTTTAATCGATTTATAACATGTATCAAAATTATCGAAATGAAAATTTTCAAAATTAAATCATATAATTTAATGTTTGAACTTTTAAAAAATTTCATTTCGATAATTTTAATACAAGTTATTAACCGATCAAAATTACATAAAAATTAATTTGGAACCGAGTTACTACTATGCATATTTATTTATATGTTTAAAATAATATGAGAAAAAATAAAATCTAAAAGGAGCGCCTGACACGAAATTAGCGTGTTGATTTCCCTCCAAATCCAAAATTTATTTCCAATAAAATTTCCCCCAAAAAAACAAAATCCCTCCCTCCAATTTTCAAATACAATATTCAAACCCACAAAGTCACACACCTATACATACATACATAAATACCACACAATATTGACTAAAATAATTCACCCAGACCAGACCAGACCAGATCAAACCTACTATTATTATTATTATTATTATTATTATTTCCATTATTTTCCAATAAGCTTCCATTACACGCTCCTATATTCAACCCCCTCTTTAAATTCTCTCACACCCTTCAGCTTTTTTATTTACTACTACTCTTACTATAGTATTAGTAATAATTAAAATTGTAAAAATAATATGGATTCATTTAAATCGGTAACCACCGGTGAGATCCACGTCATCACTGGCCCTATGTTTGCTGGTAAAACCACCGCTTTACTTCGTAGGATTAACTCCGAAATCAGTCGTGGCAGGTCTGTAATTTACTTAGCCTTGTCATACTTTATTTTATTCTTGTTTTTCTTAATTCTATTTAGATATTATTCTACTTTTAGTATTTAAATTTATAGTCAAAGGATACCCATTGTGTTGACCTGGATTTAATCTGTTTAATTGTAAATTTGTAGTTCAATTGTTCAAATAAGATATGGATTCTTTTTTTGTTCAATAAAACTTCAAAGGGCATTGTTCAAAAAAAAAAATGGATGTTTAAACTGATGAAATTATTTCCTGCTTTAAATTAAAAAAGGTTTGTTGAATCAATTAGATTTGATTGCATATTGTAAAGTTAAAAATGTTGGATATAATATTTTCACATCATGACAGATAAAGGGAAAATACAGTATATTCATTGAGCAGATCAGATATTTTCATCTTCACTTGAATTTCGTATTAAACATTAAATTATTGGTGTTACTCAAGATTGTTTGTTTTATGCATATTGTTGTATATTTTGACCAAGTTGGTTATGTGGACTATGTTTATGTAGAAATGTCGCAATGATAAAATCTGGTGTGGATACACGATATGCAGTGGACTCCGTTGTGACACATGATGGGACTAAATTTCCTTGTTGCGCGTTGATGAATTTATTGAGTTTTAAAGAAAAGTTTGGAATCGAAGCATATAACAAGGTAATTCTACATGGTAACATGCATCTTCGTGCGTTTGAGTTGACAAATTATGCATTCGAATAAGTTAGCAAACTTAAAAATCTGAAGACAAACCTTTTGCATAGAAGATCATTAAAAAAAATAGCTCGGTCTTAGACCCTCAGCAGCTTAATCTGAACAAGCTTAACCAAAATAGATACTCTACTAGTCTATTAAACTCAAAGGAAATGATAGTCTGCATCATATCACCATGTGGAAATTATGTAAATGTGTTGCATGCTCTATGCTAAAAATTGACTGCTTGGTAGTATAGATTCTTTTTTGTAATCTTTACGTGTTTGATGATGTTCGATTATCATTTATTCATTTCATGGTACATATATTTGTTCTGTTATATCCCTATTGCTGATTGTGTTCCCTGTATCATAATATTACTTTCTAGAAGCTTGGGTAAGTTCAAAATTGGAGGCTGGTTTGAATTACTTGACAGTTGACACTTACCTGCTACTATATACAAGGGGTTTGTTTGGTAAAGCTCAGGTTTTGTAAGCTTGTATACATTGGTTTACAACTTGACAAGTTTAGGTTATTTTGCATCTTAGACCTGAAAAACCTAGAAGTTCTAAGCTGAACAAACCCAAGCATGTTTACTTTTAATCTACAGGCTACAGCCCAAGACACCCAAAATAAGAAAGATTCAATTATTAATTGCCGAAGGAGTTGGAAAGAAACTTCTACTCTTATTTCTCAGTGGAAGTTTCTCACTGCTTAGAGTTAGAATCTCCATTCAATCAACCAAAGTTGAGTCTTGAAAAAAAATGCACGGTAAGGTTGTTCGATTGTTTGGAGAATTTGAAATGTTATTGCTTTTCGTGACATCAATTAAGGCGCTTTCATATAATGCATTACTGAAATAACTACAGCAATGCACAAGCCTTGAATTGTTTTGGGTACTGGCTTAGTCCTGTTTGGCTAGTACAATGCTATACAGGGAAGTAACTAGGTAGGGACAGTCGGGGGGCTACAGCTCCCCTCCTCCCATTTTGGAAAAAATTGCTAAAAAAATAGATTTTTCCTATGTATTTTGATCAAAACCTATAAATTTAGTGTTTCAGCCTCCCATTTCGTAAAATAATTTTATAATTTGTTTTTTTATAGAAAATCAGCCCCCCCATCATTTTGCAATCCCGTCACTGGTGCTATACTATGTTGTACTATATAGCTTTGGCTTAGTACTTTGCAATCTTGCATTATAGGTAGATGTGATTGGCATTGATGAGGCTCAGTTCTTCGATGACTTGTACGATTTTTGCTGTGAGGCTGCAGAATGTGACGGTAAAACTGTCATAGTTGCAGGTCTTGACGGCGACTACTTAAGGTTCGAATCCTACACCAAACTCTTTTATTTCATGAATTTTTGAATAAATATAAAATACAAAAGCTTTTCTACAAGAATTTGCTTTAACTTTTAACATGTTTTGCAGAAGGAGATTTGGATCAGTGCTAGACATAGTCCCGCTTGCTGACACCATCACCAAGCTAACGGCTCGCTGTGAGCTATGTGGCAAAAGAGCATTTTTCACCTTACGAAAAACTGACGAGACAAAGACAGAGCTCATAGGTGGTGCTGACATGTACATGCCTGTTTGTCGCCAACACTATGTTAATGGCCAGGTTGTTATAGAATCGGCAAGAAGTATCATCAGACCTTGTACTACTAAGGTTCAGAATAAGAGTTCTACTATCGCTGAAAAAGTTGCAGTTCTCTAGGGCACTGCAATGATGTGTCACTTTAAGCTTATTTGTACTTTCATTATCCTTAAGACATTATCTCTTTTATAGTTATATGTATGTATGAAAAGTATCTTCTGTTTGGCATGCTTGTAATAGAAATGTGGTGCTTCCGGTCTCCGCTTAAGATTGTGAAGCTTTTAAGTTTGGCATTGTACTTTGTGGTTGCAAATTATATCATCTTGCTTGGTTTAATTTATCTGAAAACAACTTGCGAGGTTGCGATAGACTGCACGAGATGAGGGAAGCTTTAAAAAAAAAAGCCTTCAATCTTTTTTATGAAAGAATACCTGACTTTTTTATTTGTACAATTAAAGTCTGATATGAAGTTTGATAACCCAGTTATAAAGTTTATTAGGACTTCTTATAACGAGGGCACTTGTGTACTTGTTTATGTAAAAGCAAGGCTAATTATCAAAAGTTAAAACCATTAACTGCAGGAACACATTCACAGAATAACTAGCATTCTTTGGACTTATAAGTTAAACAATTTAAAATAAATAATTGTGACTATAATAACTTATTTTGATTGAAGCAAGCTATCCAAAAGTGAAACGATATATCATGAACTTGGAAGAATCTTAAACATGAAAGAAAAGGATTGCAGTCATTTTTAAGTTATTAGTCTACCCAATGTTCTAAAATGCGCAAAGCAGACATGAGACGAAATTGGTTTCCTAGCACCTAATCACTAGTTAATTACCGACTAATCTGTTTAATCCTGCCTAATCTCTTAGGCTTCTAGGCTCCGCCTACCGTTTAGGTATCATCTAATTTACGTCTAAACACGCCTTTTAGAACACTTCTATCTGAGCTAAATGAACTCCAAAACACACATAAAAGCACATCAAAATGGTAATCTTGCTATTTCCATGTACAGTCACCAAATCTGAGTTCCTTCAGTTATTTTTTCCGTCTTTCTCCAGGTATATTCCTCACTTTAGATCCTTATACCAAGTCTTAATCTTGAGCTAGCATATGATCGGAGTTTTTTTTGTTTTTTTTAAATTATGAAATTCATGGACTTTTCTAAGGGGTTCAAAAATCAAAGCTATTTCTTTTTATTTTGGAGTATATATTATTTCTTTGTTAAGCAAAAGAATAAATAAAATGGAAACAGAAGTTAAAATAACCATACATGTACGGTTGCATCATGCATGTGTAAAAAACGTCATTAGTATTGGTCAACTCGTGGTCCATGCTTGTATGGGGTAATCCAATAAATCTCACCTCTGTGCTGGTGATTTAAATGTATTTAAATGGTAAGATTAGTATAGTCTGACACTAGAGAAGAAACTAGCCAGAGCATTGGAGATCTTCCCCGTCACCCACCTTAAACATTTTATTAAATTTAGATTGAAAATTTCATTTTTACTGTTTTTAGAAAATCATTTAACTTTACACAAATATTCACATTTCTTATCAATTTACTTAACATAACCACATACTATTACTTTTGAATTTTTTATTAACCCTTTTATATTTCATAAAAATTTTCAACCACCAGGCGTGGGTATGAGTCCTATGAGATATTAATACTATTTTATTCACAATGGAAACTTTTACATTCCTTAAGGACAACCATACCAGAATTTTTACACTACTCCTCATATTTAAGGTGAATCGCAAATTCAACTTTCTTATCAATTTGCTCATATTTTATTTTTATTAATTTAATATTATCTATCAATATTTATATCATCACTTTCAAACTACACATTTATCAAAAACCAATAAAGTAAGAGAGTGAATGAGAAAAAAGTATATAAAAATTTTGAGAAAACAATTTAATTACTTATAATTAGGGAGAAGTAACTCATCCCTTATATTTAAAGTGTATCAAGAGCAAACTGATGCAACTACTTTTTTTACTAAAACTTTCTTATATTTGATGAATATGCTCTTAGAGCATCCGCATATGCTAACTCAAAACATAATTTTTATTTTTTTCCCTTTCTACTTTTAACTAAGAATAAAAACATCATTTATTATAGTTTTAATATTAAATAATTATCACTACAAAAAAATACATAAATAGCGACGGGATTAGCGACGGGATTTTTTGTTACGAGCTTATTAACGACGGTTTTTGTGACGGTTTTGTGACAGTTTAGTCAATTTGCGACAGATTTGTGACAGCATTTTAAATTTGCGACAGGCTTGCGACAGCTTTTGACTCTCACTAAATCAAACATTATTTTGTAGTGTATGGAGGAGACTTTTTTGTTTTTCATATATATATGTGGCATGTTGCAACTCATCTATAATTTGATGTTCCAAAAGAGGAACATAAAACGTGTTGGTTTTTGGTTAAAAATCAAAATAGTCCGCAAATTATGAATAAAAAAATGGTATAGGGTACGTAGAATGCTTGTTCTAAGGAGTTCAAATACCGAAGCTATTTCTTTCTAATTTGGAGTATATATTGTTAAGTAGAAGAATGAAAAAAAAAATGTTAGGTCCAGTAAAAGGGAAACAGAAGTTAAAATAACCATACATGTACAGTTGCATCATGCATATGTAAAAAACGTCATGAGTATTGGTCAACTCGTGGTCCATGCATGCTTGTATGGGGTAATCCAATAAATCTCACCTCTGTGCTGGTGATTTAAATGTATTAAAAGTACCATCAACAAATCTAGGGAAATTTGAATCGTTTAATGGTGTACTTTGTGTTTTCAAGGTTGGCAAGAAAAAATGTTCTTTTTCTAATTTCTCTAGCTTGAAACTCTTTTAAAATATTGAGTTTTGAGAATGACGTACCAGTTCATAAAGAGTACCAGACCTGTTTGGCAGTATTTGTACGAATGACAAATTTTGTTTATGCTAATTTTATACTAATGTACTAGCTACCAAGTTTGTATTTCAGACTCTCAGTCCTATAAAAAAAGTTAAAACCATGTGACATTTAGGTATACCAATGTAATTATTGGTATAAGTTTTAATTTCGGGATTTTGATTTTTAGGCGCGCGCTAATTGGTCCTCTTGTGCAAATATAGTAATTGGAGAAGTGGGGTATCGGATTTGCCTTATTTAAGGAAAAGTTTTTTCGGTTAAGTAACTATTTAGGCAGTTGATCCCCCCCTGTTTTATAGAATTTCTTTTAGTTCCTATAGTTTTGTACAATGTTCTAAGGGGCAAGCGGATTTTTCATATATTGATTGTCAAGCGTATAATTCCGTCTTGTCACCACCTAATTCGGTTAATGTCGTCTAATTGACTAGGGTTCTAAGAGAACACCTACCGTCTAGGCTCGTTTTTATAACATTGGTCTTGTATAAAACATTAGATATGAGATATGCATGTGAAGTCTAAAAATCACCAATGCCATGATATGTAAGAGTATCTCCAATCGTGTTATTAGAATTTGTTTGTTAAGTATTACCACATAAGCAAAAAAATATATTTTAACTTACACCATCACTTACTATAGTTAATTTTATTTTTCACATCACAGTGGTCTTCTTAACTTTAAATATAAAAACCATATATTGATATTGTATTTGAAATAAATATGTGTTGTTAAATTACTATATATGTATGTGTTGTTAAATTATTATTTGTGTTGGACTCTTTGGTTTAATTATAAGAACACTTTTTTGTATACATTTTATTTCTTGAAATCGACTTTTATATTGTGATAATGTTATGAATGCTACAATTTTATTTTATTTTATTTAATTCTTTTTCGTTCTATATGTAAATATATTAATACCTACACTTTGCAATATACTGATTATACAACCATAATCCTAAATATACATGGGTATAAAATATATAATCTCTATAAATATTGGCACAATAGATATATGAAAACTTTATATAGAAATAAATAACTAAAAGATATAAATATTAAGAAAGTTGCTACTTTCTAACTTTAAATCAATTTGCAAGCGTGGATTAAATTTTCATACCAAGAATAAGTTTTTAACATTTAAACAAAGCATCAGCTTTTAAAAGAGTGCCGAGTAATTGGTTAAAATACTAGTAGTATCAATATAGAATATAAAATGACATGAAAAGCCCCATGGCTTGTTAACTGTGATGCTACAGTTAGAAGAGAAAATAAAATCTGACACTAACTATTGGCTTAGTTGGCATTTTTATGTGAACCAATGTGAATGTAAAATGGTAAGATTAGTATAGTCTGACACTAGAGAAGAAACTAGCCAGAGCATTGGAGATCCCTTAAACATTTTATTAAATTTAGATTGAAAATTTTATTTTTACTGTTTTTAGAAAATCATTTAACTTTACACAAATATTCACATTTCTTATCAATTTACTTAACATAACCACATACAATAACTTTTGAATTTTTTATTAACCTTTTTATATTTCATAAATTTTTTCAACCACCGAGATGTGGGTGCGGGTCCTATGAGATATTAATACTATTTTATTCATAATGAAAACTTTTACACCCCTCAAGGGCAATCACACCATAATTTTTACACTACTCCTTATATTTATGGTGAATCGCTCGTTTTTTTAACTTTGACATTCCATTTTACTTTTATTTCAAAAAAAAAAAAACATTTCATTTTACTTTGATACAAAAATTCAGCTTTCTTATCAATTTACTCATATTTTATTTTGATTAATTTAATATTATCTATCAATATTTATATCATCACTTTCAAACTACATATTTATCAAAAACCAATAAAGTAAGAGAGTGAATGAGAAAAAAGTATATAAAAATTTTTGATAAAACAATTTAATTACTTATAATCATGGAGAAGTAACTCATCTCTTATATTTAAGGTGTATCAAGAGCAAACCGATGCAACTATTTTTTTTACTAAATCTTTCTTATATTTGATGAATATGCTTTTAGAGTATCCGCATATACTAACTCAAAACATAATTTTTTCTAAATTTTGATAATTATGATATAAAAAGTGTCATGCATCAACAACCCTATAAATTCTCTAAATTTCAGGCAACACAAAATTCAATTATATACGAGTAATGTATATGATTCTTTTGATGAATATAATGGTAATAAACTATCACGTGGTTCATATTTTTGTGGTTGCAATATTATTATGATTATTAAATAATAATAAAAAAATAAAAAAGATGATATATAGTTATTATAAGGAACTTAATAAAAAAGTTGTAATTTTGTATAAATGTAAACGGTTTTAAAAAAAATATAAAATATGTTAGATTTAATGAAATATGTAAGGTTACTGATGCGGTTGCGAAGGATGACGGGTGCACTTCATTTGACGGGAACATTTTGGCCTAAAGCTAATTTAAGGGAACGGAGGGATAGCTGATGCGTAGCATTTTTTAATAACAAACTATGGGATATGAATAAACTGATGCAAGTTAAAATATTATTCTATAAAGTAAATCCAATTGTTTCTCTTTTAAAATGATGGACTTGGTCCCCAGGTAGAGAGTGACTTTTTAAACTACAAATAATCTGGAAAAACGCTGAGACCGTAGATTAAATCTGTGTGTTTTTCAGATTATTTGCATTAAAAATTAAAATTAAAAATCTAATAATTAAAATTAAAATACTGAATGACTTATTAAAATATTTTTTTCAAATTAAATATGATTTTTTTAATAAAAAAACTAAATGACTTATTATTAAAATTTTACATAAATAAATTACCAATATTCTAACAAACTCTCAAAATTTACACAAAATTTACACAAAAAAAAGTTGATTTGATAAATTTTATAATTTTGGTTCATGTTATATTTTTGTCAATTGTATAAGTTGATATTTATTGAATGATTAACTAAATTGTCAATTTTTGAAAAGTTTTTTTGTTTGTTTTTAACACTTATATAACGCAATATGAAACATTAACTAAGTCGTCAATTTGGTGTCAATAATCAGTTTTTTATTTTTAATTTTATGTAAATTACTCTTTTTACATAAATTAAAATTCTAATAATTAAAATTAAATTACTGAATATTTTTTTCAAATTAAACATGATTTTTTTTAATAAAAAAACTAAATGCCTTCTTTTTAAAATTATACATAAAATAAATTACCAATATTCTAACAATCTCTCAAAATAAACACAAAATTTACACAAATTTACACAAAAAAAGTTGATTTGATAAATTTTATGTTTTTGGTTCATGTTATATTTTTGTCAAGTGTATAAGTTGACATTTATTGAATTATTAAGTAAATCGTCAATTTTTGTGAAGTTTTTTTGGTTTGTTTTTAACACTTGTATAACGCAATATGAAATATTAAATAAGTCGTCAATTTGGTGTCAATCGTCAATTTTCTTGAATGAAACAATCATAAATTATATAAATTTCATAAAAGAAATTAACTCAATATGCAAACATGAACTAAATTTCATAAAACAAATTTATTAAACATGTTAACATCATATAAATTTACAACAAATTGGAAAAAATAGTAATTTACATAAAATTAAAAATAAAAAACCGATTATGGACTTAGGTCTATAGCTTCTTCATTTGCTTTTTGCTTTCCCGATTGCTTTTCCAGCGCCATATATAACTTGAAATTTGGTCGAAAAAGTTTCTTCCATGGCGCAGCTGCCTCAGTGCGTGTTTGTTCCCACCGTGCTATAATTCCTGGCATTGGGAAGATCCCTTCTTTAGGAATAACCTGAGCATAGTGACAACTGTTGACGAACACCATTACAGTCGGGATGTAATATGTCGTTCCCTGAGGCGGACCAGTATAAAGAGGTAAAAAAGTGGAGTTCCACACGTTTACCCCTCCATTTTGATTTTCCCATAAGGACAACAATACAATTGGCATATTGTAATGATAAGCAATTAAAAAACCATACGACGGAAATCTCATTCATTTCTCAGAAGGTGCGGGATTTGTAGCATGATAAAAATTTAAACTTGATAAAATGTAATCATACCGGTAAGCTTCAAAGTCAAGATTATCAAACAGCTCATAATAAACACCTTTCATTTGCTGCAGCTCTTGAAACAATTCACATCTTACCGCGTACCAATCATCTTCCCCATGTTGTTTACCCGTCGCATTTGCAAGTACCCGGAACCCACAGTTACCATCCCCACGCACATCATAAACCGTTTCGATGTAACTATATAACATGACCCATATTTGGTCACTGTACAGGAAGGTTGGCCTATTGGGGGTGGGTTTAGGGTTCTGGTTTCACGGCCTCCTAGTTGGGTTTACCCTTACCTCCGGTGTTTCATCCGCCTTACCTTTGCCCTTGTCCCTACTAGCACCAGCACTCTGTTCCTCAACATACTCCCATCCCGACTTATCTCTCTTACTAGATTTGTCTCCCTTTCTAGGTCTCCCCCTATTTTGTCTCACTTCGGGGTCACTGATGGATGTTCTAGCTGGTATGGTTATCTCTCGGAGTTGTGTTTTCATACGCCGTTTTTCAACATTAGTTTTGCTAGCATAAACACTTTTAAACTCTTCTAGATCACCCTCTACCCCATAATCATCGGTGTTCCCATTATCATCAATTACGTCTAATTTTTTCCATAATGGATGAATATATTCTAGAGGAAGAGGCTTCCCGAATAAAATATGTTCACTCATAATATGATGACAAGGTAAACCGTGAGATAATTTGAAACCGCAAGAACAATTCTCATCAGCCTGGCCACTACATTTTTTGTGTTCTTGAAATAATAAATCAAAGGCATAGTGTGTGATATACGACCTAAGATTTATAAATAAAGGTGTTCGTTCAGAATGTGGAAAATAAGACTTGCATTTATCCAACTTCATCTTAATATCCTCAAACTGTTTTTCTAGAATTTTATTCACCTCTATCCAAACAATTTCAAGCGTGCCAGTATTTGTGGAAAGGGATCTTTTCAGCTTAGCATGTTGTTGTTCGGCTCGATTGCTAGTTCTGTTACCTAGATGTGTTGTGTGGTTGGTATAGCATGCAACAAACTTTTCAGCATAATCATTTAAAAGCTTGTCTACATACTTAATCACAGCAGGGTACGATTTGTAAGAGGAATTGAAATAAGCTCGGTTATGATTGTACTCCTCTATCGACTCAGAATCAACCAATAAACCCAATCATCTAGAAACGTTTGCCACTCCTCGTCAGGGATCTTTTTACGGCAGTTTTTTAAAACATTTTTTGCAATATGAAAAGTGCACAAAATATGATGAGAATCGGGAAAAACAACGGATAAAGCATTTGATAAGGTCATTTCCCTGTCGGTTACAAACACCCTAGGTAGTATACAACCCTCCAATGTAACTTTAAATTTTTCCAATGCCCATATATAACTTTCCTTCGTCTCGTCACTCATGAAAACAAAACCTAAACAATATGTTTGGTTCGTTGATGTCATTCCTACGACTTCTAGAAATGACATATTAAAACGGTTTGTCCTATATGTACAATCCATTAACAAGACATCAGGAAAAGCTTTGAACATCCTTATAGAATCGGGGTGTGCAAAAAACAAGTTCTCAAGGCAGTGGGTTGATGGGTTCATATTATAGTAGAATGTGTAGCGATGTCTATCCAACAAATTAAACAGTTCCTGTATCGGGTTTCTACCATCTCGTTCTTTAAATTTCAGTCCAGCCAAAAAATTATGTATCGTTTTTGTGTTTGATACATTGTCAGGATTTCGATTTTTTATGGCCTCTAATATTGCACCAACTTTAAAACTACTTTGCCTTAAAGTTTTAACAATTTCTTTTTCATCTTGGGTTAAATGAGCACGTCGTGCTTGCCCTTGGAGGTAAGTTGGAGGTGGGTGGTTATGTTGTCCATTTTCTATGTGACACATCCATTCACCATTAACAACGTAACCTTTAATGAAAAATGGATAATCTTTTTTCTTTGTACCTGAATTTACGGAAGATGGTTTCTTTTTTTCGTAAACCCCCGATTTATCACACACAATATCAACATACGGTGTTCTGCTCCCATCACCCCCTCCAGACCTACGAATCGTAAGAATGAAACCCCAGTTTCCAGCAACATCAGCAAGATCAGTAAGCATTTCATCCCTTGTTTCCCAAGTCAATTCATCAACTTCAAAGTGCTCTGAATAATCAATTAGCTCATCGTTTGAGCCACTGTATGAATTCGCATTGTTGTTGTTCCATTGGTTGTTGTCATAACCATAGTTGTAATTCATTTTCGGAAAGTGTTTGTTTATATATTTTTTGGGGGAGAAATGAGTATTTTTTTAGAGATTTCTGAAATGTGTTTGTGTTTGATTTTAGGGTTTGTTAGAATAGGCAAAATTGAGCCATATTTATAGTGTTAATTTACACTACAAACCGTAGATTACTTTTACGGTTTGTAGTGTTTTTTTTGGTGTAGTCATTTCCAAACTTTAATAATGCATTGAGTAGTCATTTTCGGATAGGGTTGTCAAATCATAATAATTCAAAAGTGATAAGGTGTTGTCGGATTTATTTTGATAGATATGGTATCCAATGTCATTGACACTACAAATCGTAGATTACTTTTACGGTTTGTAGTTTTTTTTTTTAGGTTATCAACGGTGTTTCAGTGCAAAAAGTACATTCGTAAAATGATGCTGCTTAAATCAGGGGTACAAATTACGGTTTGTACAGATTTCATACAAACCGTACATTTAATGTACGGTTTGTATGAAATCTGTACAAACCGTACATTAAATGTATGGTTTGTATGTATATTTCAGAATATTTAGGGTTTAGGGTTTAGGGTTTAGGGTTTGTAATTTCAGCAATATTGGTCCTATCAATTAAAATACAGAATATTTTTTACAAGCATACAAATCAAATTAAACTTACGAATTTATAACGTACAAATCAAACATACAAATCAAATACAAAAAACACAAATATGCATTTATTTATTTTTGTAACGACTAAATGATTTAAAGTTGGACGTAGGGAGCATCTTTCCCACCGATGTTAATCTATCCGATGACGGCTCAGTAGACTCTTCGATTTCGTTTAGCTCCGGACGGCGTCTCTGTCGATGCTGCGATTCTGGATGCGGAGCACGCTCGTGGGATGTAAGTGTCAATCCTCGACTCCAACTGTAGTCCGCCCCAAATGATTGTCTATGATGATCGAACGGAACATCATCCTGAACGTACTCCGACCCAGCAAAAGAAGCACGATGACCATGACCGCTTTAACTCGGACCCGGACCCTGATCTGTAGTCGGGGGTCGACCTCCACTCGTTCTTCTACCGCCGCTACGCCCGCCGCTACTAGATTCGCCTTCCCCTCTGCCTCTTTCGTCGGGACGACGACAACTTGCCGACCTAGTATAACTTCTTGGGTCGTAACCTAGGTCGTCATCACCATCGTCGTCGTCGTCGTCATCGTCATCCTCCCCATCCGACTGTTCATCAGCTGACCCATATGGATTCATTCCCATTTCAGCGAAGTCCTTTCGTAGTAAGTCCACTTCCGATTTCATTTTCGCCCGTTTGAACGATTTGAAATTGCGGTGCAATACCGCTTTCTGAAACAAAAAAACCAATACAAAACGATTTATAAGTATTGAAATATACAAACAAAACAATAACAATCAAATATTAATGAACTTTGATTAGTTGTTACCATTTTATTGAACAACCCCGTATGTTCCCGGAAACCGTGAGATGGCCAGGCAAGTTCAGGTGGGTTTATAAAGATGCGGGTCCTCTCTCTATACCATCTCATGTAATCCGGTGACGTCCCCGTGCCAAATTCGCCGTTAACAAGACGGTTGTGGCGGTCATTCCACACGGCTATAAACTCTCCACAAAGTAAAGGCCAGTCGTGTTTTTGCCCAATCTCATATCTTCTATCCTTGCCGTGACCCTGTCTGGGTTTCCAAATATATGTTGGGACCCGCTGAACAAAACCGAACTGTCTCATAAACCTGTCCGCGGGGTGGAACTCAACCTTCTCATTACAAATGAGAGACATAGAACAATGCCACATATAACGGCCCCGCGTGCAGTATTCCGGATACTGATTGAGATTCCCGTAAGGTTGCCACACTATCTGTAATCAGCAAAATTAGATTATATAAACAAGGGTTTAAAAATACTAGTAATAAATTCTGCGAACATAAGACCAATGCAAACATATACAACATATAATACGTAAGTTACATATAATACGAAAGTTAAAATTTACCTGTTCAGGCTACATATTGTCAAACTGGTCACGTATGTGGACCTCATTATGTCTGTAGACATATGACGAAAGGTTAGTTTGCCTCCAAATCTTCCATCTGTAATATACAAACAAAACCCGATAAACAATAAATATAACCGGCAGCTAAGTAAATGATAGATGACACAATAAAAAAACACAAATCCAGTACAAAAACTAAATAATATCATACCTGTAACCGAGGGGGAACCTAGGCCAGCCCTCAGGTGGCTCGATATCTTCCGGCAGCTTTTCACATGGTCTAACCGGCAGTAGTCTGGTAATCGCCCACATATCCAGAAACATCACCGGCCCGCTTACTCCGCTTGCCTTACAACGTACCAACCTGCATAGATTAGCCTCTAACCAGGCCAGAAGAGCTGATCCCCAACTATACTCAGCACATGTGTCAAAATCCTCCAAAAATGGCAGAGGCCAGAGTGGAATCTGATCACTGCTTTTATCCGAAAACACATATGCCCCCAGTAATAATAGCATGGCAGCCCTAGACTGATATAGCAAACGCTCCTCACTAGGGTTGGGGGGTAATTCACCGAATGTGTGTAACATCCAATCAAGTCTAACTGTCAAACAGTTTGTATCCACTTGATTGTCAGCCGGTCTAACACCCAACAAACTCTCCATCATATCCAACCTGCTCGCCCTGTTATCATTCCGCTCCGATCGGGTAACAGCAAGACCATCCACCCTAAGACCAAGCATAATCTCTACATCCTGTAAAGATATCCCCAACTCTCCACCGACAAAATGGAACATGTGCGACTCATCACGCCACCTATCAACTAAGGCTGTAAGCAAGCCTCGGTCTACGGTATAATTACCTATAGTGTGAATACCGTAAAAACCAGCCCTAATGATATTTTGAACTACCCTTTCCGGCGTCGGTATCTGCCAACTATAATTATAAACCCTAATCTTATTGGCATCTCCTCTACCCGCTTCTCTTCCAGCATCCCAAGTCTGATTAGAAATGTGACCGGTATGTCGTAAAATACCCAACCTGCCTTTAATATGTGGACCTGGGTCTGCCATTTCTAACTGTGATAACCAAATATAACTCAGTTAATGATAACTAAACAATGATAAAATAACCAATTAATAACCAATTAATGATAACCAAACAATGATAACTCAATGATAACCAATTAATGATAACCAAACAATGATAACTCAATTATAACCAATTAATGATAACCAAACAATAATAACTCAATGATAACCAATTAATAATAGCCAAAACAATGATAATTTAATGATAAACCAAACAATAATAACTCAATTTTTTAATCATAACCAAACACATTTAATCATAAACCAAACAATAATAACTCAATTTTTTAATCATAACCAAACACATTTAATGATAAACCAAACAATAATAACTCAATTTTTTAATCATAACCAAACACATTTAATCATAAACCAAACAATAATAACTCAATTTTTTAATCATAACCAAACACATTTAATGATAAACCAAACAATAATAACTCAATTTTTTAATCATAACCAAACACATTTAATCATAAACCAAACAATAATAACTCAATTTTTTAATCATAACCAAACACATTATCAACAATTATCAACAATTGAAATTAACCAAACACATAAAAAAAAACATGCAAAAATGGGACAAATATCAACAATTATTATAATTTCTATAATTAATATAAACAAACAACAAACAATTATATATAGCTAAGTGAATTATGGTTTTGCATATTTTATATATTTTTTCCTATTTTACAAATTAAAATTACACACAAAAAAAACATGCAAAAATGGGACAAATATCAACAATTATTATAATTTCTATAATTAATATAAACAAACAACAAACAATTATATATAGCTAAGTAAATAATCAATTTGCATGTTTTATATATTTTTTCCTATTTTACAAATTGAAATTACACAAAATAAATAATAAATTTGAGAATAAAAGATATACCTTGAATTATGGATAAATTTGATTGATGATTTGGGGTTTTTTGTTAAGAAAGTTGATAGTTATTGTGGTTGATTGATTTGAGTGATTTTTTGGGTTGAAAATTGGGGGGTTTTTGAGAGAAAGAGAGAGAGTGTAGAATAAAAGTTTATTTTAAAAAAAAAAAACGTAACATTCTGTTTTTTCAGGGACTGTCTATGTAATTTTCGCGCAGGGACTGACTGTGTAATTTCTAAAAAGTAGGGACTGACTGTGTAATTTCTGCAGAAATTACACAGACAGATTTAATCTACGGTTTGCATTAAATTAATACAAACCGTAGATTAAATCTACGGTTTACAACGAATCACTGTAGACCGTAGATTTAATCTACGGTAAATCTACGATCTGCACGTTTTATAATATATTTTGAAGTTTAAAAATCCATACTCTCCCATATATCAACAATTTAAAGATGACATATATTATTGTAAAGATATGAGTACTTACTAAAACTTTTGAATGTTTTGTGCATACAATGGAAGCATTAAATGATGACTTTTCACCCCTTTCAAATATGAGTTTATTTGGCTTCAGGTCTTTAAAGCTAATATGGTGCAATGCATTTGGTTAACCAACTTATAAACTAAAACTATTCTGAATCATAAACTTAGTTTTGAACGAAAATACAGAGCTGTCCTGAGACCATAAGAGAAACGACACAAACTTGAAATTAACGCCTATTCTCATATTTCCGGTCTTTCTTTTATTATTTGTAAACACAATTAGTTTAAATATTGGATATTATACTATTTTCACCTAAAGTGATTAAAAAATGGGAGATCTTGAAATTATCACTGCACATTGAAGTTTTTTTGTTCTCTAAGATTGAGTCAGGGGAATGAAAATGTGTATATATATACACACTATACGGCTAAGCAATGGGATGTCAAGTTAAAATATATGAGAAAAAAAATACATACATAATAACCGTTGGTCACTACTGAGCAGAACATATCTGTTTAAACGAAAATAAGTGCATCATCTTTAAGCTTGTATACAAATGTGCGTTTTCTATTAGATACATGGAGCCGTCTCTATCAACATAAAACAATTTAGTTAGAGCATCCACAATGGTTAACATAGTTTTAACATGTAAAATAGTGACACATAATCATAGTCACATGTGTGTATGTTATATTTTTCTCTCACAGTGCTATTTAACAAAGTTACTCATGTTACTTTATAATACGGTAGGAGATGGAAAAAATAAAGATATAGCTAATATCGTGGAATGGTTAATTATAGAAATACTAAATTAGTTTTGCCACATCATCAACTAAATAGCTTGTTAATTGATAGTTTAACACCACTAATAAGGCTGGACGAAAAACCGGAAAAACCGAACCGAAAAAGACCGAAACCGAAAAACTGAAAATTTTCGGGTCGGTTTCGGTTTTCAATAAAACTGAAAAACCGAAAAAAAACCAAAACTGGACCAAAAAAAACGGTCCGGTTCGGTCCAAAAAATAAAAATACCGAAACCGAAAAAAAACGAACCGAAAAATATACTCGGTTTCGGTTTCGGTTTTACTAACAACCGGACCGAACTCAGCCCTCACAACTAATATAGAGAAAAAAAATGCTTATTAACTAATATTTTTATACAATAAGAAAGATAAATGTATTACTGTGTATGCTTAGTATATTGGTAAGCTACCCATATCCTCAAGTACAATGTACTAAGATGCAACATGCATGTTATCAACAAAATTTCCACAAAAAACCAAAAGCACAAAACCTAGATACAAAATGAATGAAACTATAGATACCAAATAGAACGAATGTTATAATAATGTACCATTTATGTAATAAAAATTTATCTTCTCTCTCTCATACGTAACTCTCTCACTCTCTCACTCTCGCCAGCAAATGTAACAAATAGACTACCTAATCAACCAATTTTTAGCTCTATTTAAAGGTATACTTTATTTATCCATATTCAGTCTCACTTTTCCTTTTATTTATAATATATATACCTAATCTGTATGTAGCTATAACAAAATTGATTGAATTTTTTTGTTAAATTAGGGTTTTAGGAATAATATTGGGAGAGATGAGCTCAAGTCGTCCCCCAGAGACCCTCGATTTTTTCATCTGGACTGTTGAGGTAATTTAATTTATATATATATGTATATATTATTTGTAAATTGTTGTTATGTATTTTGATCTTATAGTTTCTCTATCAGATCTTGTGGATTGCTTAGGCTGATATATTTAGGGCTTGTTTGTGGGAGCTTATAAGCTCAATTAAGTTGTCTTTTTTATTTAATCGTTCCGCTTTTAGGTCGACTTTTTCTTTATTTTAGTTTTGCTTGATAAAATTTAAAAGGTTTAGGATATATAACTAACTGTCTGTTTTTTTTGGGTAATTAACTTATTGCATTTGATTGTTCAGCTGGATATTTTATGTATTTTATTTCTTTTGTTTTCTATTAGTGAGAGCGTTGTGAGTTTCTAGCTAGACAAATACAAATATTTTTTAAGCCTCATTACATCATGTTTATTTGCTTAAATCCCACTGTCGAACAAATTAGTGAATTGTTAGGCTTTAATTGGCAGCTATCTAGGGCTTTAATTTGGCTTATAGGTGAATTAAATCTTTATTTTAGTTTTGCTTGAAAAGTTTTATAACGATTCAGGATATAAGGCTAACTACTCCTTTTTAGCTTTTTTTTATAATTTTGTTTCAATGTTTTGGGTAATTAACTTATTGCATTTGATTGTTCAGCTTAAAAACATCAATATTTTATTTTGAGTTCTTTGATTTTCTGTTAGTGAGAAGATTGTGTATTTTTAGCTAGACAAATACTAATATAGTTATGCCCCACATGCAAACAAATTAGTTAGAAGAACAGTTTTATTTTCAACTAAAAAGCTTCACCAAACATTCCCTTAATCTGTTTCAATTAACCTTTGAATTTCTGTCGATGATTTGGGGTAAGTTTATAAACGGTTATATTATAAATTTCTGAAAGAATCCAAAATATGGGAAGATAGGAAAAGCTGAATTCATTAGGGTCTGTTTGGCATCCGATTTATGGAGAATTTTTTTGGTATGAAATCATTGAGAGAAAAGCTAGCTTAAATTAGGGGAATTAAAGAGTTTGGTGTGAGGAAAAAGAAACATAATCTTCTGGCGTATAGATGCTTTTGATTATGTTATTTCAAGAAGATTACTTTATTTTACTTTCAATTCCTTCACGAATTATGTCTGCTGAGGCCATTTTTTAAAAAAAAAACGATTTGAAAGGGTAAATGAAACTACACTATTTCTGAAAAAACGGAAAAAAACACAGTTTCAGACACCTGAACTTTCAATTTTTAGCACAAAAAAGGCGTCTATTAGCAGAAAAGGCTGTCTGTCATACCCAAACACACTACCTTCCGTAACAAAATAACAGAATTGCTGCTCGAAATAGTTCGCTTGACGCGATCTATTAATCTTGTGGCCGGTTAAAAAGGTTAGTGGGAAAACATGAATAATGGTACGGTAAGGAATGTGTTTGATCTCTCAGAAATTGATTGTCAGTTCTTTAGTCTGTGATGCTAGCTATAAGTTATGTTAGAAAAAAGAAGGCACACAAGAGTTTTCTCCTATGGTAAAACATTCAAGGGGGTAGCTAGTAGGTATAATAAACCCATTTTTTGAGGGGTTCCGAGTGTGTGAATAGTTTTAAGTTCTGGTTTGGGATAATATTGAGAGTGTTGTATTATGTTCTCCTATTCACCATTGAAATCGGAAAGTAATACGAGCTTGTGACAGTGGAAAATAGAAGATTGGTACCTCGTAGATGTTTTTTCATGGGAGGAGGAATAGAACCCACCACCTCCTATTTTAGAACATGTATTAGAATTACTTCTTTTCATTATACAAAATTACAAATGCATCCTAAGCACAACGTATAATCTATTAACATGTTTTACTCCTAACAAGTGTTGTTATATAGGACTTTCCATTTTGTAGAGCTTTAATTAACAATTGTATAGTAAGACGAATGTATACGAGGTTGTCAAAGCACAGGGTTTTAAACTTTTTATCTTAATTTTCAGAAAAAAAGTTGTGAGCTGAGACGAGTTGAATATTAAGTTTCAAAGAACGGACTTCAGAGCTTGACCTCTAAGCAACGTTGTTATCAAAATAATTTTCCTTTTTGTCTCCTTGTTTTACCAGGATGTTGGTTTATGGCTAGAAGAAATAAATCTTGGTGGTTACCGCCAAGTCTTCCAAGAAAATGGTGTCAATGGAGAGTACTTAGAGGGCTTGTCCGTGTTTACAACTGAGCAGATACTTCGGTTTATAAGACGGTGTCACATGAAATGGGGAGACTTTATCACTTTGTGCAAGGAATTGAGAAGAATTAAAGGTTTGTCCCTGTCACTCATTCTAATGTGTTTTGGTGTAGATACATGCAATTTTTGTATAGCTTTTAACCCTCATAAGTGAATCCCTGCAAGAAGGTTAATCTTTTGAATCATTTAAGCGTGTGATGTATGAATATTCGAGTATGATCACACAGTACTCATTTCTTAGCATAAGTTTGGAACTTTGCTTCTTACATATTATTTTGCAGCTTTTAAGCTCAACATGTTTTATTTTTTGCGGAGAGTATGGCCTTTGGTTGACCTACTCGAGAGCTGAGCATTTTTTGTTTTCTGTCTTGAAGAAGCAAGAATTTTAAGCCAAATGAACCAACTTTTTTCTCAGCCTCAAATTAGCCAGAACAGTGTAAAATTTCCCCTAAATTGTATACTTGTCGAATTCATATTTTCATCTCTGTTTTCTGTTTTCTATTCAGTGGCTTGTTTGAAAGGAGAACAGAAGGTACGGCGACCTTGGTGGGCCCCACCTTGCTTATCCGTCGTCTTTGTGAGGGCAGCAAAGCGCAACCGCCATGCTCGAGTTGTGTCCATGAAGCTGGAGAATTGATGAAATCCCTTCTTGTACCATGTCGCGTTTGTAATCGTACTCTTGTTGTACTTTTCTTTGGTTTTGTTTTTTGTTTCATAAACGAACCTAGAGTAGTAAAACTCAGTTGTTTGTATATTTCTGGCAAGGTGTACAGCAGATTGTTCTCCAATGGGAGAGCATTTCACGACATCTAGTCCCCATATAATGTATATGTATATGTTTTTGTGTGTACACACATTTCTCTTTTTTTCTGTTTCGGCTTAGACGGCGTTTAAAAGCTTATATTTCGTGTACGTCCTTATTTGCTAGCAAATGGATTCAAACCTAACATTCACATGATATGCCTAAATCTGAAAATGTTTGTAATTCTGTTATATCTTTCTCCAGTGTCAAGGTTGCGGTACCTAATTCATTGAGACATTTGAGTTGCCTCATGAAGGCTGCTAGTAGCTTGCGATGTTAAGGTTTTGTTTGCGTATAGATAATTAAAAGCATTACACATATAACTGGTCGAAAAGCTTTATGATTGATATGTTTAGTACTAACCGGCTCATCCCAGTGGCATAGTCAGCATAATTACTAATGTGCTTATGCTCGTTTTGTAGAGTTGTTTTTCTTTTAACTAATAAACAAAAGACAGGTAAGTGTCCGTCTTGGCTGTTACCTATATCCCGTTTCAGTTGTCCTTATTGAGCTATAGCTACAAATGCTCGTTACTCGAATACACAGGTTGCTGGGTAATGATATTGATACATACACCACTCTTAACACTTTCAAGCACACTTGCTGATGTGGCAGGATGATTTGGCATGGGCCATTTAATAATTTAAGTAAAAATTGGAATTGAAGGGATTGTTGGAGCAGTGTATATAACCCATAAATAAATAAGAACCACTTTTTTATAATTCTTTTGATTTTTAAAAATAATTCTTTAAAATTACATTAGATCTTAACTGCAAACTGATAAAAGTTTCGGTAGAAAAATTAATTATAATCATAACGGTCACATAAATGATAGAACCAAAATGAGAAATCTTCAAATGTTATAAAAATGTCATTGATTGGCTTTTATAGCATCACATTAACATATGTGGGAACAAAAATAGATTTCTCAATTTTAAATGTTGAAATGAAAAATGAATGAAATTTACGTCGATTATCGCAAATATGTAAACACTATATTATCATGAAAGTGTCCTATGCAATGCAGAAGAAATCATAATGTATGTCGCACTATATTATCTAAATTGTCATCTTATATTAAATTTATTTATATAAAATGGTTTTTATAATAGATAATAACTTTATTTATATAAAAGTCAAGTAATTATAAAAAGTTGGTTGTTATTTATTTATGGGTAATGATATTACTCTAACAATTCATTCAATTCTAGTTTTTACTTAAATTCTTAAATGGTTCATTTCACATCATCATGTCACGTTATTGAGTGTGGTTGGAAAGTGTTGGAGTAGTAGTATATATTACACCGAATACACACAAAAAATTGGCCTGGACCATAATTTTATTTTGCTCAATAGACAACGCCTGTTAAGAAGATTGGACAGTAAGATCTTATTGTTTCTACACATAAAAACCTTGTCAATTGCCAGCAGCTAAACTTTTTTATATGGTTGAAATATAAATTATGGATGGGAGTTAAAGTGTAGATAGTTTGACAAAAATATAGCAGAAATAAAGCAACGTCAGAAAAATAAGAGTTTTGCAAACAAAAAGTTCTACAGTAACTGCCTAAATGGTATGAACAGAAATGCGTCTCTTGAACAACTCCGAGTTTTAAAATATTTGCTTAAGTATTCACTACAAAAAAAGCAAGATCAGAGACGGAATTTAGCGACGGGCAACAAATCGATCGTAGCTAATCAATGACGGTACAGCAACGAGATAGTGACGCCAAATTTAACGAATCCTTTGGTGACGGAAATGACAACGGCCTGGCAACAGCTCAAGAAACAAGTAGTTTAACTAGAAAATATATCGCCATTTTAGGATTTTACTGACAGTGTTGTGACCACTAATCGACAGAATTTATTTATAAATTGCTTTGGTTATTTATAGTATTGAGTAACTGTAGATAACTATTGAATTAATTAGTACTAATAGTAGTTATGCCGAATTTTTTGGTTCCAGATTCATTTCCCCGCCTATTATTTACTTAATATCGTGGCCTTTCTTCATGCTTCACATATTCAACCACCTCTGTTCTCATCATTGCTTAAAACCATTGATCATCCTCGCTCGTTGTCTTGCACCTCTTTGTATATAATCTACAATATGTTCTTTCCTTCGAATTGTGTTTTTGTTAAATTTTTAGGCTTACAATTGTTTATAGGGGTTCCTTCTAAGGTTAATCAATTCTAAAGCTTTGGGTATCGCTATATCGTTTTACTTCAACTTTAAAGTTTTTATGTATGATCAAGTTTTGTAATTTTTAGTCTACTTATACGAACATGACTTCATTGTTATACTGCATATTTGGTTCTGGTTTGCCCATTTTTTTCTATAAAATAAAAAATCCAACTGTTTTAGGATTGCTATATATGTAGTAAAGCTTGTTAATATTGAAAAAAAAAAATGTTTAGGATTGCTATGTACAATTTATCTTTAAATTAGAGAAAAAATATACATTGACCAAAATTATCAGAGGGCTTCGTAAAGTTTTCGATGCGAAGACAATTAATTTAGCTAAGTAACGCCCCGGCCCCACGGACCGAACCGCTACGCCCGTATCAACAATATTGTCCGTTAGATAATATGGAAGGCTGGAAGCAAAGTTAATTTTGATATCGTTCTCATCAAGTCTTTAACCCGTTAGAGTGAAATTGACGGGAAAAAAAGCGATATGGAATGTTGTTGTTCACGTGGCTTTATTCTGTTAATTTTTTATTTGATTTACATGTATGATTGATTGTTTCATAGTCGATATAGGAATTACTCGTGCACTTGGAGTGTGACAAACACAATGATCAATTCATCATTTACCGTGGTTTGATGTATTCAGAGGTTTACATTATGGATGCGAGCTCCATCTAGCAGGTGAGCAACAATAATTATGCCCCTCGGAAAGTTCTCGCAATCATACAGTCTAAACATAATGACATCTTTTGTCACATTTTACAGGAAATGACATGGGTCCTAGTGGTAGAACTTAGCTACACAACAAATAGACACTACAGATTGAGGCAACAAGGAGATGGTTAGGAGAGGCTAAAATGACGATACCATGCAAGCATTGTATGATGGCATATCTAATGTTGAAGAGAACAAAGACAGATGTATCATGGAGAATCTGTCATCAATTTTTCTAGTTGAGAATTACCACTAGGCAACTAGTAAACTCCTACTAATGCTTAGATTTTTGTTTGGCTATAATTTCAAGATCTGTGTATTAGATGGAGCCTGGAGATATGTTTAGTTGTATAGAAGTTTATATGAATTGATTTTTTCTTATTAACTCGTAATATCATTCGTCTTATTTTAGTACAGTTGCATTGTTGTATTTTTTTAGTTTAATTTTTTTATTTTCATTTTAATGTATTCAGCAACACCTCAGTGCAATCCGAATTTGTTCATTTTTTTAAAAATAAAATTAAAAATTAAACCGTGGCGATACAACATCAATTAAGTAACGGGATTAACAACGATGCTTATGACGGGATAACAATGACAACCCACTATTTCTAGTTTTCAGAAAATGCTTTTAGCTACGGCCTTACCCGTCACCATGCTATCACCATTTTAGCCTGTCACAAAATTTACCGACGCTCAATTCAGGGATTTTTTTTTTTTTTTGGAAGGTACGAATATTATATAAACAAAAATAGTCTTACAAGCACAAGACGTTATCTAAGGGTGAAACAGAGTTAACAGCAGAATTACATCTCAGAAGAGCTAGTAAATGAAACAATGTAAACAGAGGCACACTATCTAAATCTACTAGTACACCAGATGAATATTAGAAAAGAGCTCAGCAAACCTCTAATATTGAAAATAACGACCAATAAAACGGCCTTAAACAACTTGATCTTATTAATGATCATGTGGGAATTGGCTACTTTTCTGCTAGAGCAACCAAACTTGTGATTTACTCGCCAGTTAAAACTTAAGCAAAACCACCATACTAACGCAAACTAACGAGTTAACCTCAACAAGAATAAACTTGTCATTAAAAAACATAAGGCAACTAACTCTAAGGCACATTAAGTAGTGTTGACACTCACTTCTCACAAGATTCGGCATCGCAGTAAATTTGCCTCTAATACTGTCCATACAACCTGTTGTTGTGTAGTATCTCCTGTCATCTCTAACTTTAGCCATCTTTTTTTTGCCATGCTTGCACTCTCGTTCAAGCAAAAATTCTAAAAATGTAAGAAAACAGACAGCAGTACCCCACATAACAAGAGATAAAACAAACTTTGCAAATTTTGTAAATAACCAAGAGATTACCAACCGTAAAGACAATTTCACTCTCATGATCCCACCAATAATCCAAAGAGCAATCAGCAATAACACCATTAACAAATGGAAGGCAACACAACTACCCATACAACACCAGAGACAACCTCATTTAAAAATAGTATCTTTAATGTTCCGGGTAATGGCAATGAATGAGTTCCTCCTATTAAGAGGAATATTCCTCATTTTGTTCATCTTGACTTTAATGTAAAAATCAATTTGGAGAATGATAGAGTCAATATCAGTCCTAGCCTTACCATGCTTCATATAATTTCTTACTTTCCAAATGAGGTAGATAGAGCAAGAGAAAATAAGCTTACCAATGGTGGCAGGTAACTTTTTAACTTTGAACATTTTAGTGGCCCAAACGATCCATTCATCACAAGTGTTACAAAGACTAGAGAAATCAGCTTTATAGAGCAAATTATGAAGTACTCTAGTGGAGTAAACACACTTAAAGAACAAATGGTCAAGGTCTTCTAAATGATAATTGCACAAATAACAATTAGTAGTAAAATTTGGGTACCAAAGACTAATTTTGTCATTAGTAGGAAGTCTTTTCAACACAGTTTGCCACATGATAACACCACACTTTGGGATTTGTTGCTAAACCAAACAATTTTGGCCCAAGGTACTTTGTTCTTTTTAGCCCTGATAAAGTTTCACAGAGCCAACAGTGTAGCCTTTGTCATCTAAAGTCCAAGCAATGTGATCCTCACTATTATAGTAGCTTTTAGGGTGATTTAAGCCCTTGATTTGAATAACATTAGTGTTATTATTGTTAGGCCATCTCCATTGACCATTAGAAATAATGGATGAGAGCTTTTCATTGAGAGAGAAACTTGTATCATGCAACAAAGCCCAAGTGTGTTCTCTAGACAAAATAGAGTCACACTTTAACCAATTATCATATCAAAGATAAATGTTCTCCCCATTCCCCACTTTAAAATAAATAAAAAATTTCAAAGTATCTCTAGTCTTTAAAATTTTCTTCCAACATGGATGGTTTTTTTACCGTCAATAAGTCGTTACAAACCCAGTTTCGTGACAGAATAGTTACGATCTTGGCAGGTGTGGTTTTGGTGGCAGCTTCATTGGTTTTAGTGGCTGAGGCATTGGTTTTACGCTGCGCGTCAGCAAGCCAAATAGAAACGATGAGAACTTACTATCCTTGAAAAATTACAAGCATTAGTTAAACTCGGCTCTCATACAACTCAACATCTATTCCGTGGACGGTCGAACCTATCATGAATGACATTCTCTTGCTTAACGAGAGGGAGAGATGCCAATTTGTGGGTGGGTGGGGGGGTAAGATCTTCAAACGACCCGGTTAATTAGCTGGCAGTTTTGTCAGACGAGTGTTAGATAAAACTTATTACGAAACTTGTTTCCCATTTCAAAAACCTCGTTTTCCGTTCCTATTTTCATATTTCCCATTATTCCATGTGTAGATCTTAGATTTCTCATGTATCCCATTCCACTTCCCGCTTCTGTTTTCCTTTTTTTCTACTATTTATTTTCATTTGGTTATCGATAATATAAGAATTTCGCTCATACCCCAATGTTGGCAATCACAACCTCATATTCCAAACTAGTGTAGTTATGGTTTAAAATTTAAATTTTATGTTTTGCGCCACAAATTACGGTCTCTTATTTATGTTGATGCTATCTAAAATAATATTTCTGTTTAAAAAAACGTACTCCATTCGTCTCATAAGTTAGATTTTTCACGAATATTAATAAATGTTAGTCAAAGTTAGTTGGCTAATAAAGATGTGTATCAAATTATCAATTACACCCCTAAAATATTAACAATATTCAAAGTTTGTAAAGAACAATACTCATCAGTTAAAGCTACTTGAGCAAAAAAATTATTTATAAGACAAATTGTACTACTATTATTTCAAGACGGTGTCAATAACCAAGTTAAACTATTATTATGGGACAGAAGTTATACTAAATTACGGAAATTAAATAAAGAAAAACTAAACTTAATACCGCATTTAAACTAAAATATCACTCCCCATCTTTTAGAGCACCCACACCAATGTAGCTATATTGCACTTTTAGTTATATTTGTTGAGTGCAATGGACAAAATTCTCGTGTAATATCATACACATTGGCAAGTCATAAATAACAGGCTAGTGATACGCCAGCCATGGTTAAAATATCATACACATTGACTAGTTATAAAGAAGTAGCACTGCACGTTCGATAAACCCATTACAATCCTGTGTGGTATTAAGAGCAGTCACATCAATTAACTTATAATGTTATAATACTTTATACCGGATGATCTTAACTTAAAAACCACACACATCAATTACCCTATCACTCCACTCAAATTAAATGTGAACCATTTCTCTTATCAATTCACCTTATAAATGAAGTGACAAATGTTTACCTAAAAAATTAAAATAATATTTTTATTCTCTTTTATCTCCATTCTCTCTCATCTATAGTATAAGAATAATATTATAAAATTGAATAGTAGAGAATAAATGATAAAATAATGAATATAAGAAGAATGAAAGGGAGATTGACCACTCACATCAATTACCTTATCACTCCCTTCAAATTAAAGGTGAACCATCTCTTTTATCAATTCACCGTGACAAAAGTTTTTCTAAAAAATTAAAATACCATTTCTACCTCTTTTATCTCTCCTGTCTCATCTATAGTAATAAGAATAATATTATAAAAGTGAATGATAGAAAATAAATAATAAAATAATGAATATAAGGAGAATGAAAAAGAGATTGATACATTGTCAAATGTAAAATAGTTCAGCAAAGTTAATAAAATGTGTTTTTCACTACAAATATAAATAACATTCTAAGGAGATTGATGTGCATGCTCGGATAATTATAATATACACTTGGTTTTATGAGATGAAGCCATTATAAATATTAATTTAATGATTATACATATTGAAATAAAGAGGCTGATATATTTTGCAAAGTGGAGTGAGTGGTTAAAATCGAAAAAAGTGTATTTTTTGTGTTAAGTTTAGAGAGAATCATGCATATACCCGTGAAAATGCTTTTAGTACCGGTACCACCAATAAATAAATAAAATAAAAAATACAAATATAGAAACCAGTAGCGGCTGGAGAGCCCAATTCACGAAGCGATGAATTTGGGCCTCCAAATCTCAAGGGGCCCCCGTTTTTTATTTTATGCGTATATTATAACTATGCACCGTATATTTTTTTTTGTAAGAAATCAATTGAAAAGGGAACTAAATAAAGGATCAAAAAGTAAATAACATTTGCTAAAAGAAAGAAGAGGTGATGGTTTACATTTTATACGGAGTAAGTAACCTTCTAATTAAGGATAAATACAGAAATACTCTCTCGTGTTTTAAATGAAATGGTTAAATAACTCATAACTTTCCAATTTACTGTATTTTATATATAAACATCCACAAATAGGGGAATTTAAATTAGGATAAATTAACCAAACATACTAACTTTTAAACTAAATTAACAAAAACATACCCAAAAAATTCTCATTATAAAAAACATACCAAACAAATTTAATGTTGTTTATTCTCATATTATTCTCTCTCTCCTCCATTTTTATCTCTCTTCATTTTTATTTCTCTTACCAATTCTTGTATGTATATCTCTGATCTTACTCTCTTTCTCCTTTATTGTTCTTTGTATTTTTCTTTTATATTCCATTCTATCTCTCTCCCCTCCTCCACCACGAAAACCCGCCACTAACTACCGAACACCATCTAAATTATATAAACATGCATATACATATAAATACATATATATACATATATAATACACAAATATTACACTGGTTGATATAATATATGAAAAATATATGAAATTAGTGAGATTGTTTTCTATCCCATAATATATGAAATTGGTGAGATTGTTTTTTATTTATTGAGCTTTGATAATATTGTAAAACTTGTGTTTTCAAGTTGAAGGAGGAGAATCCATATGTACGGTTTTTTTTAGAGAAATCCATATGTAGGGTATAAAGTTTTGAAATTATGGTATGAATTTTTGAAATTAGTGTATGAAGTTTTGAAATTACTGTATAAAGTTTTAAAATTAGGGTATGAAGTTTTAAAATTAGGGTATGAACTCTTTTTTAGATATTTGATTGTGATCCAGAATATTTAGGGTATGACATTTTAAAATTAGGGTATGATATTTTATAATTAGCATATAAATATTTTGTGAGTTTTTAGTCATTTTTAGAGAGAGATGAGTGATTAACATGTGTTAGAAATATGTGCGATTATCGTGTGTTAGAGAGAGATGTGCAATTAGAGAGAGAGTGCGGTTAGAGAGAGATGTTAGATTATGATATTATTAGAATTAGAGAAATAATAAGTATATATAGGTATGTTTTTGATAATTTAACTTTTAACAGTATGTTTTTAGAGCATCTACAATAGGTGTGTTAAAGTGTATATTAACTAAAAATGGCTAATAATACAATTTTGTCTCTCCATTAGATTAGATGTGTTAAAGTGTGTGTTAACTTTATAACACTTAAAAAGATTGTTAAAGATAACAATATTTTTAAGTGTTATTACTTGATGATATGGTAAAAAAAACTGACCGACCCTAATATTAACTGATATTTCTAAGATAACTACTGTATTTTTAATATTTAATTTTTAATTAAAATAGATAACATTGTTAAAATTAAAACTAATATGGGTGTTTAACTTAATATGCATATGTGTTATTTAATAGATTTTTAAATTATGATGTGTTACTAGTTAATAACAAAAATTTAACAAAATTAATATGGATGCTGTTATTAATTATTATTAAGTATATGGTATGTTTTTTTTAATCCCCTCAACCTTCAAACATAAGATAATGAACTTAATAATTCATCGGTCTATTTTTTTAAAAGTGTTAATTCATCAGTCTCTTTTTTTAAAAGTGTTGTTAGTAAATACAATTGAAATTACACAGCACCACTCTCACTTGGAATTAGTAAGTTAGAGAGAGAGGGAAAGAGATGTTTTCACCGGCGACGAAGAAGAGGGTGAGTAATCGGAGAAGCTCGAATATAATAAACAACGAGGCGTCGTTGTCATCTCCGGCGACTCCACTAGCGGAGAATGACCACCGGATACCTAACCGCCCCACCACCGGCACTCCCGCTCCTTGGGCCCCTCGCCTCTCTGTCCTCGCCAGGTACCTACTCCTTTTTACTTTTTTATTTATTTATATAATTATGTGTCTATATATATGTATACTGGCTCAGCTTATTTCTTGCCTAATTAGCTACATAATTACATTTTTACATACATACATGCATACATATTACATACACACACACACATATATATATATATATATTTATTTATTTATGTGTGCGTGTGTGTGTATGTATGTATACTGGTTCTTATTTCTTGCATATATTATTTATATATGTGTGTGTGTGTATGCATGTATAAATGTTTATATGTATTTTGGTTCAGCTCATCTCTTGGCTAAATTTTAATTTCACTGCAAATCTAAACCTAATTTTATATGTGTACTAGTTCATATAATGTGTGCGCTTGATCAACTCTCTCTCTATATATATATGTGTGTGTGTGTGCGTGTTGTGTGTGTGTGCGTGTTCTGTCATTATATAGTTAATCAAGCACACACGTGTAAACTGGTGCACATTTTATATAAGGTCTCATATTGCTGTGGAATTGAAAATAAGCCGAGCGAGTACATATATCCTGGCATTTGTAAATGTGTGTGCGCGTAATTTTATGGCTCAAATTGCACCGGAATTGAAATGAGCTAAGCAGCTAGGTCACATGACTCACATCTATATATACGCTAATGTGTTGATTAAAGTTTGGTAATAATGTGACTTATATGGTCTGGATTTAATCTGAACTAAAGCTACATACACGCACACATATATAAAGAAGTACATGTTTAAATATAGGTCTCGGATCGTTGTGGAAATGAAATTAAGCGGAGAAATGACCTGAGCGGAGCTACGCAATGTGTGTGTGTGTGTGTTTGAGAGAGAGTCTATATGTGGTAATTAGCTCTCAATTTGCAGTATTAACTGAAATTAGGATTATAAATGATTTGAGCCAAGCCAGGTCAGATATGTATTACTATGTACGTGTCTGTTGGTTATAGCTCTGTGTTAGCATCTGTTATTTTGGATAATATTGTCACTGTATATGCCAACATTTGTGTGCGTGTGCGGGTGTCTCTGTGTTAAAATTAGGTCTCAGTTTGCAGTGTAAGTGAAATTAGGTTTGGAAACGGTCGAGCCAAGCTAAGTCATATCTTGATGTGCACAATGATGTGTGTGTGAATTATGCTTCAAAAAGCAGAGGAAGAGTTAGGTTTAGAAATGAGGTGATCCAAGCTAAATATCTCTTCGTGTGTGTGTGCATGTGAGTGTAAAATTAGATTTTATATTGCTTTAAAGTTGAAAATAGGTCTCAGGAGGTGAGAGCAATGTTGTTTAATAATTTCAATTACTTTGTGAAGCTTGTATGTTTTTCTGAGTGCTGTAGATTTAGAGATTACTTTAAACATGTCGCATTTGTAAAATGAAGAGTTATCTTGAAATTTGGCTGTGTAATGAGATGATTTAAGGCGATATGTGTGCTGAATGAGCTTGGTTTGCTTCTTATGAAGTCTCTGTTTTCTGGTCTAAATGCATACATATTTCTAGAGTCCTTTTTTGACCATTGATAAGTTTATAAGAAAATGAAAGGGAATTGAATTTAACCCTTGTTTTGACCTATTATGGAGCCTTGTTCTTATGTGTATATCCATGCTTACTGCAAGTATAACATGAAGTCTGGTTGATGTAGAAGAGTGACTTTAGGTTCACATATGAGGTGATTAAGCTCAGATGTCTGTTGTTGGTCAAGTTCAACTTAGTACATTCACTTATTCAAGTGTGAATATGTATCCATTTCTTACCGCGCAAGTGTGCAGTTATAGCTTAGTGTGAATACTGAATGTATTACGTGGTCGAAAGAAATTAGTTTTGTTTTTGCCACGAAGTCTTATTTTATGGTAACTTTACCAGAGGATTGTAGAATCAGAGTTAATATGAGCATGTGATGTGTTTGGAGGATGGGGATTAGGTTTGCAAATGAGCTGAATTAAGCTGAGATGTATGTTTTTGTTCAAACCTAGTTTCAGTAGCTTGTTTCTAATTTATATGCAACAGTGTTTACCTTGAGATTCTTTTAGAGGTTATTGAAGAATTTTTGCTAGTTTAGAAGACAATTACAATGCACTTGAAATTAGGATTAGAGCTTAGTACGAGCCTTTGATGAGTTTGAAAGATGCGCTGAAGTCAAAAGTAGGTTTCAGATGAACAGAGTAAGCATTGTCTTGTGTTGTTCAATACAACCAGAGTATTTATGAAACCTTATTGTCTATAATACATCTCTTTCTTAAGTACGAAAACACTCCAGTTAGAGCTTAGTATGGACTGTGAACATTTGACGAGTTCAAAAGAAAATTCTGTAGACTTAAAAATTTGTTCTGGAAATTAATAATTAAGCTTATTCATGCCCTGTTCAAGTTCTACTAGTGTGCTTATGGTTCCTGATTTTTAATGGTCAATGTGCATTTATGTTCACTCTAGTACTGTAGGACTAGATCTTAGTATGAGCATCTAATGAATTGGAAATATGATTTGTTTGCATATGTTGAACGTTGTATGCAATTGCATTATATAGCATCTAATCGCTAGTTTCATATACTTAAATTCTGTTTTTTGATATTAATTTTTTTGGCTAATTCTTGTTTGCTGTCACTTTTCAGGAATCCAACTATAAAGAAAAGTGAGAAAGGCGATGACTCGGATCCAGTCAAGCCAGTTTTTGTTGGAGAGTTTCCTCAGGAGGTTCGTGATGAACAAGATCTTCTTTTGCAAAAGCGTATTCCAGGTTTGTATTCATTTTTCTTTGAAAGGCAATCTGTTTCCAATTCTTACTTATTTTATGAGCTATTCTTCTATAAAAATAAAACTTTATCTTGCAGTTCAATTCTCTGGTGGAATGGACAAGGTAACTTTTCTGGCATGGATTATTTGTGGAAATAAACTCTTTGTTTGGAGTTACCTATCCACTGCAGCAGCACGGAAATGTGTTATTCTCGACATTCCTTCAAGTGTGATTGTAGAAGGAGAAGTTGGAAAAAAATCTGGCGCTGGCAATAATTGGATTCTCTCGGTAGTCAGTTGGGATAGAAAGCACGCAAAAACAGACAAATATGTCCAGCAGTGCCACTCTGCTGGTATTATTTTGTGTAACCAGACAACTCAATCGCTTATTTACTGGCCCGATATATATGCTAAAGGTGGTAGTTCTCCGGTTACTACTGATTCATCAGTTGAGATGCTCGAGCAAACCCCTTCCTTGAGTAGAGAACGGGATCTTAGTAAACTTGGAAGCAATTCAATTAAATCAAAATTTCTGAATTCCTTGATAGCTTCTCCTATCCCTGGTGGAAAGTATACTTGTATTGGTCTCTCTTGCGACTCGAATGGTGAGCTCTGGCAGTTTTATTGCAGCCCAAATGGCATCCATAGGAGCAAAGTACATCAGGACACTTTAGCTTCAGTTCCATGCAAGGGGTATCCAAGGTCATTAATTTGGCGTTTTTCAAGTCATAAACTAGAAGAAACTGATAGAGTTTTTTTTCTACTGAAGGATCACGAAATACAGTGTTTTTCGGTTAGACTATCCTCCGACATGATGGTAAAAAAGTTATGGTCTCATGAGATTATTGGAGCTGATGGGGACGTGGGAATCCAGAAAAATTTAGCTGGTCAGAAACGAATCTGGCCATTGGATCTCCAGGTAGACGTCCACGGCAAAGTAATAACCGTTCTCATCGCCACATTTTGTAAAGATAGGCTAAGTAGTTCGAGCTACATAGAGTATTCTATTCTTACTATGCATTATAGGTCTGGACTTAATCTCTCTCCAGATAAGCACGAGAGGGTTTTGGAGAAGAAGGTTCCCATCCAAGTGATTATCCCCAAAGCAAGAGTGGAAGAGGAAGACTTCTTATTTTCAATGAAATTGCGAATTGGAGGGAAACCATCTGGATCTGCTATCATCCTATCTAGCGATGGAACTGCCACCGTATCTCATTATTGGAGAAATGGTACTCGTCTTTATCAGTTTGATTTACCTTACGATGCTGGGAAAGTTCTCGATACCTCGATTTTCCCTTCCTCAGACGATGACGAGGACGGGGCATGGGCTGTACTTACCGAGAAAGCAGGAGTTTGGGCAATTCCGGAGAAAGCAGTTTTATTAGGTGGAGTGGAACCCCCTGAGAGAAGCTTATCACGTAAAGGAAGTTCTAATGAAGGAGCTACACAAGAGGAAAAAAGAACAGTCTCTTTTGCTGGTAATATTGCTCCAAGGAGAGCAAGCTCGGAACTGCATGATGTTGGAGATCTAAAAAGGGCGGTTTTTTCCAAAATGGCACGCCCAACAGCTCAAGACGAAGAATCTGAAGCATTATTAAACCATCTTTTTCATGAATTTCTTATATCTGGGCAGGTTGATAATAGCACACTTGATAGGCTTTCGAGTGTTGGAGCATTCGAAAGGGAGGGAGAAATAAATATTTTTTCTCGGGTTAGCAAATCGATTATTGACACGTTAGCTAAGCATTGGACAACTACCAGAGGGGCCGAGATCGTGGCTCTTGCCACTGTGGCTACACAGCTTTTAGATAAGCAGCAGAAGCATAACAAATTTCTTCAGTTTCTTGCATTATCCAAGTGCCACGAGGAACTATGTTCACGACAGAGTAAGTGCTTATCAACTTCATGTGCGTCTAACCTCTTCTTTATTTTTCTCTCATGGGCGATGTATATGCTCATGTAAGCAAATATGCATCTTTCAAACATGAGTTTTTGTTCCCAAACCCTGTTAAGTTGAATATTTAGAGGATTTGTACATATGCTTAACCGTGAGCTCACTTCTGATAAGCTGACTGAGACATGAATAATCAATTTAACCGAAATAAATACAGACTGGATGCTGATGTTAGGCTTCCATTCTTTCCTGCTTTTGAACTATTAAACTGGAAATGCTGCCCAAAAGAAAGAAAAAAAAGGAAATGCTGCCCAACAATTTGGAGTATAAGCAATGTAACAGAATACATTACACATCACATTATCGTATTCTAAGATACACGATACGAGTTCTTCTCCTAGCTGTAGGTTAATCATCCTGTTGATTGTCATTTACAACGTTCAGTTTTTGTTCCTCTGAATTTTTATGTCATTTATGTCAGTTGTTTACTCTCCTTATTTCATTTTATTTCTAATTACTTTGGCTAACTAATTCACTTTGTACCTAATAAACGTATGAAATTTCCCGTTGTCAGGGCAATCTCTGCAGACTATTATGGAACATGGTGAAAAGCTTGCTGCCATGATTCAACTCAGAGAACTACAAAGCTTGATAAACCAAAACCGAGCTTCGAGTGTCAACCCTTCTTATTCTAGTTCAGAAAATGAAAGTTCTGGTTCTCTGTGGGATCTAATTCAGTTAGTGGGTGAACGAGCTCGGCGAAATACCGTTCTTTTAATGGATAGGGACAATGCTGAGGTTCTTTACAGTAAAGTTTCTGACCTTGAAGAAATATTTTATTGCTTGGATAATCATCTAGGGTTGTTGATCAACTCAGATATGGCACTAAAGGTTCAGATAGAAAGAGCTTGTGAATTATCAAGCACATGTGTGGCTTTAGTTCGGACAGCTTTGCAATACAGAAATGAATATCATATGTGGTATCCTAATATGGACGGTTTAACACCGTGGTATAGTCAACCTAAGGTTAGACGTGGAATGTGGAGTGTTGCCTCTTTTATGCTGGAGCTGCTAACTGAAATTTCACATCTTGATATAAATGGGAAATCAAAATTTTATTCTAATCTTGCAGCATTGGCAGAAGAATTGCTCGATTCATATTCTTGTGCTATCAGGGCAAAGGTTGATAATGGAGATGAACATAGAGGATTAGTAGATGAGTATTGGAAGGGGAGAGATTCTGTCCTAGATTCTCTTTATCAGCTGGTGACAAGTATAGCCCAAACTAGATATCAGGTCTGTAACTGTGCTTCAGTTATTGTCTAGGGGTCTAACTGTTGAACTAGACTTGTTATTCTCATCTATCTGATGAGGATTTTGATAAGCACATCATTGCTCTTTCTTTGCAAACAATTGTTGAGGTCCAAAATTTTGAACACTTCACAGGTGGGTCACAGAAAAACCACCTATATAAGATATAAAAATTAGTAACATGTAAAGCAGAGTTAACCTTTTTGTTCTGATAACAAGGTAGCTAGGCAAATAGATGCGTGAATACAAAAGCAGTTTGTCCATGTGATTGGTTCCAACCAAGATTTATCTGAGCAGGTTGAGCTTAAGCCTTTAAGTGCATAGGATTTGAACTATGGTGTTGTTTTCATTTGCAGGATTCAGATGAACAAACTGAAGTCCAAAGACAAGCGATTTTTAAAGAGCTCTCATCACATTTGATGTATATTGCAAAAAGAAACCAGGGATACCAAGTTATGTGGAATTTATGTTATGATGCTAATGATCTCGAGCTGCTTAAGAACCTAATGGTAACAAATTTTTTAACCCCTCATTAGTTCAATGTATGATGTTTCTTATAGCAAAGCATTATGTTTTAATTCCTTATGCTTCTTTTGCAGCACGAGAGTATGGGGCCAATTGGTGGGTTCAGTTCCTTTGTGTTTAAACAACTGTATAGCGCTAGAAAATTCTCCGAACTTTTAAGACTTGGGGAAGAGTTTCAAGAAGAACTGGCTGTGTTTCTAAAGTACCATCGTGATCTTCTCTGGCTACACCAAGTGTACCTTCATCAGTATTCTTCGGTTTCCGATAGTCTTCATGAATTAGCTCTCTCTCAAGAAAACGACTCTGTTGCAGAAGTGGCTGAGGGTGTTGAGTATGACGTGGACAAAAAAGAGACGACGTTAGCTGAAAGAAAACGGTTTTTACACCTCTCTAAGATAGCTGCAGTAGCAGGTTTGTATATTGGATGGTCCCCTCCTCTCTCTCCCTCTTCCGAAAATTTGGACTTGCATATACTTCTGCATACTTAAACCTGTTGACCACTAACAATTTCTATAAAAAATGCCACGGCCAAGTAATTTTTGATCCTTCGAAAAAGAATTATTTATAGCAGTAATTCTATTTGTTATGCATGTTTATATCAGTAGCTATTTACCTTTGAAATGAAAGTTTAATTCAATAGAAATCTTGTATCTTCTTCTGTTTGGATAGAATCATAGAATATCAACCTCCCTTTGTTGAGCGACAGGTCCACAATCCGGTAGAGTGGGAACATAATTATAGATTAAATTCTCAAAAGCTACAAAATCAACATACAAGTAAAGGAATGCAATATTCTATTATTGGCTTGCTCCATTTAGAATGCATAAAGAATAGAAAGATGTCATCTCATTCAGATTCTATTATTTTTTTACTATGAAACAACCAATCTTAGCAATTAATCTGTTTCTAGTTCCGAGTTATAACAATTTAGATTATTTATGGCAGTGGAAGAACTAGTAGTTTGTTGTATTGTAACTGAAACTCCACTTGGTCGAATCGCAATGTTCTCCCAACTAATGCTAAGCTGTTACTGCTTCTAACCCAGTGATCTTACAATCAAGTGATTTCTTAGAATAAACCACAAGTCATCGTGCTTGATACTTGATACCGAGTAGTAAAGAAGGAATTTACACATTTGTGTTGATCGGTAACTCATTTATTATCAGAGAAATCTAAATTGGTTTCATTCCATGTTTAAGAGGGTTAAATATTTTTGTCAGTAAAGTTGTTTATTTGGAGTTTTGACTCTGTAGAAATGATTTTTTTTATGTTTGTATAGTTAAGATTTCTCGGTGTTAGCAGGAAAAACTGCTGATTGTGACAAAAAGTTGAAGCGCATTGAAGCTGATCTGAAGATACTGGAACTGCAGGTAAGGTTTTATGCTGTATGCCAAGGCCTTTTCTTATTGTAACTTACAGGCTCAGTTTCTTTTTTCTCCTTAAAAGCTGGACTGCAGTTGGTTTGACGGATTACCAGCTTAATTTTTGTTTAGTAAGGCTGACCAGTCAAGAAGCTAAGTTTTGCTGGGTTCTTTTGGCCTGAATAAGCTAGAACTTTAAAGCTAGGCGAGCCTAGATTTATTCTGAACATGAAAAAAGCCAGCTGATTTTTTCAAAAGCTGCAACCAAACAAGCCCATTTTCTTCATTCTATTGGTTATGTTATTATCCTCAAACGGGACTCATGTTGAAGCTCTGTTTACAGGAAGCGATTCTGAAACTAATCCCAGATGAAGAAAAGCAAAACATCGGAAAGCGGCTTCTTTCTCCCATAGAGCTCATAGACCTGTGTCTCAAAACCCAAAACCGTGAGCTCTCACTTTGTGTTTTTAACGTGTTTGCATGGACCAGCTCTTCCTTTATCAAATGTAACCGAAGTCTTTTAGAAGAGTGCTGGAGAAATATCGTAAATCAAGAGGATTGGAATAAAATTCATCAAACTTCGATTACCGAGGGTTGGAGCGATGAAGAGATTTTAAAGGTTTTAAGAGACACGATGCTTTTCCGGGCCTCAAGCAGGTGTTATGGGCCGGAAATGGAAGGTTTCAGTGGTGGATTTGATGAGATTTTACCTCTGAGGCAAGAGAATTTGGAGGTCACAAATGTGAATAATTCAGGTTCTTCTGTGGAAGCTATTTTAACGCAGCACAAGGATTTTCCCGAGGCTGGTAAGCTTATGTTGACTGCAATTATGTTGGGGGGGGAACAAAGCGATGATGGTGAAATAGAAGATGGTCCGATTCCCATGGAGTGAGTGGTGGTCACTAGAAAAATATGGTTATGATGTCTTTATCCTTTGTGCATATACTCTGAGATTGAGATCAATATAGCTATTTTGTGTTCGGTGGTAATATTTTGGAAGTTTAATATTGTGGAGGGTAGTGAATAGTGATGAAATCTTTGGTTATGTATTACAAAATTTTCTTTTATGTTCCAAGCTTGTAATGCTTTGTTATGACGTTTTCTTCAGAATTTTTAGCTTTGTATGGTTGCTTCGCTAGTTGAATGACCACAGTCTTGACTGAAAAACAATGTGATATGATTGGCGTATTTGTGCGTGTTAATTTTCCTTGCGTCTTTTTAAAAAATACCAGATTGTGCTCGTCTGTCTGAACCTTTTGATCTCAGTTTTTTGCCAATAACCAGATCATGTAGGTTTAAGTGATGTATTTGGCTGAATTAATCTTTTCCCAGCTTTTTTGGACTGATAGCTTAAAGAATTAAACTACAGTAAACTTCTGTCTTTCTCAACCGCAAACATGCTAATACGCCAAGTATGTTTGCGGTTAAGAAAGACGCAAGTAAAAGCTAAAATGCACGGGGGGAAAGGTGTAAACATTTGGGATTTTATATGTTCTGTTGTAATTTCAAAATTGAAGAGTTGAAGAAGATCGGTTGTGTATGTATCAGCTTTCATCTATACAACTCACTGTTTTGTACTATTGGCCATCAACCACACAAATATAAAAAGGCTTTAATTATCCGTTACGAAACTATGCCAATTTTAACCGGTCAAAAACTTTAATCAAAATTGTCGGAATGAAAATTTTCAAAAGTTAATCATATAGTTCAAATGATAAATTTTATGATTAGATTTAAAAAAAATCATTTTGACAATTTTGATATAAGTTATAAAACGGTTAAAATTGCATCTAATTTCGTAATGAACAATTAAATGGGAAGGCATGGTAGTAATATTTGTGGCATACAATCAACTCTACAAACTGTTTAAAAAAAAATCAACTCTACAAAATGAGCCCACTAAAGATTTTCCAAATCCAGGTGGCAAGACAAAATTGCCTATGAAATCCGAACGGAAATCCAATATGTGACGTAGACCAATCAGATAATGCTGACATGTACGCATCCTAATCAACAACTTAATCCTAATTTCATTTATAATCTCGCCTCCCCTTCTTTCATTTTAACAAGCTTCTTCATCTTTACAAAACATAAAAGCTTAGTGTGTTTTTTGATATAAAGAAGATCTAACAAAAAATGGCAACCTCAGCTATCCAACAATCAGCATTCGCTGGCCAGACGGCATTGAAGGGTCAGAATGAACTTGTCAGGAAAGTCGGTAGCTTTGGTGGTGGTCGCGTCACCATGCGCCGAACTGTCAAAAGTACCCCTCAGAGCATCTGGTAATTTCCTAAACCAATCAACCATTGTGTTTTTTAGAAGCTTAAACATGGAATTGGAAACTCTAGTATACAAAAATTTGTGATACTATGTTCTTTTATAGCTAAAAATCCGTCTCTATGTTTATGTAAAACTATATTGCGGTTAAACAAGGTTTAGAATTCTTAGCACGGTACCGGTTTGGTAAACTAAGGTCACTCATTCAAGATGAATGTTCACAAAAATAAACAGTTCAATAACAAGTGTATGTGAAGCCTAGATTGTGTGTGTTCCCATAGGCCATAGACATCATAAACACTTTTTCCTTAACCTGACCAAAGTACTCACTACCGTTTGTAGGTATGGGGAAGACCGCCCAAAGTACTTGGGCCCATTTTCCGAGCAAACCCCATCATACCTAACTGGTGAATTTCCCGGTGACTATGGATGGGACACTGCTGGACTCTCAGCTGACCCAGAGACCTTTGCTAAGAACCGCGAACTAGAAGTTATCCACTCCAGGTGGGCCATGCTTGGTGCTCTAGGTTGCGTATTCCCTGAACTTTTGGCTAAAAATGGCGTGACATTCGGCGAAGCAGTCTGGTTCAAGGCAGGAGCCCAGATCTTTTCCGAGGGTGGGCTCGACTACCTTGGGAACCCCAATCTCGTCCACGCCCAGAGCATCCTTGCTATCTGGGCATGCCAGGTCAGTGTTAGACTTATATTGACTAACTGGCTAATATTTATATACAATCTGCATATATCTGGACTCCATATTCCTCCTAAAATTTATGTTGTTCAATTTATCGTGACGTAACCAATATGCTAATTCACTGTAATGCAATAATAAGCCAATTAGGGTAATCTCGAATCGTGGACTAGCCAAATACTTAAAGAAAAATACCATAAGGGTCGAACGATTGTAAAGTATATATAGTACAAGACATAAATACTCTCTATAACTATATGAACTAAAAAATTTAAATTAATTTAATTTTGCATTCACTAAATAGTAAATACATCATGTAGATGATTTACGCATATGGTTTTGCACAGTTAATATGCTAGTTCTAAAAGCATGCCAAGCTACTTAAATGAAGAAAACCTCATTTTCTTTTTATATAAACCTTTAACAGGTTGTTCTCATGGGCTTCGTGGAGGGGTACCGAGTTGGTGGGGGCCCACTTGGCGAAGGACTCGACAAGATTTACCCAGGCGGATCCTTTGATCCACTGGGCTTGGCTGATGACCCAGAGGCGTTTGCAGAGCTGAAAGTGAAGGAGCTCAAGAATGGACGGTTGGCAATGTTTTCGATGTTTGGATTCTTCGTGCAGGCTATTGTGACTGGGAAGGGGCCGATTGAGAACCTGTATGACCATTTGGCCGATCCTGTGGCCAACAATGCTTGGGCTTTTGCGACTAACTTTGTGCCTGGAAAGTGAAAATTGAACTTGTGAGAGTGAATCATTAGTAATGTAACGTTGGCAGTACAAAAATGTTAAATGATATATATTATTTTCGCAATCCTGGGTCAATAAGTTTCCTCGTTACATTTATGGTTTATGTCCAGTAAACGGAAACTAAGATTGTTATACGCACTTGATGCACCTCAATAGATAATCAGGAGCAATGCCTATGTTCGATCAGGCCAAAAGCACGTGTGTGCGCTCAAACAAACACGAGACTACTATCCAGATTCGTTTTTTAGCTCAATTATAAGAACTAACATCTGATAATGAGTACACATTCACCTTGGGAAACAACCACTGGTTTGAATCAGAATCAATCTCCCAGGCAGCTGTTAGTGCGTCCGATCGTAAATTATCTTGGAAGCAATCATGCAAAGATAGTATAAAATGATATAGGAAATGAAGTAGAAGAAAGCAGATGTGACTGCTATCATACGACTTTACTGATACGTATCGATCATTTTTTATTCTTAGACAGGAACTTCAGAGTATTACCATAGAAGATGCCCAGGTCCTTCAATGGATGCATTACATTACCAACAATCAACATAACATATTATTAATGTTTATTATGAGAAAAAATACTATTCACCCTGACAATTATCTCCCACTTATAAAATTTGGCTAGAATCTCCGTAACAGAGGAACTGTTATTACAAACGTGAAGGATTCTTTATAAGACCAAAAGCATTACTCATTTTGAAATTTTTAATCCCATATCCCTCTTGGCTTCAATATGTAACAAAACTGGGTCAGTATCAGGCATAGTCTTCAATCTTTACCTGATTATCAGACATATATCTTCCCCGTTTGAGAATGTGATTTGTCCGGCGCAATTTTTGTACTAAACTAGTCATTATGCTTTTATTCAACTGATTCTTGTTCTTTTACGAGTTATTTCTTTTTCACCATTACTCTAAACCGTGAATTTTTGTCCCACCAATTAGCATACTACACATTAGTAATATAAGAGCATAAGAGCATAAGAGCCAATAGTTTAGGATCCAACTCAATAACATGATAATCTGCATATTCAGTACTTCCAATATTTTTATGGTTCTTAGCACTGCTCAACGAACGAACTAAAAATAAATTATTTGATCAGATTGTTTTATTTCCTTTTATCCTCTCTGCGAATGTCGATCAGGAAACATTACCGTGTGCTTTTTCCATATCATCTTAACAAAATGTCTACGACCATTATCCAACAGTCCATCATGATAACATGAATTTAAAACTAGATAAGATGCAATTATATAATTTTTAACAAATTAAGCTTTGTGAATCTCAAGACACAATTCTGATGTAAGGATAGCTATTCTGTACAGTTCTAGCCCTACTATTAGGGCGGGGTAAAAACCCGAAAAAACCGAACACATCTCGGTTCGGTTTCGCTATAAAACCGAACCGAAAAAACCCGAAAAACCGATTTTTTTTTTCAATTATTGAGGACTCAAATTTTGAGTTACACATAGCCAATTATTATGTTTTGTTATATATATTTTAATTAGTTAACATTTAATTTAATCATAATTTGTAATTGTCTCAACTTTTAATAACTAAAAATCTAGTAATTAACATTTTCACAATTAACATTTGAAACTAATGTTTGCATAATTATAAGTTATAAACGTTTCATAATCCATATGTACGATATGAAAGAAAATTTTATTATAAATTGTAACTATCTAAATAATTGTGATACTAACTTTTTATTATTAAATGATGTATTTCACCTTAGAATTATACTATTAATTTATTTAAACTTTGTCAAAAAATAAGTTGACTAAAAAAGACTCATAAATAAGTTATTTTTTATTATTCTACTACATCATTTTACTCAATTTTCTAATAATTAGGGGACGTGCAATTTGGAAATCATATACAAGATATCAAATTAATAAATTTTTTTACCATTTTTACATATCTAAATTATGAGATTCGCAATAAATAGATTACCAAAATAAACATAATAATGTACTAGCCAAATCTATAAAAAAAAAAAACATGTTTCAAAATATAACAACAACAAAATGTATTTTTTTAATTAAAACCGAAAAAAAACTTGATAAAAAAAACTCCGAAAAAACCCGAAACCGGACCGAAACAAACCGGTTCGGTCCATAAACCTAAAAGACCGAAAACTGAAAAAAAAATTATGCTCTGTTTTGGTTTTGCCAATAACCGGACCGAACCCAGCCCTACCTACTATTATAGCAATTTTACGACTAAACTCTTGACTCTGTACTTCCCGAAATAAAAAGGCTGGAAAGCGGTAACGATATTCTTACATTCTAAGTGTATCTCATTTCATGAAGTTGTGAGTATTTCATCCAGCATTCCAACTAGAACTATTTTTCACCAAATCAGAATGTAGGCACCCGATCTCCTTTATCAAATAATGCAAAAAAATAATGCAAATCTCAAAATAGTAAAGGTAGCACCTCAGAACTTGAGAATGTTTGGCTGGCTTACTAATGACATGGGATGAGGGGCGGCCCAGGTCGAGGTACAAGGCTAAGCCCAGTAAAGCTTGAGCTTTGAGTAAAAAGGTAAAGAAATTTTTTGGGAGACCGGAACAAATAATATATATTGTTTACATTTATCATATATGTATATGTAGCATAAATGTTTATGACCATATCCTAACTCTTGAAAGACCTAAGTTCAAACATTTCCAACAACATATTATTTTTTTAGCATTTCTAATCTTATGTATTCTTAATACAATAACCATTGTTTTACCTCTTTTAAACTATTTCTTTAGTTGAATTGTTTTATTTCTATGAACACACTATTTGTTTAGCTTAATTTTATTTATTTGTTGTTAAAACCATTAAATTTAACCCAAGTAAAAAGAAATTTTTTTTGCATAATAATATCACTATGAGCAACAACAAAAATTTAAGCATTAAATAAGTGTAGAAGCGGGACGAAGCCCGACCGTCCCTGTATGAAATTGGACAATTTGTGAGGTGTGACCTCCAAAGAGGTATCATTTCCAATACCCGGTGAGGGTCGTATTGGAATGGGATTCAACTAATTAGTTCATAGGTGATTTTCTATTTACATAAAAACCCTTGCGCATCAGAAGCATATCTCACTTATGTCTACATAATTACACACAATAAAATTGGATACATACATACACATGTACAAACAAATAGCCAGCTAGTGGGTTAAAACTGAAATTCCTATCCGCTGTTCTAGTTGCAGTTTTGCAGTTAGATTCCAAGTGATCTTGCAACCACAGTTGGAACCTAAGTAAAAATAATGGACAGAACTGAATAAAGTTAAATGTACTTTGAAATAAATCACATGCACATTTAACAACGGAGTTCACCTAACTAGGCTACGTCTCCGGGACACTTACCCAGATTATGATATTATAAAAAGCTTACAATATAGGATTCAAGTCTTAATGAAAAACTCTCAGACTCTCTCTAGGTTTTCTGCCTATCTCTATATTGCTCATAACTTATAACTATCAATTATAAATCAATGGCATCCCACCATTGTTTTCTTTTAAAAGTTCTTTGTGTATTCTCTCTAGAATGAGTTCTTTATAATTTAGAACACACACTTTTTACAAACTAAGTTATCAACTATATAAGCAAGTAAAAACAATCTTCTATCTTCAATGTCTTTTGTGATTGCTTTTGACTTTATTGATTGGCTTCAATCTTTCCAAACATTACATGATTCTTCAGCGTGGATTGACTCCAATCATCATTGGTTAATACCTGTTTAATAACTAGCTTGAAAATAGAAGTTAGTTTTTTCCTATAACAAGTAAACATATATGATAATATCTTTTATAGATAATATCTTTAAATATACATATGAAACATTAACTCCATATTTCCTTCAATCTTAAACATATTATACTGAATTGATAAGGAACAAAGATTGAAACAAGTGATAAAGATTTGCATAAGAATAGAGATATAGATTTATCTATGTAAAGAAAACATAACTTTATAAACTAATCTCTTTATATCTTTTAGGAAATCTTTCCATACCACTTTGATATTCTCAATATAGACGAACTAAACATTTAAGAGCATATGAGAATATATCCTGCATACTTTAAAACAAATAATTACCATTAAAGAATAGTTATGCAGATTTACAGAACTAAACAGAATCCTGCAAAACAGCAGGTTGGAACTGTGGTTGCAACTTAGGTTGCAACATTACTTGAAACCATCCACGCTGTCTTAGCAGGTTGTAACTGCGGTTGCAACATTGCTTGAAACCTGTCAACACTTATCTCAGTAGGTTGTAACTGAGGTTGCAACATTGCTTGAAACAACACTGTCTTAGTTCTTAACAAACAGTTAGGATTATTTAGTGAAAACCAATAGACAACAAATAGTATATATCGACCAGAAATCTGGTCCTAACAATCTCCCCCTTTGTCATTGGTTTTGACAAATCAACTAAGTTTATAAAACATCAATCCACCTGCAAGTTTAATATCAACACAGCCTTTTACTGTATATCTTATATCAGTACTTTTGTGACAACTATTTAAGCTTCCCCTGCAAGTTAGAATAGCAAGCATCATATAAGCACAAAGTATATCCATTCACAGAGTTTCAGAACATATTCAATTTTAAAGACAGTCATACTTCAAAAAGAAATTTGAAAAAGAAATTGCAGAAATTTTAAGGCCAAAAATACTGGCACAGCATAGTCTTAATACAACAATTGTAATTGAAACAGAAACTTAAAAACAAGATCATGTTCCAAACATGAAGTCTTAGTACAGAATTTGAAATGAATTTGAAATTAAAGCTTGAAACTTAAAACATTAAACTGAACATAAACTTCATCTCCCCCTATTTGTCATAAGCCAGACAAACTAGTCACTAGGTATGTCTGTAAAAGGTGCCTTTTCCCTTAGAGGTTCATCTCTGACAATATCCTCCTGTTCTTCATCGCTGCTTATTGAGAAGCCATCATCACTGTGAGTAGCATCACTATCCCCATCATCCTCACTTTCTATGAGATTCACCAGTAGCTTCTTGATTTGATAATCATCAGCATCCAGTTCAGCCCTTCTTTCTTGATTGTAAGCCAACTTTTGTTGCAGATACCACCTCACACCTTTCTACTTTTCTGAAGGAGCACTAGGTGTCTCCTTTTCTTTTCCTTTTTCTCCAGAGATGTCATTTACATGCCCTTCCTTGAGTAGTTTTGCAGAAATATACAGGGCTGGAGGACATCTTTCAGATGGTTCAGAGGAGATTCTAATAGGATTTGGAGCAGATATTTGAATGGTTTGAGACATAATTATCCCAGTGATTAGACAGGGAAAGGGTAGCAGAATAGAGGGTGAATTTGTATCACTGAAATCCCTCATGAGATTAAACACATGATGACCAAAATTAATAGGCAATGAAGACATGATCTTATAGAGAAAAATAGTCATTTCTTTGTTCACTTTAGAGGGCTGTTTAGTAGGAGTCCAATTAAACCTAGAAACTTTGTGTAGCACAGCAGCACACAATGTGAGTGAAGATGTTTTGATGGAAGTGCCATCAAATATGTTGTTCTTTCCAGTGAGAACCAGGGCAATGACTTCCATGTCATAATCAACATTATCCACAGAAGGATTGGGTGCACTAAGGAATTCATTGATTAACTTAGGGGTAAAATCTAAAGTTACACCCCTCAAAAATACTCTTCCATAAGCAGGGTTACCCTCATCAAAAACAATGCTACTTAGATTAGCATAAAACTCCTTAACAACAGCAGGGTAAAAGGAATCAACATGGCAAATAGTTCTTCCTAAACCAACAGCAGACAACAATTTTTCAACATACACCTGTATGTGTGGATAACTGACTAAATTAAGCCTCCTTTCACAGTGAATTTCCCTACCTGCAAAAGCCTTAAACCTTCTATACATTTTCCTACTCCAGAACCTAGGATCAACCTCATTAAACTTAGGATTGTAAGTAAAAACAGCAGAGATAGGATCATCCTCTAAGTTTCTCCTAGCACGTTTTTTAGTCCTATGTTTCTTAGAAGAAGAAGACTCACTTACCTTGGCCTTAGAGCCTGGACTGATTGGAGATTTATTCAAGAAATTCCTAAGAGTACAGTCATCATCAATGTTGAGATTAGGGTTTTTAGGAGAGTTGGAAGTCATGGTTTCAACTAGGGTTGCAACCGTACTTAGAACTTCGCTGTGTGGGTTTTACAGAGAACTTAGGGTTTTTGTTTAATAGAAAGAGAGAGAGAATAATTCTGATAATTGTGATTGATCTGGGATATTAAAAGAGGTTTGTATAAACAGCAAATAAAGTCCAAATCTTTTTACAATTAGAAAAAGATACACTCAAATCAATTTTGAAACAGAATTTTGCTAGAATTAAGGAAACTTCTTATCAATAGAGACACAATAAAAGCACGAAGGAAACAGTTTTTCAGAAAGATAAATTCAGCAATAAATAAAGATAAACATTCCTTGTAAACAGATTTATCCAACATTTTGAATTCTAAAAAGTTGAAGATTTTAAGGAAATTTTGACTTGATTCAAGAGAAGATAGCAAATCAGGAAGATATTTGCACTTTTGAAAAAAAACAGAACTCTAGCAATTTACTCAAGAAGATATGTTTATCATAGAATAGCTTAAACAGAATTTAGATTTTAAGAGCTTAAATTGAGCAAATTCATTTTCATCTCTACACAAAAACTAGTTTGATGATCTCAGCGAGGAAAGAGTATAAGTGATGTCAAAAATAACAAGACTTTGTCTTGGCCTTTTCATTTTAGAGTGTTTGGACAATCACTGAATTTTTCAGTATTATGAGTATTAAGTTTCAACTGATGTTGCAACTGAGCTTGCAACCAGTATTACGAGCATGTGGTTTCAACTAAGGTTGCAACTGAACTTGCAACCACTATGTAAAATGTGCACTTTGTGCTTGCAACTCTATTACCAGAGAGGTTTTAAGACAAGTTACCTCACATCTATTTTTGAGACACCAAATAGCGGCTTTTTCAAGATAAAAACTTCAAAGCTCAATAAAGACTTACCTCTAGAAATAAAAAGTATTAAAGTTACTCAAAACAGACATACATAGCAAGAGTATTCAATTAGATCCATAGTGACATACCCCTATATCACTTCTTAAAGATTCAAATTTATTAGTATCAAGGGGCTTTGTGAAAATATCAGCTAATTGTTTTTCAGTTGAAACATGTTCTAAAATTAAGCTTTTTCCTTCAACTAGTTCTCTGATAAAATGATGCCTTAGATCAATATGTTTAGTTATGGAATGTTGAACTGGATTCTTTGCAAAATGTATAGCACTTTTGTTATCACAAAACAAAGTTAATATTTCTTGCTTAACATTATAGTCATTTAACATCTGTTTCATCCAAATAAGTTGAGTACATACACTTCCAGCTGCAATATATTCTGCTTCAGCAGTAGATAAAGAAATGCAATTTTGCTTTTTACTAAACCAAGAAACAAGATTGTTTCCAAAGTAAAAACAACCACCAGAAGTACTCTTTCTATCATCTATGTTTCCTGCCCAATCTGCATCACAGTAGCCAACCAGAAAATGGTTTGTGTCTTTAGAATACCATAATCCTAGGTGAATTGTGCCTTTTACATACCTTAAAATCCTTTTGACAGCTAGAAGGTGAGGTTCTAAAGGGTTTGCCTGATACCTAGCACATACTCCTACACTCAAGCACAGATCTGGTCTACTAGCAGTTAAATAAAGCAGACTTCCAATCATGGATCTATAAAGACTAGGACAGACACCTTTACCTTTATCATTTTTGGACAGTTTAAGGGTGGTACTCATAGGGGTTCTCTTCTCTTTACTTTCACTTAGTCCAAACTTCTTAACCAGATTATCTGCATACTTACTATGACATAAAAATATGCCTTTTTCATTCTGTTTAACTTGCAATCCTAGAAAGTAAGTTAATTCACCTCCACCACTCATTTCAAATTCATTCTTCATATCAGAAATGTTCATCTATCTTTTTATTAGAAGTGGAGCCAAATACAATGTCATCAACATAGATTTGAGCTGTTGAACATAGAGTTCAATAATGATTTTGATTATTACTTTGATTATGCGTTTAATGATTTTACGATTTCGATGATATAATGCTTGTCTTGTCCAAAAATAGAAAACGTATATTTCAGGTCTTTAAATGATAGAGCATTCGATAACGAAGCCATAGGTTCAAGCGGAACCAAAATCGGAGCTAAAACGAAGGAGTTATGAGCATTCGAAGATTTACGGGACCAGGATTACAGTCGACCGATCGACTGGACAAAAACGACCGATCGTTTTTTATCCAATTTCTTCCAATGAGTCCAGTATAAAAACGACCGATCGTTTTCAGAAAACGACCGATCGTTTTCTGTACAACGACCGATCGACTGTAGAAAACGACCGATCGTTTTCTGCAGTTTTCGAAAACAGCTTTTCAGCTTATTCTGGAAAATAGCTGTTAAAACCTATCAACGGTCATAACCCAGAAAAACAGACTTTGCTGTTATATAAACCACCCCAATCTCTCTTCTAAATTACTTATTTACAATATCTATTAACATCCTTCAACCTATCTCATAAAAACCCAAAAATCACCATTTTTGGTGAATATATTCGAGAAAGAGGGAAATCAAAGAAAAGGAGATTCAAGCTCAATCATCATCAACAACTCACCAATTAGCTTTTTAAGAAGCAATTATAATCGTGAGCGAAGTTACATTTTTGTAACTAAATTTGTATCGAGTGTTTTATAAACTCAATTGTGAGCGAGTGAACGGGTAGAGGCTTTGTAAGCAAGTGAAGCTTAAAAGCTCTAGGTTTTTCATTTGGGTACTCATAAATTGAGGGGGAGTCGTAGACTCGTAGACGTGTTCTCTTGCACTTGTATCAAGAGTAGGAACCTCGGGTAGAGGGTGAGCCAATCGATTGATTGAGCTCGATAGGAATTGTAAAATTCGGGAAGATTATTTTTAGTGAAATACTCGGTAGTACCGAGGAGAGGACGTAGTCCGTTTGCCGAACCTCTATAAATCACGGTGTCATTTTCTTTCCCTTACTTTTACTTTCCGCAACTTATACTTTTGCTTATTATCTTGCTTGCGTTTAGTATTTATTTCATTCCATTAACTTTATCAATACGCTTAAGCTTAAAATTGCATTAGTTGGGTTGTTAGTTGTTTAGAATTTTTAATTAGGTGAAAATCGCCAAAACCTTATTCACCCCCCCCCCCCTCTAAGGTTAGCACACGGGCCAACATGAGCAATGATTATATCCTTTGTAATTTTCTTAGTAAACAGAGTTTTATCAACTCCCCCTCTGTTAAAACATTTTTTAATCAAGAACTTGGTTAATCTATCATACCAAGCTCTAGGAGCTTGCTTTAGACCATACAAGGCCTTTTTCAGCAAATAAACATGTTCAGGAAATTTAGGATCTTCAAATCCCTTAGGTTGACAAACATAAACCTCTTCATTAATCACACCATTCAGAAAAGCACTCTTAATGTCAAGTTGAAACAATTTAAAATCATACAGACATGCAAGAGAAAGTAGCATTCTAATGGATTCAATTCTAGCTACAGGAGCAAAGGTTTCATCAAAGTCAATTCCCTCAATTTGTGTATAACCCTGAGCTACCAGCCTGACTTTATTCCTGATAATCACTCCATCTTCATTACTTTTATTTCTAAAGATCCATTTAGTCCCTATCACATTTTTATTGGAAGGTCTGGGTACTAAAGTCCATACATCATTTCTCTCAAATTGAGACAATTTATCTTGCATAGCTAAAATCACTTCACTATCTTCTAAAACTTCTTTTATATTCTTAGGTTCTAACTGAGAAATATAACAAGCAAAGTGAACAACATTATTTCTTTTACCTCTGGTTTTCATACCTGAAGCTACTTCTCCTATGACATTGTCAAGAGAATGATTTTTCTGAGTCCTTACATAGCGAGGCTTGCTAGTTGACTGACCATGAGAACTTTCTTCTTCTTCTTCAGACTCAGCAGTATTCTAGGTTTCAACCTCGGTTTCAATCTCAGTTGCAACTGGACTTCCAACCACTGTTGGACTGCTTGTTTGCTGACTTTCTTCAGGTTCATTTCTTGTCATTTCTGACCCTTCATCATCACCTGTAGTCTCATCCACATCTTTTAAGTCATCAAATATAACATTATAAGACTCCATAACACAGTTTGTTCTTAGATTAAAAACTCTAAAGGCTCTACTATTCTGAGCATAACCAAGAAAGATCCCTTTATCACTCTTAGAATCAAATTTTCGAAGATGTTCTCTATCTCTAAGAATATAGCAAACGCACCCAAAAACTTGAAAATACTTAACATTGGGTTTTCTGCCTTTCCATATTTCATAAGCAGTCATGGAAGTGCCTTTAGTAATGTAAACTCTATTAACTATATCACATGCAATATTAACAGCTTCAGCCCAAAATTTGTTGGCAAATTTCTTAGAGTTAAGCATGACTCTAGCCATTTCCTGAATGGTTCTATTCTTTCTTTCAACTATGTCATTTTCTTGTGGAGTCTTAGGTGCAGAGAACTCATGACTAATACCTAAGGAGTTGCAAAATTCTCTAAACTTACTGTTTTCAAATTCTGTTCCATGATCACTTCTGACCCTAGAAATATTACCACTGGTTGAACCTTTCTCAAGTTGAAGTTTTAAGCACAGAGTTTTAAAGATATCAAAAGTTTCAGACTTATCTTTTAAGAAAACTACCCAAGAGTATCTAGAGAAATCATCTACAACTACCAAAATGTACTTTTTGCCACCTATACTAGCAGTTTGTATAGGACTCATTAAGTCAATATAAAGAAGTTCTAGGACTCTCTTAGTGTAGATTTGACTTGTACTTTTGTGAATACTCTTTGTTTGTTTGCCAACTGCACAGTCACCACAGACACTTTGAGTTTTAGCACTAAGTTTAGGAATACCTCTTATTAATTCTTCTTTAACAAGCTTATCCAAGGTTTTGTAATTCACATGACCAAGCCTTTTATGCCAGATATCAACATTATTAGTAATAGCTTGATTACACCTATTCTGAGGCAATTCTTTTTCAGTTTTTTCAAAAACATAGCAGCTGTTTACTGATCTAACTCCAGTCATGACCAAATCATTGTTAAGATTAGTAATTAGACACCTATCTTTGTTAAACTTAACAATCATCTTGTTGTCACACAATTGACTAATACTAATAAGATTAGCTTTTAGGCCATCTACAAGAAAAACATCATTAATATCAGGCATTCCAGGTTTGTTTAAGGTACATTTACCAACAATTTTACCTGTATCTCCACCTCCAAACACAACAGTGTTTCCTGTGAGACTAATGACCTTTTTTAGGAAGCTTGCAGTACCTGTCATATGCTTAGAACAACCACTGTCAAAATACCAATCATTAGACGTAACAACATTTAAAGAAGTAATAACTGCTTTGTTATTAGCAATTAAGGTAGATTTTTCCTTAACTTTCCAGACCCAGTTCAATTTTTTATTGACAGAAGCCAACCAGTTTTTCTGAGAAATATACTTTCTGTTCTTCTTTAAATAACACTGGATTTCTAAATGACCAGATCTTTTACAGAAATTACACAATTTAGTTCTAAAAGTAGATTTAACCTCAAAGCTATTCAGTTTTTTCTTGGTTGCAACTGTGGTTGCATCTCTAGTTGCAACTGTACTTCTAACATCTCTGGTTGCAACTGTGCTTCTAACCTTATTGTTAATAACATGAGTTTCAGCTTTAACAAGAGCTTTAACAAAGGTGGTTTTTCCAATGTTTTCATAGCCATGATAACCTAAGCCACTGTTATCTTTAGAGGCTCTAAAATAGGACAGCATGTCATCTAATTTTTCTGAGGCAGAAACATTCAGCATTTTTATTTTCTTTTTAGTTTCAGTAAGTTCAACTAGGTGTTTGTTAAGTTGCTCAGTGAGACTTCTAACTTCATCCTTTAGATTAACATTAAGTTTGTTCAAGATCAATGATTGCTTACTCAGGCATTGATATTTTTCATAAAGGACAATATATTGATGAGTAATGTTTTCATCAGAAGGTTCTTCCTCATCACTGCTATAGGTTTTAAGAGCAGTTGTAATAATGGTTGAAATAGACTCACAGTCACTTTCATAAGTAGGTTCTTTTTCAGTGATTATTCCCATAAAATTAACAAAATTAGAATCATCCTCTTCATCACCGTTGCTCTCAGAATCACTATCACTGTGAGTGGTTATATAGGCATTTTTGTTCCTTTTTAAAGTGTTTGCACACTCAGACTGAATGTGACCAAAACCTCTACATTCTCTGCATTGAATCTCTCTAGGCTTGTAATCTTTGTTATCCTTCTCTTTAGGATTCCACTTTCCTGAAGAATTGTTGTTAAACCTAGATTCTGACTTAAATTGATTATCCCTTTTCTGAAAGTTTTTGGATGTTCCAGTATCATCCTGTTTTTCTTATAAAACTTTTTATAAACCTTTTTAGCAAACAATGCTAGCTGTTCTTCATCACTCACTTTCTCACAGACCTTAGATTCAGATTTTTTAGCTTGAAAGGCTATTCCTTTTTCTGGCCTCTTCTGCTTGAAGAATTTAAGTTCATGAGTACTCAGATTTCCTATAAGTTCTTCAAGTTTAAGATTATCTAAGTCTGTTGATTCTTCAATAGCAGTAACTTTAATCTCAAACCTTTCTGGAAGTGACCTTAGAGTTTTCTTAACAAGTTTGGCATCACTGTATTTTTCACCTAAGGTCCCAGCTTGATGACCAATATGACAAATTCTACCATTAAACTGTTCAATGGTTTCATCTTCCTCCATTCTTAAGTTTTCAAATTGAGTGGTTAACTGTTGGAGTTTAAAAGCTTTAACTTTAACAGTTCCTTCAAAGGTTATTTGTAAAATGTCTCATGCCTCTTTGGCAGTTTCACAATGAGAGATATACCTGAACACACTGAGAGTTACACCAGCAAAGATCAAGTTTATTGCTGTGGAGTTTGCACTTGATTTTCTGTCCTCATCAGCAGACCATCTGTCTTCAGGTACATAAACCAGTTCACCTTCACCATCAATTGCAGTTGGAAGCTCCCAACCATACAGCACTGTTTTCCATGCTTGTTCATTTTGTTGTTTGATGAAAGATCTCATTCTTATTTTCCACACTCCATAGTTAACTCCTCCTTCAAGCAATGGTGGTTTGTTGAACGCGTTCCCTTCCCTCATTAAGTCCATTTTTACCAGAACACAGGATCCACACTAAGTAAGGTCTAGTGTGAAGCTCTGATACCAATTGAAATTCCTATCCGCTGTTCTAGTTGCAGTTTTGCAGTTAGGTTCCAAGTGATGTTGCAACCACAGTTGGAACCTAAGTAAAAATAATGGACAGAACTGAATAAAGTTAAATGTACTTTGAAATAAATCACACGCACATTTAACAACGGAGTTCACCTAACTAGGCTACGTCTCCGGGGCACTTACCCAGATTATGATATTATAAAAAGCTTACAATATAGGATTCAAGTCTTAATGAAAAACTCTCAGACTCCCTCTAGGTTTTTCTGCCTATCTCTATATTGCTCCTACCTTATAACTATCAATTATAAATCAATGGCATCCCACCATTGTTTTCTTTTAAAAGTTCTTTGTGTATTCTTTCTAGAATGAGTTCTTTATAATTTAGAACACACACTTTTTACAAGCTAAGTTATCAACTATATAAGCAAGTAAAAACAATCTTCTATCTTCAATGTCTTTTGTGATTGCTTTTGACTTTATTGATTGGCTTCAATCTTTCTAAACATTACGTGATTCTTCAACGTGGATTCACTCCAATCATCATTGGTTAATACCTGTTTAATAACTAACTTGAAAATAGGAGTTAGTCTTTTCCTATAACAAGGAAACATATAGGATAATATCTTTTAGAGATAATATCTTTAAATATACATATGAAACATTAACTCCATATTTCCTTCAATCTTAAACATATCATACTGAATTGATAAGGAACAAAGATTGAAACAAGTGATAAAGATTTGCATAAGAATAGAGGTATAGATTTATCTATGTGAAGGAAACATAACTTTATAAACTAATCTCTTTATATCTTTTAGGAAATCTTTCCATACCACTTTGATATTCTCAATATAGACGAACTAAACATTTAAGAGCATATGAGAATATATCCTGCATACTTTAAAACAAATAATTACCATTAAAGAATAGTTATGCAGATTTACAGAACTAAACAGAATCCTGCAAAACAGCAGGTTGGAACTGTGGTTGCAACTTAGGTTGCAACATTACTTGAAACCACCCACGCTGTCTTAGCAGGTTGTAACTGCAGTTGCAACATTGCTTGAAACCTGTCAACACTTGTCTCAGTAGGTTGTAACTGAGGTTGCAACATTGCTTGAAACCTGTCAACACTTATCTCAGTAGGTTGTAATTGAGGTTGCAACATTGCTTGAAACAACACTGTCTTAGTTCTTAACAAACAGTTAGAATTATTTAGTGAAAACTAATAGACAACAAATAGTATATATAGACCAGAAATCTGGTCCTAACAAAAACCATATTTATTTTACCATCAGTAAAATGTTATAAGGACTCACATTTTCAACAAATATTATTGTCTTAACTAAATTTCAACTATCAAATTCACTTCTTCTTTAGTTTTTATATTAATTTTGTGATGTTTTCTTTTCGAATTAAACTTAATTAAAGCCCTTTGCAAGTTTAAAATCACTCTATCTCAATCAACAACATTCTTGATAAATGGTAAGTGACAAAATATAATCCTACCGGGTGCATAATTTTGCAACCAAACATGAGATAGGAAACAAACTACCTAGTAGGATTAGTAGTTAAATGATCATTTGTAATGCATGCGTAATCCCAACATGACTCATAGTTTCGGGACTACGAGTCCCGCAACCAAAGGAGGCCTAAACGAAATAAAAATTTGCTTAGATATAAGAATGATGAATTTGAATGGTGAGTTGTCTAATTTAAAATACATAGTTATATGATTATTTCTTCATTGTTTTTCGTTCTTTCAAAAGCAAAATATATTTTTTGTTACTTGAAAATTCACTTATCCACACATCGTCCTTTTCCATGTTAGAAAATGAGTAACAGTTAAATCCAACGAAAAGTCATTGGGCGAATCTATTAAAAAGAATTATACGAATTAATTGTTATGAGTGACAAATAAGAGTAATAATTACCATATAATAATAAATAAATAAATTAAAATTTAACACAATAATATATTTGGTAACAAATTTGAAAAAAAAATTGCATATTAAACAGTTTTTCTCAATGTTGCATGGTGCAATTTAGATGCACCGACACGTCAAGATCCAAAAAATAAGGATACTATACGGCTTGGGTGAGACAATTATAAACAAATTTTAAAAAGTGACTTTTTACTTTTAAAGGTTAAAAAAACTCCAAAAACATTAATAATCCTAATATTATTTTACAAAAACCTTAAAACTAACACCCAACGATATCATATTTTTAATAAACGCTTCGGACGACGCTTTGGCCCTTTTCGTGCAAGTATACACATAATATATCAACACAGTGATTATGTTATTCCATTAAATACAACTACATTTAGCGACCTCAGATACCATGATGGTGTTGCTGGTGTAGTATCGAAGTCGGTCATATTACCGTATCCACCATCATTGCAACCTGCAAAGAAACAGTAGACGCCGTCATCACCACCATTGGAGACGATCGGATCATATATACAACATCAGAGCTGAAGCCGGGGCGAGAACTGTACTTTCTATAGCAAACCCGAGTCAAATAATGATGATAAGAAGAAGTCGTTGCCATATATGGATCTACTTAGGCTGTAGTGATCTACTGAGATTACAAGGTCTTGCCAGGGCATGGGGATTAGTGAAATATAGGAACTCATTTAGCATAACCAAGGAATAGATTTAAACGTATTTTTCATTAATTGAGCATTTTTTCAGATGCAACTTTCGGTTACTACATCGAGAAAAAAATAGTCGTTATTGAGTAGAGACTAGCACAAATTCTCAACTTAATCAACACAATTGAATTTTCCAGTTCATGTTTCAAGTGTCAATTTTTAACTTTCAGCTATCTTATTATCTTACATTAACTACAACAGAGAACAAAATGAGGATCCGAGTTGGTATAAATTATTTACATCATAAATAATTATGGGGTTGTGTTTATGCAGGTAGCTAGCGATCAATATAATTATGTGGCCATTGTAATTTTCAAATTACTGCTTTAAATTGTTCAATATTTTCACATATAGCATAGTATGTTGTTAATTTGGCACATCTCTAGTCTTAAATTGTGCTCTCTGACTCTATTAACTCATGAGGCCACACGTTCTTTAATAAATTACAAGGTGTATAAGCTCTAAGTCAAAAGAATTAAATCGATATGACTAAATTGCTGGTTAAGTAAATATTTAATAAAGCCTACGAACAAATAACTACTGCCAAGAGAATAATAACAAAAGAAGTTCATATCACTTTAACAAAATAAAAACTAATTAAAGCATGCAACCCAAAGAGAATAAAGCCAGCTAGGGTAGCTTTAGAGAGGGGGAGACAGACTATACCTTTGGTATAGTCTGGAAAACTCTCCCCTCTGCAGCCATTGGATCAACAGTGGACCCCACACACTGTAAGATCCAATGGTGACAGAGGGAGTGTTTTCCAGACTATACCAAAGGTATAGTCTGGCACTCCTCCTCCGGTAGCTTTTCAATACCTTTCATTCACGACATATCCAATTACTAAATATTTAGATCACAAAAACAATATTAATCCTTAGTGTTAAAGACAAAATAAACATGCACGACAGCAATATGACCGATTACTTGTATCCAAACAAATAGCTAATGACAAAGGTATGAGTTAAGAAACTTAGTCATGTATGAGGACAAAACAGTCATCATCGGCCTAGAATAATATTTATTCACATTGATTGGCTTTTCCTTATGGTGGTGTATCTTTACTACTTGTTACTACCATGCATCAGATAATCCATTTGATCAGCAACTATACAGTACTGAGGCTAAAAAAATCCAAGTAATATATTGTACGGAGTATGATTGTAAAATTTGACATGTATTAAGATTTAACCTTTGTCATGTGTTCAGATTATAAATTGTTGAAATTTGTGATTTGTCGTTCTTTTATATTTTTGGTATTTTTCACTTGCACTGTATTTTTCATATAAATTTGCCAGCCCCGTCTGCAATACGACCAATTATATACAACGAAATATTTTCTCATAATAACTTTACTCGAGACAAAGGGTTTTTAAATGAATGTTGTATTTGTATCAGTAAAAGCATTTTGTATCAATTACTTATTAGTCATATAAGACCCACAAATCATATTGCACCATATATTCTTTGTCTATATCCAACATATATTCTTATCTTTTCTGACAAACTTCTATAGACACATGATCAGAAATTCAAAAGTATGTTAGAAATGATTACTCATTAGAAAAGAAAGTTTGAAATAACAAATTTGTAGTCATTACCTAACCCCACAAATTATTCCTTTTGACGCACACTTCCAAATGCTATCTCCACTTAAATTTGGAATTTCTTTTACTCAATCCTTTTCCTCCTAGAAGAAGTCATTTTCCCTTCGATACATCATACAAAGTTGGTCTAATTTAAACAAGCATTTGCAACTCTTCTTCTTGGCCTTTGTTATTGGTACCGATTCTAAGTTTATCTTACATTATTAACGGTTGAAATCTATTAGAAGACTAATTATGTGGTTTAGTTAGGTTTTGATAATTGTTCGACTATTTCTTTTTTCAACATAGTATTAACAGTACAGAAATTTTAGCGTTTCCTAAACCAAAATGATTGTCTAAGAAATTACATTGGTGCATCATAAGATCAAAAGTTGGACCAACAAAATCTTCTTGTCTTTAAAACTACGAGGCTTACCGATATCTTCGCTGGTGTTTTTTTTGTCGTAAACAACACACCTACTTGATTCGAACACTGATTTTATATCAGGAGCAAAACACATTCCAATAAGTTCAGCTAAACACTGACAATAACGAGTTGTTTATTTGCAGCTTTTACCAGAATTAATGTTATCATATAAGTTGTTACAAAATTGTATGCCAGGTTGAGGTTGCTCACCAAGTTTTTTCTTGTACTTGGCTTCAAAACATAGAACCTTGAGTTGAATCAAATCCCTTTTGTTTCAAACAAGTAATCATATTTGTGTAAAAGCTAGTCAAACAAACCATAATGTCTGATTGAACGGTGAAAGCAAAAAGAAATTTACATTACAATAAAGGAATTAACAAGCCATTGTTTTCTTATTCGTTAAAGAATAAATCATGTTTTCCTCCTATATATATCATCACATGTAACCCCCTTCTACTTACAAAAGCCTTTTTCTCTCAATCACATAAAAAGATTAAAACTAAACCTCTCTTTCCAAATGGGAATACAAAATACAGAACCAACCATGGTGGGAAAGGGAACATCTTCTATTGCTCTCCTCCAAGAAAGATTCCGACAACTCGAAAGAGTGAGAGAGAAGAGAGAGGAGCGAGTGCTCCTCAGTCTGTTTTCAGGGTCCGAACCGGTACAACAAAATAACACGCTTTCGCAGCCAAAAAAATCACCGGAATCGATGTTAATACCATCTTCGCCACCTGAAGATTTGCTTTCTCTCAGCCTAAGCCCGATGAGTCGGAATGCAAGGTTTAACAATGTTCATAACCAAAACTTAGTGATTTTATGGCCTAAAAATATATCGACCTCTTCACGAAGTTACAAAAATTGCGAAGTTGATACATCTCTCCATTTGTAAACATTCCTGTTCTATTTATCATGTGTAGAAAAAATATCACCGTTCACCAGTTTGTATGGAAAAAAGGTTAAAGTTTGCCGGTTTGGCTTGTTTGTCAAATCTTGAATATTTTTCTTTCATATTCTTATCTGTTTCCTGACTATCAGAGGTTTTTAGCTTTGTTTGGTGCGAGTATTTTGTAAGGAAAATTCGTATGGAACTATATAAATGCAAAGATAATAAAATGAAATATGCAAGTCTCAAATTGAATTTCACTGGAAGTACAGTCTATGATTAGTTGATCAACATATACATCAGATTGAAAAGGTTAGAAGCTCATCTTCAGCAAGGGAAGCCGATGGAGCTAAGTGGTCACACGAGTGGGTTATAGTCAACCTATTATACGACTAGGTCTATTTACTTTTCACCATCAATTTAGCCTAAACCTTCCGATTATAACCATTTAGCCCCTAAATAAATAAAAGAAAACTATTAGGTACGGATTTTAGCCCATCTGATTTTTGCATGCAAACATCAACAGTAAATTGAACAAAGTTTCATTAAGTTTGAGTTATTTGTTGTAGAATATGTTATTTGGTAAAGTTCATTACTTTTTAGTTTGGGAATGCATCATTCCAGGAGGCCTTCCCGCATTTTATTTTTTCTTCTTCTGTTAAACTGACAAAGTCATAAAAAAACACAAAACAATCCAGAACAAACAACCATATATCTTCTTGAAATGAATAAAAAGATACAATTTTCATTTAGTTGTACAACCTGGGAGTGCGCTAATTCTTGTAACTGCAGGTCTTTGGTCATACAGAATATAGTTGTATTTACTGGCTGCTTATCAAAATGAGAAAGTTTGTTTTTAATGTCCACTTTTTAGTTTTAACTTCCAACTTTTAAGATGCTTTCATGCTTGGTACAAACAACACAATTATAAAAAATTAGTCAGGAAGTGTCCTTTGTGTTCAACGGTATGTACGTCTGGAGGGAAATGTTAAAGATAGACATTGAGGTCACTAGGCTAGTTAGCTTCTTATGCTTGTGTCTCTCGGACCAACAGGCAAATATGTAAATATTTTCAAAGTGATCGGGATCATTAGTATAAATAAATTGATACAGTGACTTCGTAAAGCAATCATGTCCAGTGAAAGAAAGAAACTTCCACATATAACAGAAACTAACGCAACTTTATAAAAGCTCTTCTGGAGGTTTTCAAGCAATCGCAAACCTCTTTAAGAGTATCCTTTATGAACTGTTATTTCTGTTGTTAATTGTATTACTAAATTTCAAGATGTTTTATTAAATCAAAAATTTCTTCTACGCATCGATTGCAAAGCTGCGAAAGATGTTTTAGAAAAGGATGTCAAAAATTTAACATCAAAACAAATTTTTGCTCGATGGCAATCTATTTTGTCTATTTTTGACCTGAATAGTTTCTATATACTTTTCGACTGGAATAGTCTGTTCTATTGTTTTAATGGTTATAGCCATTCTGAAATCAAACATTCCGACAGAATAAATTTCTGAGGGCTTCACCTTGCCAATTAGCTAATTGTTCTTCAAAATTAGTCATTTCTGGAATATCATTATATTAACATTCTTATTGTCTCATATTAGTAGAATTTTTATAAGAATTGGACACTTATAGCTTAACTTTTTTCCTTCAGGGGTTGATATATCAGGATAGACGTATATACAAATTCAAAGTCTCTACCAATATTCATTACTCAATTCAATATCCATTTTGTTAGAAAACCATACAATATTGCTTAGCCAAACTTGACAATGGTTGGTCCTTTAAGCCAATAACTACAAGTCTACAACAACAAAATCTGAGACAACCCGGTTGGCTGAACTGTGTTAAAATCGGAATCACCAAAGGCCAAAAGAAGGCAAATAAAGACCTTGTATTTAATTAGCATCTTATGGAAACCAATAAGTACAAAATTGCCACTCACCAAGCTCTGAGAAAATATGACATTCTCATATAATGAGCTGATAGAAAAAGACTAATTAAAAAGGCCAAAGAGGAAATGGAAAAATACTTTTCAAAGGTACTAATAAAATAGCAATTGAAGAAACACTCTTGCGGAACTTTAGTTTACAGTAACTTAAACACGACACAAACAGCAAACTAGAAGAAATAATTAACGTGTCTTCAAGGTTTCATGGAAACAAAAACAACATTACACTCGGTGATTACTAATAAACTTGGACAATTTAACAAAAAAGTCATTCCATACCTTCACAGCCTCACAGGCCAGTAGGCCACCACATTATTAACAAAATTCAATTTTGCAATCTCTGGAGACCCGAGGAAATATTCGTATGTACTCGTGAAGCTCCTCTAGCGCCTCAAAATTTTCAAATAAAACATATGCCTGGTGTATACGCATACACTTCAAAACAGGCGCATTCCTCAGCACAAATTCAAGTAGTTCCGTCTCTTCCGTAGCTCCCTCAAAAAATTTTATTCTAAATCTTATTAAGGTAGAGATGAAACAAGAAGGAACCGTTTCACCTACCGGATCACATCTTGGTGACAAATAATTATATATGGCATGAACCCTAAAAGAACCAGAAGATAATATTAGCTACATATATAAGGTAATATATACTAAATTAAACTATTTCACTTGGAGATTGTCTTAACATTTAAAATCGAACAGTACTTATCACTTTCTGAATCGACATATATACAATTAAATCATCCTTTACAAAAATGGAAGAGCTACCATAAATTATATGTATAGAGTGAATTGTGGAGGTTTTACAATGCTAAAAACTTGATGAAGGTTATTCTCCCTAGGTCAATAAAAATTGCATAGCTTTAATATTCTTATCGATGTACCTAATCATGGTGTCCAATGCAATCATTTTACTAAAACAGAATGCAAAATGGAAAAACTTATAAAGAAACATATTCCAAAATGGCACGGCTAGTTGTATGCATCTCTGAAAGATCGTCTCTGAATGAATAAGAAGTTGTATGCATCATAATTTCCAATGAACTAAAGCAAGAGGGACCAGAGAGCTAAAATATGCACCTTAGAAAGATGAAGAATCTCTAGCTTCGGCATCTTTTGAATAAGCATCATTAGACCATTACCATAAGGAGCATAAAAGTCCGATATTACGTCAAAAAGCCTCGCATTAAGAAATTCCGGAAGATCATCCAAAAAATCCCAGGCTTCGTTAACACGGCAAATTACCTAGGTACAGTCCATATAGAACAAAACCACTTAAACACCATCTCAGTCTAAAGAAAAAGCATAGTAAAAACTATCCAAAAGATATCAACAAGTACACTAGTGCATACTGCTCGGAGTCTCAGACACTATTAAATTTCAAAAGATGTATTGGAAGTTTAAAAATCACACTTTTGTAATATATATAAAGGACAGGTCAAAATGTATCAAATTGCTCCCGTGGTGGTAACTTGCCTAAATTAAAGTTTTCTGGGACTATGACAAATTTTAGTTCTTTCCTACAGTAGTAAGTCCTGATAGATCGAGTACTGTAACTCTGAGTATGGGCACTTAATGATTTTAAACTGATGCCATTGCTAGCAAATTCAAATGCTTTATAAATGTTATTTGTCTGTACTACTACTTCCTAACAAAACCACCATATATATAGTAGCAGATAATTGTATCCCAAAAATGTGTGTTAACATACTCTTTTAATTAACAGTGACTTACTTTCAGTTAGTAGCCTTAAAAGTTAAGTTAAAATAGGAAGACAAGCCAGAAGTATCTTCACAATTTATGGTCAATTATTTCGATATTAGAACTAATTAAATCGAGACAATTTCTCTTAAAGTCCCTGAAAAATTACGTAGCACAAACAAATCCATTAGCACTCTGTGCCGTTTATCATTTCAAATTTTCAATGTCCCATATCAGTAAATGTGTTTGTGCTTCTTAGTTGAAGATATTAGAGAAAAGAGAATACTGATAAGAGAAGAATACATACCCGGAATGTATCATCTTTAATTCTAATAACCTTAACATTGTAAATCGCTATAAAAAGATCAAGCGCACGACCTCCAACTTCCAACCCCCCGTATTCATCATAGGGAATATCAGCGTATGCCTCATTTAAAGACACCACAAGTCAGTTAGATTAAAATTAACCACCAAACTACTCAATATGCGCAAGTACATAAGATTAGGAGCGGAGATATTAATCACGCGTCGTGCCTTATAATCAACTTCCTTAATGTGAGGAGGAAAATAAACACATTATATAGATTTTTCCAATCACAATTTAGCAATGCCAACTTATCAATAATAAGGCACCTGGAGAAGAGCCTTTCAGTGGAGTCTTTGTTCGAAAATTTGACTTTCGAAAGACGTAATGTTCTAAGGTTCGGAAAGTGAGTGTTTAAAGGGGAATCAATAGAATAAGTCATACATAAGTTCAATATGACGAGCGAATGACAAATGAAAAGGCCAAAAGGTAACATCAATTGTCCTTTCATAGGCAAATCCAACTCAAGCTCGTGAATATTGTAGTTTGTTACATTGGTTATCCAAGAATTAAGTTGAGAAAAAACTACGCCCACGTAAGATACGAGACGGAATTTGTTGATATGCGAACAATCTTGAAAAGTTAAAATCTTGTCAACAAAAGCCAGCAAGGAGCTTTCACATTGGTCTTTGCTGTCAATACTGTTTAAAGAGCTAATTTTCAGATCGATGTTGTTGATAGAGGTCCATAGATATCGCCAACTCGTTGATAAAACGGATGTTTGGACGACCTGTTTGGTTTTGAGGAAGGAAAGAATGTGATAGATAACATAGTCTGGTAAGTTACTGATTCTATCGATGCCTGATTCCATGGGTTTTGTTCTTAAAAGATTAAAAAAAAAAAAATGTTATTATTAGTACGTAAACTAAAATAATAACAATAACAATTGCTTTAAAAAAAATGTGAGAAAAAAGTACTATTATAGGTTAGAATCGTTAGACAGTTATTGACCATTCTTTTTCTACATTGGCTTACATGTCAAATTGAGTAGGTACTAAAATGAACATTTACCCCTAATCATTATAGAATCTTAGAATTTAAAGGGATGATTGGATTGGGACCTGGCAATGTTGTTAAATGTTAAGACTAGAGTTTATTATATTATATGAAACGGGTTGTAATTTTACATGTTTCCAAAACTTTCAAGTATTAAATAAATATCGAGGATTAAGGAGGCAGCCGATTAATTAACATCTCTAGAGAGTACAAGGCATTTATAATTCGAATGATTTTTCCTGTACCTTAGCTTCAAGGATAATCCTTCAATTAACTAATTAATTGAATATATGTATCAAACATATTGAAAAAGACTAGAGTGTTTCAAAAACAACACAGGAAAAATGTCATCCAGACCAGCATTAAATCAAAGTAAACAAAAAAACACAACGGTAAATAATCTCAGTTGAATCCGTAGATATAAATGCAATATCTACCACACCTCTGGTGTAATTCACACGGTTTGCTTGGCACTTGGCATGCATACAACAGTGCTACTATATATGGTGAGATTGGGGACGACATCCCTATTACTATAAATATGTACCCAAATAACAAATGTATTCTAATTCTAAGATTAAGGCAAAAATAACCTGGTTCCGCTATTGCGCATATACATCCTATATACATGTGAAGTTTCATTCAGCATTTCAGCTCATATCAGAAAAGTGCTAACACTGTAGTTGAGTATAATTTAGATTTGCTACGAACCCGAGTAGGGGACAAAGAAGAGAGAAAATGAGAGGACAGATTAGGGCATAATGACGATGAAATTGCCTATCTTTTCGTATTACACCAGCAGTATAACTTAGCAAGATGTACTATATTGTGCTTTTCATTTCATTTCCATCCTTTAATCTCAGTTGTCAATCTGATTATCAACATGAAAATTCAGCCAAAATATTGTTGACTTCTTATAATTTGATAGTTCAAACCTTGTTTAAACACCCTAGATCCTACAGGTGGTTGTCTTCTCATATATAATTCCACCTGAATGGTAAACTTTAAACAGTTTTTATACTGTCTAGTTAAATTTTCATAAAATAGTTGATGGCTACTATGAAATATTTACATACCAAACAAGAGTATACAAGCTGGTGAACAGTACTATACAAAGGTTAGCATATGGCATACAAAATAAAACGTGCATGTAAGTAAGTTAGTAACATGGTAGAAAGAGAGGACATAAAAAGGGATGGAACCTTGATCACTTGAAGATAATCGCCAAGGATGAACTCTGTACTTTACAGATAGTATGAATTATAAAATAAGTTCAGAATATGAAGAGGTAGTTCATTATTTGAAATACTAAATGACATAACAGTTTCTTTTGAGGAAATTTGATATCGGTTAGTTGAGTTAGGTGATTTTTTTTTACTTTTTGACAGGCATGGGAGAAGTGAATAGGTGAACATATTTAATACTTCACTTCCTTTAATATCAGTAATCGTTGTCCACACGTTCCGTGTACGATACGTAGTAACATAGATATTATCCCGACAAATAAAATTAATATTTAAAAAAAAAATTAAATATCGAATGATTAAATATAATTAATTAACAATCGTATATAAAGAGTAACATAATGTTTTACACTTATAAAAAATACACAACGATTTTGTTTGGAATATAAATGTGTGGAAAATAACATTTTTTAAGTTATTTATGTATTTGAATTGAGTGATGACATTTAAGAGTAATTACAATGTTAGAGTGAGAGTATTTTTGAAAAATTTGGGTAAAATTGGGCAGTGTCAAAATGGTTAGATTGGATTATATTAATAGTATGATTCTTGATGGCTTCATTCGGAAGCCAATATTACTAGAAGAAAATTGGAAAAAGGCAAAATGACTAATGAATCGTTTGTAACTCTCTATTCTGTAGTCCTCCTCCAGAGGACTAAATAATTTCTCCCAAACAACCTCCAAATACGATTGCCTGAAATAAATTAAATTGTTGTAGCACCATACTGCCATTATTAAATTGTTTTACATAATGATTTACTAGTATTCAAGTTGTTAAAGTGGCACCAAAGAGTTGGAAAAGATGTATCATATGATCATACTTGCACTAAAAAAGTGATAACGTATTTTTTCTTTAAGCAACCAAATATAAGTAGTTTTGATAAATTCAAGTACAACTAAGTAGACACACTTATCATTTTTCTTTTTCTTTCGTTGACATATTATCGTTAATATTGTGCGTTATGACAAGTTTCAATGCCTAGAAAAAGCTTCAGAATGCCTAAATACGTAATCGAAAATATAAAATCACAATAGTTTGACAACTCTACAAAAAACTCATCTAAATCATCCCATCGAGTACAAATTAAGAAAAGAAACCAAATAATGTAAGTAAAATACAACTCATCTCATAAAATCTATACAAAGTAGTAAAATATTGTTGCGGGAGCCAATTGATCAAAAGAAGCAGCGAGAGCAATGCAGTGGAGCACAGCAAGATGCGTAGACAGATTAACAACTCAGGGAAAACCATTAGTGCGGCTCAATAATCAACATCAGGTCTATGCACACAAATATGCCCGATCCAAACAATCCTGCCAAGCGTTAGAATCCAAAAAGCAGCTCAAAACTCAAACGCACTCACTGTAGACGTACACAATTCTCTTTGTTAATTTTTTTTACAAAAGTTTCCCTATTGATCAAGTAATTAGAGTTTCGTGATTAATAACTCCATATCGACGTGCTTCCTATATTACAAGATGATTTCGACAACATCAAAGCTTTAGTGAATAACTTCTTTCACCATGAGACTGTATATAATGTAAAATTATTCCTAAATTCTAATCTATTCTGGTTTTCATTAAGTTTCTAGGGTTGTCCTTATTATCTTATGCAAATAAGACATTTGCTTATATGTCAAGTCATTCAAGATTATATATATAACACAGCAACTCGATTTTTTTATGGTGCATATACAAAAAACAATTTAGTTTTTGAGTAGGGCAATAAAAAATAAGGGGGATTCTTAGAAATTCGATGTTTTTGTTATATTTTCCAAATATGTTATGTGAATGCAAGCATCTTTATTACTCTAACTCGCTTTGCATAATCTCATCAGACAGTAAAATTATACAATTTATATTACAGATGGATTTTCTTTTTTAAGGAGAAATACATTAACATCATTTGCATTAATTTGCAAATTAAAGGAGTAATATTATCTTGGCTTTATTGACGGAGAAACGTTCAAATAAGCTGTCTCCATAAGTATTTATAGGACCTGTGACCAAATTAAATGTCTAGTGGAAAATATTAAAAAAATATATTGGTGCTATTTATTTTCTATGTTGGTTCGTTTAGCATTCTATCGTTGGATTAGAGTAAGTCAACGATCATTTTCGATGTTTGAGTACTTTTTTAAAATAAAGATTAACTAAAACATTAGCTAGGAGTATAAAATAGAGAAAAGCAGAAGTGCTAAAGTTAAAGAATCTTTTATTTTCTACTTTATTAAAACAGAAATATAAATGAAAAGAAAAAGAAAAAGACAAGAAAATGTTCAAAGTTAGAAACTTAAAGTTTCCGTAAAAAACTGGTATCCATGTGATCTTTATCAATAATTTTTGTCCCTTGGAAATTTTGATAACCAAGCATTATTTAGCTTAATGAAGAAAGATATGTAACGCTCATTTATGTTGTCAGGTACGTAAGGGAAAATATAGCACCAATAAATACTAAATCATTGATGGAAGGTACAAAATCGAAACAAAATAACTTTATGATTTTATTAAAAATAAAACTAATTATTAGACACAAAAGGTTTTAAATCTCGCACAAACTTGACAAAAAAAAATTCATGTGAAGGAAATAAATCTACTAAATTATGTTTTATCATATTAATTTTCATTATTTTCAAGGACAATCTTTTTTCTAATAACATGTTTTAATATTTCTCCATAAAAACTAGTTTTGTTTTAACCACTCTTGAAATTCAACTATATTTTGAGTTTTTGACAAAGGCACTAGACGTGGTAGTGTTATTAACAATTGTCATTACCCTTAAACAGATCTACTCACTATAAATATTTATCCCACTTATTTTTACTTTTCAAATACGGCACAGAATACTTATGGAATTACTTTTTAGTATATTGTATTACATTTATGATGGTAATAAAATTGTTATATTTTTAACTCTGTTTTACAACTAGTAATCTCCATTTTTCATATTTTTAATATTAGTGCTTATTTCTTCATAAAAACTTTTTTTTTATCAATTTTGAAATCTATTTTGACATGGAAACTAAACGTGGCGGTGTTATTAACAACATTTATTACCCCATAACATATATACTCATCTATTTAAACTTTTTAAATACGGCATATAAAACGGTTATAATAACTTTTTAGTATATTAAGTTACATTAATAATGGTGATAACTTGTTATTTTCCGTATTTATAATATTAGTGTTTATTTCTCCAAAACAAACTAGTTTTTTCTCCTATTTTTGAGTTTTCAACTATTTTTTGACTGGTGGACTAAGCGCGGCGGTATTATTAATAATTGTTGTTACTCCGAGACGGATATACTCGCTTAAAATATTTATTTGACCTATTTTTATTTTTTAAATACACCATTAAATAAGGGTACATTACCTTCTTTGTCTATTATGTTACATTTATAATCGTTATAACTTGTTATTTTAGTATTAATATTGTTTTATATCTATTAATCTGTATTTCTTATATTAGTCCTTATTTCTCCATAAAAACTATTTTTTTTTTGTCATTTTTAGATGTAACTTTATATTGACAAACGGACTAGACGTATCACTGTTATTAACAAACGTCGTTGTCCTAGTACTCATGTACTAATTTATTTATTTTAAAATGACTTGTTTTTACTTTTCAAATATGACACAGAATACTGTTACAATTACTTTTGATATATTACGTTATATTTATGATGGTAATAACTTGTTAATTTTGTATTACTATTGTACAACTGGTAATCCAAATTTTTATAAGGATTAATACATCATAAGTATCATTTTTGAACTTTAATTCCCACCATATACCTATTATAATTTGCATTCCTTTTATATACCACTTTTTCATACTATATAAACTAGAAAAATATCTAATTTTATAAAAAAACAGAAAATATCTCCCTCCTCCTCCCTCCCTCATAAATAAAAAAAATCATAAAAAATTATAAAAAATGATTAAAAAATCACAAAAATCATACAAATCACAAAAATCACAAAAAATTACAAAAAAAATATAATTTTTTTTTGTCAATATACCACTTTTAACACCGAAAAAACTGTTTTTTTTATCTAAAAGTAAATTTTATGTATTTAACTCTCGTTTGACTCATTTCAATTCTTGTTAAATTTCGAATTGCATTTTTAGAAGCTAATTTTAGTAACTAATTTTAGATCCGTAAGCTCAAATTGGTAAGAGCGCTTGCACCAACACCATGTTCAAGAGGTTGGTGGTTTGAATCCACCCAATTTTTTTTAACTTTAAAGTAAAATATATGCACTGTTTGTGCTTGACTATCTGCACTTTTATTGAACTTTATGCATTTTCGACTGTACTAAATGCACTTTCGACTGAATTAGATGCACTTTCAGCTGAACCAGATGCACTTTTAGCTGAACCAGATGCACTTTTTACAGAACTATATGCACTTTTATTGAACTAAATACACTTTTGGCTGAACTATATGCAATTTCAGCTGAACCAAATGCACTTTTAGCTGAATTAGATGCATTGTTGACAGAACTATATGCACTTTTATTGAACTATATGCACTTTCGACTGAACTATATTCATTTTTAACTAGACTATATGCACTTTTGACTTAACTATATGTAATTTCGACGGGGTAATATCACTTTAGTGATCTGAGTTTTGGGTCATATTTACTTCAGTGACCTGACTTTCAAAAAATTTGAATTGGTGACCCACGTTTCACATATACTTTGATTTAGTGACCTCCTGAACTTCATAAGTTTTAAACAATTGCAATACAGTCCACTTAGTTTAAAAATTAATAAAATAGACACCAATTTGTTGAAAATAACAAAATTAACTCTTTAATTTTACAATTTTTGTAAAACACACGTTTTCCAATAAGCAAACTTTTCTTTATAATAAATACAATTTTAGACATAATTTTTGAAAAAAAACGACTTTGAATACAATTTTTTCAACAAAATAAACACTACATTTATTTTTATTTTCTTTTCAGAAAGGTTTTAATCCGTAAAAAATTTGTTTTAATCCGTAAAAATTACACTACATCCGTAAATAATTTTTAGTAATTAAAGAAAATTACACTACGCGTATTTTGATTATTTGATAGTCTGGTAAAAGTGCCAATTTATCTTTTTCTCAACCTTTTTGTTACGAAAAAAATAGTATAACTCCATGCTGAAGTCTTGGGAACGTAAAATTTTATGTGCGATAACTCCGTGTAATTTTCATTAATAATTTTCTGTAATTTACCAGACAATTTTTAATATTAATCCGTACACTTTTCTTTTATTATCAAAAATTATTTACGAATGTAGTGTAATTTTTACTGATTTTTTTTTTTTTACAGATTAAAACTTTTATAAAAAGAATAAAAATTATGTCTAAAATTGTATTTATTATAAAGAAAAGTTTGCTTATTGGAAAACGTGTGTTTTACAAAAATTGTAAAATTAAATAGTTAATTTTGTCATTTTCAACAAATCAGTGTCTATTTTATTAATTTTTAAACTAAGTGGGTTGTATTGCAATTGTTTAAAACTTGTGAAGTTCAGGAGGTCACTAAATCAAAATATATGTGAAACCTGGGTCACCAATTCAACATTTTTGAAAGTCAGGTCACTGAAGTAAATATGATCCAAAACTCATGGCACTAAAGTGATATTAGCCCAATTTCGACTAAATTAGATGCACTTTAAGCTGAACCATATGTACTTTCAGCTGAACCATATGCACTTTTAGCCGAACTATATGCATACTCACTTTTATTGAACTATATTTACTTTCGACTGAATTGTATGTACTTTCAACGGAACTAGATGTACTTTCAGTTGAATTGAATGCAATTTCGACTCAATTTTATGCACTTTTGACAAATTATATGCACTTTCGACTGAATTATATGCACTTTTATCGAACTATATACGCTTTTGACTGAACTATATGTACTTTTGACTGAATTAGATGCACTTTCAGCTCATTTAGATTAAAAAAAGGTAAATTTTCATGGAAAAACCACTTTTTGTATAAAAAAAAATCTCTTTTTGATGGAAAAAGTTTTTTTTTCGGTATAAAAAGTGTTATATTGACAAAAAAAAATTATATATTTTTTAATAATTTTTTAAAAAGTTTGTGATTTTTGTGATTTTTTAATAAATTTTTGTGACTTTTTATAATTTTTTTGTGATTTTTTTTTTGTTTTTTTGTGTTTTTTTTATTCTGTTGTAATTTAAAACTTTTTTTTTGGGTTTGTAGAGAGATAAAATTTGTCTATTATATTTTGGTTTGTATGACCCTTTAGTAAATAAACTAAATAATTAAAAAGTTATATTTATGAGAAATGTGAAATTATCAAAACATATATGAGAAATATAAGTTGCTATGATATACTTATAGGGAATTCGTCCAATTTATAATATCAGTGTTTCTTTCTCCATTAAAAAATTAGTTTTTTTATATACTTTTTTTAATATAGGTCTGATACCATATTAATATACAAAATCAAATATTTTCATATACATATTGGCATATACCTTTGAAGATAACGGTAAGTGATTTAACATAAAATATTCTACTATTTCAATCTAAATTCTACAATCTAACCAGATATAAAAATAATAATATATAGTAACGTATGTATTAGACGTGACACTGTTATATATTAACAATCGTTGTTACCCCGAAACAGGTGTACCCACTTTAATTATTTAATTCACTTGTTCTTACTTTTCAAATACGACAAAAAATATTGTTACAATTATTTTTTGATACATTAAGTTACATTTACCATCATGCATGATAAATTGTTATTTTGGTATTAATATTGATTAACACCTAGTATTCGTATTTCTAATATACTTGTTCTTCTTTCTCCATACAAACTAGTTATTTTTTACCAAATTTGAAATTCAAATGTATTTTGTGAGATGCGCTAGACGTGACGGAGGTATTAACAATTGTCGTTTTTCCCGAGTCATATGTACTCACTTTATATTTTTATACGACTTATAAAAACTTTTACCCATAGAATATATTACATTTGTGATGGTGATAAATTACTATTTTAATATTAATATTATTTTACATCTATTAATCCGTATTTCTATACTATTGCTTATTTCTACTAGTTTTATTTGGACCACTTTTGAAATTTCAACTATATTTTGACCAATGGACTAAACGTGGCGGTGTTATTAACAATTATTGTGACACCGAAGCAGTTGTACTTCAAATATTTATCTGACTTGTTTTTACTTTTCGAATATGACAAAGGATACGTTATAATTGTTTTTTGGTATATTAAGTTAGATTTATAATGGTGATAAATTGATATCTTAATACTAATATTGTTTTATACTCCGTAGCTACTAACCTGTATTTCTAATATAACTTATTTCTCCATAAAATATAATTTTGTTTTATACTCTTGAAATTCATCTATATTTGACAGAGCGATTAAACGTTGCATTAATAACGGAACGAGACAAATGTATTCCTCTTAAGTATTTATTTAGCTTATTTTTGCTTTTCGAATACGACATATACGGTTACAATTACCTTTTGACATAATATTACGTTACATTTATGACAGCGACAAAAGATTATTTTAGCTTTAATATTGTTTTAAAACTAGTACCCGATATTTATAATATTGGTGCTTATATAAAAAAACCTAAAGCAGAAAAGCTAATTAAAACTAAATGGATTATTTTTTCTATTAAATAAAATGGAAAATATTAATAGGTATGTGCACAATGCACATGTGTGTAGTTGATTCCGTCCTTCGTAAATATATTTATTTTTTCCACTCATGCATTTATTAATAAACTCTCCAAATTACTATCACTCATAAGTTTATCTTATTTTTTCGTTTGTGTAATTATTACTCAGGTTAATTTTAAAAACTGTTATTCTCCTAAGACATCTGTACCCGCCATAAATATTTATTTGACTTACTTTAACTTTTCATATACAATAGGAGAACAGTTACATTACTTTTTTGGTATCAGACGTTACTTTTTTGGTATCAGACGTTACGTTTATGGTCATAAATTCTCGTCTTAGCATCAATATTGCATTAAAATAGTCGATCCGTATTTCAAGTAAAGGAAATAACAACGTTATCCGAAACTGTAAATCCATTAAAAAAATCATTCAAAATCATTGTATTCCACTATGCAAATTATTGTACTCATTTTATTAAATAGGTCTCTTTAGTGTTTCTCTAAAAATAATAATGATGTTTTGACTACTTTTGAAATTGAAGTTAATTTAACAGATGGAATAGACGTGGTGGTATAATTAAAAACGGTCGTTACCCCGAAACAAATGTACCCGCCATAAATATTTATGTGACTTAATTTAACTTTTCACATACAAGACAACGGTTACATTACTTTTTGCTATAATACGTTACATTTATGAAAGGTAGTCGGTTGTCATTTTAGTATAGTATTGTCTTAAAAATTATTTTTTGCTATAATACATTATATTTATGAAATGTAGTCGGTTGTCATTTTAGCATAGTATTGTCTTAAAAAAACGTACTTAAAATCCACATTTCAAAAAAGAAAATAAAAAAATAAAAAAATTATCCGAAACTATAAAAGCACAAAAAAAACTAGATTCAAAACTATTGGACTACAGTGTGCAAATAACAATATATTACTAATTATACATTACTATTTTATCAGATAATTAATATGTGTTTACCTACACATTACTTACACATTACATATATATTACTACATCATATATATATTTTTATATATATATATATATATATATACATAACATAAATATATTTTGGTCTGCATTTTAAAGGTCCGCCGGAATCTCTCTATCTTGTAAATCCACTTTTAAATCTTCATCTGTTAAAACCCACTAATCATTTTTATTATTATTATAATATTATTATGTAACTATGTATATCTAACCTTGTTTTCTCTTTAACTTTTTTTTTCCGAATATTTTGTAGATCTGGAGCGAATTTCAACGATCGGATAATTTTTATCATCAAATTCTCATTTAATTCCATCTGGGTAAGTTTACACTTCATTTTTACTGTTTTTTAGCTGTTTTCTCTCTCATGGTGTTTGTTAATTGTGAGGTAATTTAGTAAAGTTAGGGGTTTTAAGTGTTTAATTGTGAAATTAAGCTTGTGGGTATGTTGAATTTATGAAATTTAATGAGTTTTGAGTTGGGTTTTAGTGATTTGCTCACTCAATTTAATTGCTTGGTTGGTATTTTAGGGTTTTGAACTACTTCATTGTGAAATTGGTAGGGTTTTACAGCTTGTTTTAAACAGATTTGATATTTATATAGCTGGTGGGAAAGTTAATTTTCAAATCTGAGTGAGTTTTGAGTTCAGTGCCAAATTTATTTTCTCTGTTTGATTATTATTTTAGTGTTTTGAATTGCTTGTAGTGTTGAATGGCTTAATGATTTGTTATAAAAACATTTAGTGATAAGTGATTTAGGCATTTGAGCTTGTAGAAAGGTTTGTTTTCAAATCTGAGTAAGTTTTTGGGTTCGGTCTCTGTTGTTTTGATCGCTACAGGTGGTTATTTTTGGTGAATGTTGAGATTTTTAGGGTTCTGGTATCTGGATTAGTTTACTGTAACTGAATTAGTGCGCAAGCTCGTACCTTGATTTCCAAATTTCAGTAAATTTTGGGTTCAGTTTTAGCTGTTTCTCACTTAAGAGCGTGTTTGGTTGCAGCTACTTGTTTGCTTTTGAGCTGCAGTGCATTTGCTTTGTCCTAAGATTGCATTTTTCATTCACTTGCTTAAAGAAGTTGAAATTTAGTTGGATGGATCCAGTTTTTTCTCAACTTAAAGTAAGCTAGCTTGTTTGCTTAAAATCTGCAGCCAAGCAAGCTGGCATGGTGAACATACTATTGGTTACGACAGTAAGACATATATTAGGCTTGCCAATTGCTTTAATGAAAGACTGGTCATTGGATAGTTTTGTATCAAATATTTGATTGGTGATTAAGCTAATGCAAACGTATTTTTTTCAGCAAGATTATAGTATAAATCTTATTATGGCCATTAATATGAAATAACATGGAGACATTATTAGGGTTTTAATATGATGTATTGTGAAAATTATCAGAAGGCAGGTGAGTTTTCAAATCTATAAATTGTGAGTTTTTCAAGAATTTCACTCATGATGGTTGTTTAGTTTTCAGAAATTTGAGGGTTTTTAAGTGTTTCATGCTCATGGTATATTAACCAGAAGGATCATGGTTCTTAACTATTGAAATATAAAACTTGATATCCGTTGAGCTAATTGGGAAACTTTAATTACAAGTTAGTTCACTCTATTGCTCTCACTTCGTATTTCCTTTTTTTGCTGCGAAACAGTTCTCTTGTAAGCGTTTAAACTTTAAACTCAGGATATTGAATTTCCATTGTGTAATCTAATTTTGTTAAGTTGCAATAAATTCACTTTTTAAACTTGTAATTGCAGATATAGATCGGAAGTAGAGTGTGTGAAAGTTAGTTTACTACGTTGCGATTGTTGTTGCCTTTCACTCAGTTATTCTCGCTTCTTTTTTCATTTCTTTTTTTGTAAAAGCTCTTTTAGTTACCATATGAGTCCACATTAAATATCAGTTTTATGACATTAAATTGTAATATATCTAACTCTAATGTCCCAAATCAATGGTTCGCAGGCCTCTTTTGGTAGTTATCTTAGGCGATTTGTTTCACATGCCGTCCATTTGAAAATAGCTAAATTTTGAAGTACCGAGATATTGTTTTTAATCAATGGAAGCTTACAGAGAAGAGGCTCGTAGAGCTAAAGAGAATGCCGAAAAGAGATTTTCCATGCGAGACTATGTTGGTGCTAAAGATTACGCGATGAAGGCTCAGATGCTTTACCCAGATCTTGAGGGTATATCTCAAATGGTTTCCACTTTTGGGGTTTATCTCTCCTCTGAGGTCAAAGTTAGCGGAGAACCAGATTGCTATACTCTCCTAGGGTTAGATTCCTCAGCTGGGAAAGTGAAGGTGAAGAAACAATACCGCAAAATGGCTAGTTTGCTACACCCCGATACGAACAAAACCCTAGGTGCAGACGGGGCATTTAAGCTTATTTCCGACGCGTGGCTTTGTTTATCCGATGCGAAAAAGAGAAGGAAATTCGACCGGAAAAGAAAGAAGCAAGGTGTTGTTCAACCCAATTTATCTTCGGTGTTTTCAGCACCTGCAACTTCTCACGGGCTCGATACTTTCTGGACTGTTTGCACTTCTTGCCAGGTGCAATATGAATACTTACGTAAGTATCTGAATAAGAAGCTCTCCTGTAAGAACTGCCGTGGCGTTTTCGTTGCTGTTGAAACAGGAGCAGGACCCGTTAATGGTGCATTCCCTTACTCTAATTGGTCCTATGCGCCAGCTAATAATGGGTATGGAAGTCATGGGTATAATAACGGAGTAACATACCCTCCAAAAACTGATCTGTATTTTACCGAAAATGCTCCCTCGGAATACCATTCTGGGCACAACTCAGAATATGTATCTAATGTATCATTTCAGTGGGGCGCGCACTCTGGAGCTGTAAACCCTAGCCCTAATGGCGTACGTGCTAAATCAAAGGTCAATGGGAAACGCAGAGGTAGGAACGGGGGAACTGAGATTGTTTCCAATGTCTTAATTGGGTATAGTGAACCTTCGGCCTCTAAGGGTGTGAGGGCCCACAAGAAAAGGAGACTCGAACGTGGTTTAAAGTACAGGAGTGAAGAGTTGGTTCCGAAAAGTAATTCGAACATAAATGTGGTTAACGGGTATGAAAACGCAGTTGCTATTCCAAAACCTGAGGTTCAGAGTGAAATGCTGACTAGGCGTTTCTTGTCAGACCCTCGGTTCGATGCGAGGAAGTTGTTGATGGAGAAAGCAAAAGGCGAAATCTGCAAAAAATTGGAGGAAATGAATGTAAGTTTGGGTGAAACTCAGGTTGGTAATGTTAGTGAGAAAAAAGTGAAAACACAGACTGGTAGTGTTTTGAAGACTGGAAATTTGAAAACTGGGACTATACGGAAGAGGAATACCCGTCGGTTAGAGCTGAGAAGAACTGGTTCTATGCCTATTACGGTACCTGACTCTGATTTTCATGATTTTGATAAGGACAGATCAGAAGAGTGCTTTAAGCCGAAACAAATATGGGCTATATATGACGAAGAAGATGGAATGCCTCGGCTATACTGTCTTATCCGGGATGTCATTTCTATAAAACCGTTTAAGATCCAAATTAGTTATTTAAATGCCAAAACTGACACCGAATTCGGAGACGTGAAGTGGGTGGTGTATGGTTTCACCAAGTCCTGTGGGAGCTTCAGGGCGTTCAACTCTGACATTGTTGAAGAGGTGAATCTCTTTTCTCACCTTCTGGAGAAAGAGAAAGCTGGGAGAGGAGGATGTGTGAGAATCTACCCGAGAAGTGGTGATATTTGGGCTGTTTATCGAAATTGGTCCGAAGATTGGAACAAAAAGACACCCTATGAGGTTAGGCACCAGTATGAAATGGTTGAGGTTATAGATGATTATTCTGAAGACCTCGGACTTTGTGTTGCTCCATTGGTTAAAATAGACGGATATAAAACCGTTTATCAGCGTGTTGATAACAAGGACGCTATTCGGTGGATACCGAAAAAGGAAATGCTCAGATTTTCGCACCAAGTACCTTCTTGGTCACTTAATGGTGATGATGTTGACTTTCCAGATGGGTGTTGGGATCTGGATCCAGCTGCTACCCCGGATGAGCTGCTTCAAGGTTCTGGTGAAATAATTCAAAGTTCAAATGACACGACTCAAGGAAATGGCAACATGGTGGTTCAAAAGTCGAGTGACTTCAAGTCCCCTGATGAAATGAATCAGTGTAAGAGTGATATGATTCAAGGCTCAAGTGATATGATTCAAGGGTCGATTGACTTGAAGACCCCAGATGAATTGCTTCATGGTTCTGCTGACATGATTCAAGGTACGGGTGACTTAAAGACCCCAGATGAGCTCCTTCAAAGTTCGGGTGAGATGATTCAAGGTATGAGCGACTTTAGGGACCCGGATGAACTATTTGGGTTAAGCAACATGAAGACCCCAGGTGAGCTGCTTCAAGATTTGAGCGACATCTGGTAGGAGATGAACCTTCTTCTCAGGCTGAAAACTAATGTTTATTTATAATTATTACATTGGTTTAAAGATTGCCAAAAAATGGAGAATCTACAGGAAGAGCATTTTCTAAAGTGTCTATTGGCTTACAATTTAGATATAGATTGGAGGGTCACAAGCTGATCCGCGGCAATATCAATGTCTTCTGAATTGTTTTTTTAGAGTTTTTCTTTTATTTTTTTTATTTGGGTAAAATGTTGTAGCACCGGTCAAGGACTTGGTGCTTGTTTAATTGGATATTTCGTCTTTTGTAACCTTTATGTTGAACAACTGGATTTTAGATCAAATATTAGTAATAATTATCTGATTTTATCAACTGTTGCTCAACATAATATTTTCCTTTTGGCCAGATCATTTTCTTGTCTGACCTGTTAGATTTTCCCATTTAGCGTTAATTTCATGCAAGACACTAGGCAGGTTTTCGTGTTTAGCCTGTCTATTTCATGGACGATAGAATATTGCAATTGTCATCACATCAACAGTATATCACTACCTACATTTCAGATGGATGAGATGCTAGGCATCATTAAACATTGTGAGAATCGTAAATTCGTAATGATCACCAAATCAACAGTATAGTATACCGAGTACTCCCGTATGATGCTCATCAGTAGACGACCGCAAATATAATGCCGAATGACAGCTATCACGCCACTATTTGTCGATGATGGGAACTACTGCCGATTGCCCACCCCTTGAATATTAATGAGGCCCACACATTAATGAATATGTTGGCCGAATGTACCACGCCATCGAATTAAACACCTCAAATCTAGCAACTCGGATTGAATTTCTACAATTTCGCTAGGTACTTAGAATAGGCGCAATACATGGTAGAAATAAAATGTTTCAGTGACTGGTAATTTGATGCAAGCAGAATTAATACTCACCAATTTCATTGATGCTAATAAAGTCCAAACACATGGTCTATACAGCGATCTTTTTCTCGAGATTTCTTTTCTGGCATACGTGTTGCACTATTACTTATTTTACTTATTGTATATTTGTTGCAAGCTGTTTTCAAAAGAATATTGCAAAATATGCTTGTTAAACGAACTCACTAAACTAGTGCAATATCACTTGAAACAATAGGCACATATACATACATGCGTGACATTGAAACACCAACTCCCGCAAACACATGTCAAACCAAGGAAGAAAAGGAAAAGCAGAAACAGTCCGGAAAAAGCACTAATATCACATGTCTTATTCAGGTGTTCCCTATATATATGGACTTCTTCACGATGTGCCATTTATATCAATAATCATATTTTTTTTCCTCATTTCTGAACACCGGCTTCAACTGGCTCAACAATTTCAGCTTCTTGGGGTAAAGTGTTAACAAATTCAACTTCTTGTGGTTTGGAGTTAATTGGCTGATACTCAGCAGCCAGAATTTCCCACTTACCTGATAGAGCCATTCCCATCATCTCATAGATCTTTCCCCCGAGCTGAGCAGGACTATCAGGCTGCAAAAGGTACAAATGTTAATTAGAGAACAATACCAGTTCCAGCAAGCACAAACCATTTCTACCACTACGTCATTCCAACATTTTATATCAAAGATGTATACTCTCAAGACTCAATCTTATTTGGGGTTTTATAGGTTTAGTACATCAAAATATCTGCTTTTAACGATTTGGGTACCCACCTTTCAAATTTTCCAATTTAGGTACCACACTATAATAACTTTCCAATTTATGTACCACCGTCTAAATAAATCACGGAATCATGTCACGTGACATTTGATAAACATTAATTTGAGAGGCTAATTTGACAATTTTGCATAAAAATATGTCATCCTATAAAAACGTTTCCTCCAATTTCACACATAACAAAAATTTGGATTATAGTTTGGTGCAGTAAATGTATTTTTTCCCTACCAACAAGTGAATAAAAGAGTTGATGCAAGAAGACGTTGATTTCCTTCCTTTCCATTTAACCAAACTTAAGGGCTTGTTTGGCTCTGCATCTATCAATCAAATGACTTGGCTTATTTTAAACGGGAGAAAGTTGAGTTCATTCTGCTTATGAGCTTTAGGGTTTTCAGGACAAAACGCGAACGGGCTTTAAATTTTTTAAGGTGGCCAACCACATGCAAAATAGCTTCTAGTTATTCGCAAAAGACGGGCTTAAAGCTACTACCAAAATTCTTTAAGTCCAGAAGGACGTACGTTTTCACTCTCTAAGTTGATAATTTTAAGAGTACAAAATTCCATGAATAATAAAAAATACTAGATGGATGCATCAAGTGCAAGTCAAGGTAATACTGATGTGGGAAAATTGTATTATAAGTTCCACCACATTTCTAAAGATAAAAGAGAGTTAATAAACCTACACAAGGATGTGAAACTATTATGCAAGGTTGTAAAGAACTTAAGTCGGCGATTAATCAGTGACCTCCGACTCACCGATCTTCCAACTAATTGTTATTCTTTGGTTGAACGTTTTATCAAAAATGTCACTTCTTAAAAAATTGTGGTGAATTTTGTATTTTCTAAAACTATTTTGAGAATCAGTGGAGATTCTCTATGTTTTCAAAGTGTATGTACCTTTTTGTAATATATGAAAAAACTTGGACAAAAACCTAATATCCTTTTACAGATTGAGCCGTTTTTCTCTCTCGTCACTTTCTCTCTCTTCTGTATCTTTTTCTGGAAATTTTTGTAAGACTCTAATTCAAAATGGGGTTCATTTCTTCCCTTATCCGATGATCAATTTGACCTTATAATTCATCATTTATACTTTCAATTAATTCGATTTGGTCCAAATTGGGTTTTTTCCAACCCACAATTTATATTGCAGCGATTTGAGCCAAACGAGTCGTTGAGTCTTCGTTCGACTTTTTCCCGACTAATCGCCGTTGAATCGCGATTTTAGAACAGAAAGTTGGTCTCCCCTCAAGTCAGTTATAATATACAACTCATACATTAAAGCAAAAGTAAGATAAACACAAAGTGACATTACTTACAGTAAAACCACTTGACATTAAAGCTGTGTCGTACAAAAGATCGATGGCCCTTAAAGCTTCCTCGTCATTGGGGTTAATCTTGCACGCGGCCTATCAGAAAAATATGATTTAGAAAGGAAAAGGCAACTTGGATCTGAAATTGAAACCTAATTATCTACTGATTGAAATGTGTGCGTACATTCAAGTTCCTTATTATAGGGTGCTCAGGATTTATTTCAAACACCCTCCTGCCTCTCATGAAGTCGAGACTAGAGGAATCACCGACTGCTTGGGCTTTCATTAGCCTGTACAAGAATAATAGGGCAAAGAACATTATGAGAAAGGTATGTTGAAGAGAGAGAGGGGGAGTGGAGAATACTATACCGCTCCATGTTCGCAGACCAACCAAACTTTCCAGAAGCTAGAACACAAGGTGATGAGTTTAGACGATTTGAAACCTGAACACTGGCTACTTTTTCCCCCAGTCTTTTCTTCATCCAGTCACAAGTTTGACCAAACTCTTGCTTCATTTCCTTTTCTTTCTCTTCGTTCTTATCGCCTAAGAAAAATTTAGAATTCAAAAGAAATTTGAGTAATCGCTGTCATAGCTCTCAAGTAACAGAAGCTGGTGAATGTTCTCGAGACAAATTGAATTTATCGTGGAACTAAACTTCTTTCCAGAGATTTGAGTCCACCACTGAGAATACGTTTGCATACAGGCTAAATTTTTAAACTGATTATGACATAACATCAATTTTATCTATAGACTATATTGATCAAGGAAACAATCCTCTAACCTATATCAAGGTCTTCTTTGCTGATATCAACAAAGTTCTTCTCTTTGTAAGATTTTAGGTTCTGGATCGCCACTTCATCAATAGGATCAACCAACAAAATAACCTGCAAAATAGTGTCAAGAATTCAAGACTCAAAGAAATAGAACAAGCAAACAAAGAAAATAAACTCCACCAGGCTTCACATCCTAATCCTTTATCACAATCACAAAGTAAGGGTTACAGCTTCATATACCTCAAGGTCTTTTTCAATAAGTTTCTCCAAGAAAGGGGTGTTCATGGCACCTTTCACACTGTCCCCAGCCATATAAAAAATATCTTTTTGCTCGGGTTTCATGTTCTCAACATATTCATCAAGGCTGATCATATCTTGCTCACTTTGCGATGAGAAAAATCGAAGCAGAGGAGCAAGACGCTTGTGATTCTCACGATCTTCAATGCAACCTAATTTAATATGTTTTCCAAAACTTTCCCAGAATTTCTCATAATCCTGGACAGAGCAAAGAACAGTCAACAGAAGAGACGCGGTGAATAAACACAAAGTACAAAACGTAAGGGAGTTAAAAAACCATCCAACAAATATCAATTGATAGAGAACATCATACTTGGCGATTCTCACTCATTGATATGCCAAGAATCATATCAAAAGCTTTTCGAACCAAACGCTTCCTCATAATTCGTACCTTCATACAGAGACAACGAATATTAATATAGTCAAACAGAGTTGCTAAATGACGACAATTACACATGAACGACTATAAATCATACTTACAATGCGGCTTTCTTGAAGAATTTCACGTGACACATTCAAGGGAAGGTCATTGGAGTCGACTACACCCATAACAAAACTCAGATAACGCGGGAACTATTTCGGATTTCCAAAGAACAGAAAAAAACTCCCATCAGTAGATTAATCGACAAGAAATTAAAGAAAAGAAAAACACCCATGATAAGATTTCTCGACATAGAACCAGAACATCCATCTCACAAAACGATGCATTGATAAATAAATTGACAACATAAACGAGAAAATCTTTGTCATTGGACACTTGTTTCTTACCAATTCACCGTCAAAGTCATCTGAAATAAACACCCGTTTGACGTAGAGCCTTATGTTCTTTGTTTTGGAATTGATTAATTCATCTTTTCCCGATGGAGCCACTTCTGGTACATATAGCACAGACCTGAACTCAACCTCGCCCTATAATGAAAATAAATAATTGGACAGGTTGTTAGGTTGACGCTCACTAAAAAATCATCATAACATCAAGAAACTACATTTATTCTGCCTTTAACCAAAAATACACCCACATTGCGTTACACTAGTGCATAAATTAAAAGAAAGCCTAGGTAATAACATAACAATTAACTGTATACTTTACCTCAGTTGTGAAGTGTGACGATGCTAAAGGTTCCAAATACTCATTAAAAGTCTTCTTGTAGAACTCATTATATTCTTCAGTGGTGACTTCCTTAGGGTTCCTAAGCTGTATATGAAAAAATAAATGCTGTGAATTTATTGTAACATTAACAGACACATGCTAAGCATGACAAGTGACAAGAAGCAGTAAAGTCGCACCCATATGGGCTGAGTCTCATTTGTCTGCTCCCACTCCCAGTACTTCTCGATAACTTTCTTAGTTTTTTTCTTCTTTTTCTGTAGCAATAGAAAAACAAGAAAAATAATTCAAAAAGGAATGAAAATTTAAAACAAAAATAGAAAGATTTGATAGATAACAATTTATAATCACAGGCGATAAGAAAATTTTACTTACCTCGGTGTTCTCTCCTTGTTCTTGTTTAGCTTCTGTTGGGTCATCATCAACCTCAACCTAAGGGAAGAACATTCAAAATTAGAATGGGCACAAGTTGGAAAGGCTAAAAACAGCCAAAAAAACATTAAATGCACAAACCTCTTTAGTGAAGCCCTTTTCCTGCCAGGTGTAGATAGGAAAAGAAACAAATTGTGAATAATTTTTCACAAGGTTTTGAATTTTTTCAGGATGTGCAAACCCTTTGTCGTCCCTCTGAACACACATAACACATGCAAGACCGAGTAGTGTTAGCCTTTGTAAAGTACACAAAAACCACAACTCTAATTGGATACTGTTGCCAAACAAATACCAGAATGTACAAATTTTATTTCACCTTTAAATATAGTGTGAGACGAGTGCCTCTTGGCAAGAGTTGATTGGGATCAGTCTCCTCTCTGATGGTATATGAGCTGGAATTAGCTTCTCCTTCCCATACATATTGCTTATCAGATTTCGGACTTTTCGTCGACACAACCACCTTACAAAAATGAGACCCCAATAATAAAGTCATATATTTTAACACAGTAAAACACATGCAAACAGTTTTAAAGCATGCCATACTCAATCAGAAACAAGGAAAGCTGAGTAAAACCCCACACCGAATTGACCAATCAAGTTGCTATCGGTTGCTCCAGAATCTTTACTATCCTAAAAAATAGAAAATATCACAAATATAAGCAAAACTTATAGTCTTGGCAATATAGAAAAATTTATAGTCTCGACAATATAGCAAAACTTAGACACACCTTTAAAGCTTTTAAAAACTTTGCAGTTCCACTTTGTGCAATAGTTCCAAGACAGTCAACAATTTCCTGACGGGTCATGCCGATGCCCGAATCGCTGCATTAAGTATAAAACAATTAAAATACTACAAATCTATAATTTAAGTTATTTAACCGTGATATGACTCTAATATTTTTAAAAAGCTTACGTAATAGTAATAATTCCATTATCTTTGTCAGTTTGGATGCGGATATCAAGATCAGCTGCGTCCTTCAAAAGACTAGAATCTGTAACACTCATAAATCGCAGTTTGTCCAAAGCATCACTTGCATTGCTGCGATAAAAAATCAAATAGGAATTATGTTAGTATCATTATATCATACAGTGTAACACTAAAATCTAACTGATTTTTTACTGTTTGACCCAACTCAAAAATAAATTCTAAAACAGTGTAAAACTGACCAAACTGGCATACATTTGATTTGACAATCAGTCAACATTAGAATGAATAAACAATCAGCACAAGGACGAGGTGATATGAGTTTAATATCTAAATTAGGTTTTAATATTCCAAGTTTTTCCTCTATTATGTTCTTACTTACTTCCAATTACAAGAGTGTTAAACCACCCATTTCAACTTTCGAAAACTTTCTAAAGTTAGCATTTCCTTTGCTAAGAAGCATGGTATCATCCTAATTCAATAGAGAACAAGAAGTTTCTACTGTACAGAGATACGTTTAAGGTTGAGAGATTGCACTAGACAGAAACAAAACCATGCCTGATGAGTTCTCGAAGAAATACTTCCTTGTTGCTATATAGGCTGTTAACAATGAGGTCCATCAAACGACTAACCTGTAGACATCAATTAAAGATATTCACCATTCTGAATCAAACATAAAAATAAAATAAAAATCGGAGGTTGTCCAAAATCTAACCTCAGCTTGATATTCATATTTCTCCACAGAGTTATCTGAAGCATCAGATGCTGCAGCAGTTGACTCGTATCGCTTGCCAAAAGACATCCCATTTTGAATTGGAAAAGGCTTCTCGAATTCTCCAGTAGTTAGCACAAAATACCATTTCGGCCTAGTTTCAAAGTTTGCAGCCTGTACATCAGAAAGATGTTAAATCTTAGAAATTGTACTAAAGCATCTTCAACTCTTCAAGAATTATAAAATCGGTCATTGAAACCTTTTCTTGGTTTTTGAAAACATTGGTGATATCTTCTCGAGAGGCAACTCCATTAGTCATGAGATTAGGTGGAAAAAAACATTTATAATTGGTATGGCAAAGCAAGTTACGCCATTTGTGGAACTATTGACGAAATTAAGGTACTGATGTGAATATAGAACATTCTTTTTGTACAGTATCACAAACAAGGCTGACTCTAGAACAATTAATTTATGTTCATAACTAGGAAAATGCATTCATTTGGTTAAAACACAATACTCCAGATGCCATATGGAGGGACAGAGCTGCTAAACCATAGCATTAATTCTCAAAATATACAATATAAGACAAAAGTTTAACTTGAAATAGAGAAACTGAAAACGAAGGCAACAAATTCTTAAAATGTAACACAAAAGAAAATGGCCATCGAAGAAGAACACAAATGATGATCAACCCATAAGCAAGGAAGAGCCGTTGTATTACATGCACATATACTCATAGAAAGATTATTTACAAAAGAAGGCAACCAGCATTAACTAACACCAATTAAAGAAAAAACAGAAAAACTAAATGTGAAGAAAGGTTAGGCACAAATAGATACATACATCTTCTATACATGCCAAACTTGCATGTACATGTACTCTAAATTGAAGCAGTGATGGAACAACAAACAAATAAAAAGAGACAATCTTTATGTTCCAACTTGCATTTTCTTTTCATAAGAATCTTAAGATGACCAAAAAGTCCCTTTTTACTTCCGACCAAAAAAGTCCCTTTTTACTTCCGACCAAAAAAGTCCCTTTTCAACTAGAAACTCGTAATTAAGCAAACATACAATGTGTACTAACTTTCCTGCAATATCAATACTCTCCGTAAAGTCAATAAAAGTATACAACTATCTCTGTAGTTGCTTATATTTCCTTATCATAGTGTTCTCACATGATTCACATAAATTAATAGAAATATACTAGACAAATACGCAATTGCATATGTACACAACGATGCCTGAGAAATTTGCAGGCATTTCATTGGTGTTTATCTACATAGGTGCGCAGACAATTTCGTATGGCCAGAACTATTTCTATGTAATTACATATACGTATAAAAGATGCAGTAGATGGAAATATTAAGAACTGTACTTTTAAGTCACTTTCTTATGGTGTTAAAAAACCACTTTTTCTGAAGTTATTGGTGTTAACAAGTCACTTCTCTGAAATACTGGTGTCCAAAAGCCCCTTTTCTCAAGAAAAAACAACTATACATTAAGCTGGTTTCTTTAAAGTATGTCAATTTAATTTAAAAGTAAATATTTTCATAAAATCCTGAATTCTGCAGATTTTCCTAAATAATCGAACTTTCCTCAAATACTCCTATGTGCAACCAAATAAGCCAGCTTATTATTACCAAAAAAACCTTCTCAGATACCTGCTATAGAACTATTTCAATACAATTATACATACATACATACATACATACATACATACATACATACATACATACATACATATATATATATATATATATATATTTAATATAATCTTATTTAAGAGGATCAAGGGATTTCACACCTACCCCCATAACAAGACTCGAATCCTGTATCTAAACTATTTCTAGCGGGTTCTAGCCCACTAGGCTACTCCTAGTGGGTTATATATATATATATATATATATACATACATATATATATATATATATCGTACATACATATACATATAACTTTTCTCAAATATGTGCAACCAAATGTCTCAACTGGGATTATAAGCCACCAAACAAGCGAGCTAATTAATAATTATAACAAAAAAAACTTCTCAGCTTAAAAGCTGCAGCTAAACGAAGCCTACGTATACATACATTTTCATACTGCTATAGCACTATCTAAATACAATTATATATACATACATAATAGTATTACTTCCCTCAAAGATGTGAAACCAAATATCTCAACTAGGATTATAACCTATAACCTATATTCCACCAAACAAGCCAGTTTATTATTACAAAAAATAACTCAGCTTAAAAGCTATAGCCATACGAAGCCTGTATATACATACATTTTCATACGACTAACACTGTTTCAATTCAATTATACAAACATAATTTATGAATGTGTAGTACACTTAAATGTTGGAATTGTGAAATTCAAAAGTTGGTCCCATACTAGTTAACATGCTTTAATTATATGAATTACTTTTGAAATTTAGAATTCCGACATATGTTTTTAGTGTACTAATTTTGCAAAGCACGTATCCTTAAACTAACTACTATTAAATTGGTAATATAAATAGATATATGTTGTATGTAGTACCGTTGCTGTTGAGTGGAGTGGTAAGTTGAAATCAGCGAGTGGGGCAACCGTATTACGCCACCGTGTGCCGCCGTGGCATAAGGTGGCGGAGACGGAACCACGACATAGCCTGTGCATTTCTAGATTAGAGAGAGAGTGAGTTTTGTGAGTTTTGCGAGTTTTGCAAGTGAGAGTTGAGGGTTTTAGAATGCTATAAGTGGGTTTATGGAATAGAGGTAAGTTAACAAGTTAAAAGTATTAACTTTCACCCAAAACATTCGTATTTAAACCCTAAATTGTTTCAAATTTTGTTACTTTTCTTATTGTAATTAGTAAACTAAATTGTACATACGAAAATAAATACATATGTTTTCATTGACTTACCATTCTTGTATCGTGCCCAATATTTTTAAATTTTACTGTATCGTCGTTTCTCTATCGTATTGGGTACGATACTCGTATCCGTGCAACATAGGATGAAAGCCAGATTTATTTATTTAATAATTTTAGTAAATATCTAAAATTTTGACACTGCATTCATCTAACTCGACATACATTTACATTTGCCGAGTATTTTCAATATGTGTGTCTACAACTATACATTATAGCTCTATCGTAATTGTTGCATTGGGTTGATAATGTTTCAATTATAATGATGTCGGGCTCTCTATCTTATTTAAAACTTTGTTCTTGTTTAAATTGAGAATATCATATTTATATCTTTATTATACATGTGTATGTATCTGTAAAATTATCAGGAATTGGTATGTTAAATTGAAGAAGTACGTTCATTTTATAAGGAAGTATTTCTTTGAAATTATAATTTTTAATTTCGCAACTTTCAACAAAATGAAATAAATATTTAGGACCTTTATTTAATTACTACTTTATTGTACTATTTGGAAGTTTGCACACGAATCGAGATAACATCGTAACTAATGGGGTTATTGTGACAAACTTATCTTTGAAATTTAGAGTCGTCATAACATGAGACGTGTTAGCATATATATATGTTTGACCGTAATATTTTGAGGACAGTTCCTTTGAGTTGTTAGTTGTTACTGTACTATTGTTGGATCTCAACTGCGAACTTCATTTTCGTAGTCTCAATCGTTTTGGATCTCGTTCTGCCAGCCGGAACCAAGCTAGAAAAATATTGGATTATTAAGTCCTTCACGTCAATTTTAAATTATAAATGGGACAAGCATATATATATAATCTGCAGCTCACTACTTACTCACATGGTAAATATAGACTTGCACATTGATTATTACTCCAAAGGTGCTCATCAAGAGGAATAAAAAATGAGAAGATCTGAAGATGCGAAATCAAATTCAAAGCTCTAAACTCGAATAGTACATATATTCTAAGTATCTCAATGCATGAGACGTTGAATATGCAAGTCAATGTTAAAGTATAGGCAATAGTTTCATGATCGCTTAAGAAACTTAAAACAATAGTTATACAATTCTTAAATAGTAAGATTTTATAATAACTAATACTCACACGAAACGAATAAGGGCTCTTTCTTCGCCGTAACTGACAATGAGAATCGAATTTAACAATCACATTATGAGCAGATCAAGTCTTCAACCATCTCATCGACTTGCAATGATATTATCGCAATAATAAGACAACACACACATTTTATCAAACTTAAGAATTATATACAATTTTTTTTCCAGATACAATCAAATTTGTTTTCAAATAGTCACTTTTCGGGACAAAAATAATCTTTTAGGCAAAAAAATATTTTTTTTGTCCAAAAATCTAACTTTTAGGCACATAATTTGGAAAAAAAAGTGTCAAAAACAATCACATACGTAAATAAAGACACAATTTAAAAAGTATTTGGAGACAAATTTTAATTGTGTTCTTACGTTTGTATGAGATTGTCTTTGGAGACAATTTTTTTTCAAATTATGTGCCTAAAAGTTAGATTTGGGGATAAAAAACTTATTTTTGTATTTAAAAGATTATTTTTGTCCCGACAATTTAGCATTTGGAGACAAAACTTGATTCGGTCTAAAAATTTAGCATTCTTACGTACTGAACGCATGGATTGTTATGTTTTTTACGAATTTGACCGGTCAAAGAGGTTCAGTGTAGGCGGGGCAAAGTCAGGATTAGCTTATGGGGGTGCTAAAATTGCATCTACTACTATATTAAATGGCATAAAAAAATATGATGTGTCAAATCAACGTTTTTAACTTATTTTAATAAAAATACATGATAAAAAAATCATAATTTTCAAAATTATAATAGGTAACCGTCGCAACTGATGGTCAGACTAAATAATTTGGTTTCAAATCAAAATAGTAGTAGTATTTTAGAATTGATTCGGACCAATTTTGTTTTTAGCAATATGACGATCGCTCATTATCATTATTGATAATAAATTGCGCTCGTACAAAACGGATTAACGACTTCTCAGTTTTCCTACTCGTCTATCTCGTCTACTTCGTTGAGTAATATGACTACATTTATGAAGATACTATAATATACAGTTATCTGTATGGCAATCTCCAAAACAAAAGTATCTATATGGCTGCATTATGAGATTATCTTCATATACGGAAGCATGTGCAAGGCCGTGTCATGTGTGGTTAATTGCAGATTTCACATGATTGAGCTTTGAATAAGTGGTAGTATTACGACCTAAAAATGATAAAAATTGTACTAATAACTATATAGAGGAGGCAAATAGTTGCTAATCGAACTACATACACACTACAAGTTAATGATCTAATCAAATGATGCATTAACTTTCCATTACACAACTATATCTCCTGATTTTTGGGTTGAAAATTTGGTGAGAAAAAACATTTTCTTTAAAAATAACAGACTTCGCTTCACTCTTGCCTTTTTCTTTATCCAAACAACAATCATCGAGAAAAATATATTTCCATTGGCAATGCAAAGGCACTTGAATTAATGTTACAAAATGCCTCAATTAAAGTCAAATTAAGATAACTGAGAAAACAGGCCAAACTCATATTATACCAAACAATATTAAGATGTCAACATTCTGTGAAATGCTAATGTAAGTATGTAACTATACAAGTCATGATAAACAAGCTATATTAACAAATAATGTATATACTAATGTATACCATGCTTCTATCACTATATGGTTTCCTAATATGCGGTGGCAAGGACAAAATTTCAGAAAGAGGGCTGGCTAGTCATGTAACAGAAGGCCAGGTGCTCTTCTTTTGTCAAGATTAATACTATAAGCCAAAATCACCATGTTATTCTATTTAAATAACTTCAAAATAAGAAAGAACTAGTCAGAGATTGTCAAATTAACTGGCCACGCTGATCCAACTTATAATGTCTATCCAATCCGGCCACATCGACGTAGGTTTCTCGCTAACCAATCGATCCAACTTCTAGCATTTCCACTTCTTATTAAGTTACGAGATCGAGAACTGGCCAACTATGCTTGTGTAATGGTACTTGCATAACTCAGTGTTTTTTTTTCTTTTCCATAAAATACCTAATACTACTACTTTATCTTCATTAGACAACTATGCTTGTGTAACTCTTATGTTCTGCTTATAAAGAGTAAGGATCGTCATCTATTATAGCTAGTACTCATGCAAAACCATGTAACAGTGTCTTATATATTGAATTTTAGATTAACTTAACGAAAATCTATTTCGTGCCCACATGACCTAATTAATACTAAAAGAGTATATATAGTTACATTTTAAAAAGAAGTCAGTACTATAATTTATCGTAAGATTTATAAGTCGATGATTTTTTTTTATTTTCAATGTCAAATGAGTAACTACTTATAAATTACTATTTAGATTAATCTGTGTCCCTCTTTCATTCATGTTTGATTTTGTTTGCTGCCGGTTTTGCAAGGGAAAGTGAGTTTCAAGTTTCAACCCTAGTCAAAAGGGTATAAGTAGGCCCAATATTATGTGGCAATTTCTCGCACTTTATTATACTGTCTGTTATCTCCATTACGAAACTATGCGTAATTTTTATAGGTCAAGAACTTATATCAAAATTGTCGGAATAAAAAATTTCAAAAGTTGAACATATAATTCAAAGGTTAAATTTTAAAAAAATACATTTTAACAATTTTAATATAAATTATAAATCGATCAAAATTACAAATAATTTTATAATAAAACTCTAAACGGAACAAATGGAGTAAAGTTTTCTCTACGAGAAATTAGTCAGGTCTCATTATATAATTTATCTTTTTCCCATGAGGAGAAAGAATCAATAGAACTGTATAAGCCAGATTTAATAAATCTTTCTCACATCCACCATTAGATTCCCTACACCTTTTTATTTTCATTTTTTGCTTTTCTTTGGCGGGTAAAAAGTAAATTTTTTTTCTGACAAATACACATTTCCCGCTTTCTATTAAATTAGTAATTTTGCCCACAAGTGAATGGCTATAAAGACAAAAGACCCATCAAAAGAAGGGTAAACTATATTATCTGTCCCTTTACTTCTTAAAAGTACTTTATTTAATTTTTTTTTTTTTTATGGAAGCAGTAGTAATCCACATATTTCGTTGAAGTTATAGCTTTGGTATCCAAGTTTAGAAACAACATATATACTTGGTCCCTTTTGTGAGTGAAGCAAAGAAAAGTTTCAAGGGTCACTTACTGGTTGGGGCATTCACCTATATCGGAAACGCTTGTATAGTATCAATAAATCAAAGTTTCAATAAAAGTGTTTTTGATGTCTAATTTTTTAACTAGAACACTCCTAATTGGATCGTCACACACTAAAAATACGTGTTTCGTCCAACTTTTAGATAGTATTATGAATTTGTTTATTTTAAACTCAAAAAGTCAATATCACCAATCTTTTTAAACCCCACTTAATCCTTCAATATGTTTTGCTCGTAAAATTAAAAACTAATAGTTATAGAATTACTATCTCACTTTTCAATTCAACTCGAACACGGCACTGACATTGACAATGCCCCTTCTATTAGTTTGTTTTGTATTAAAGACCTACCTTCTCAAAAGAAAAGGATATTAACGTAAACATGTTATTTTTTTCACACTATATTCGAGACCGACCGACCATTTATCATTATTTAAAAATTAAAATACATGTCAACCCACTTACTCAAAAAATAGGGATAATTAAGTTCTGACTGAAACTATATATATTACCAGTAAGAAGTTTTTATGTAACTTTGGGCCTTTATTTGAAATTAACACAATATTTTGTTTCCCCTTTTTGTTTTTAGGCTAAGAAAGTGATAGTGCTAAGCAGAGATTAGGAGTATACTTATATACACATATATACATACATATATATATACACACACACACACACACACACACATATATATATATATAGAGAGAGAGAGAGAGAAGGGGCATTGCAATAAATGAAGTGGGTCTTGGAAATGAGTACCCATTTGCTTCAATATTAATGGGTTAGTTGCAAATATATATATATATATATATATTGAGCTTTTGTTAGAGAAATAGAAATATTACTACTAGATATTAATATAGAGCTAAGGATAGAGTGAGGCTTCACTTGTTTTCAGATACAAAATGAATCTTTTTTAAGTAACTTAATTAGTGAAGCTACATTGTTTATTTATGCATTTCTCTCTATATAAATACATATAGTTACATGTATGTATCTATAGTTATGTGTGATTGCAGCTTCTTCTCAAAAGCTGTAAGGCTTTTTTACATTCTTGTTAGGGTTTTTCCCCTATTTTTTTTAAAGTAGTAGTAATGTAACCAAGTTTGTATCTTTTTCAGTTTTTTTAGAAAAAAATATGGGTTGTTTGTTATATGGGGGACTAATAGAGTGCAGGGTTAAGCTTATAAATGTGATTTGTGCATTTTAAGATGCTTTGTATTAATTTTTAAGTGAAAAGTTAAGTGGGCCTTTTCAATTTGACTTTGTTGATGCTAAATAATTAGAGTAGAAAGTATATTTGTCACGGGGTTGTGCACTTGTACTGCTCATATATTCTGTGTGTTCATTTTATTTTTTTATCTCATTTGCTAAATATAGTTATGTATTTTTTCTGATACAATGTATATTGGTTTATGATGTTAGGTTGCACAGTACAAAATTGGATGCTGAGAACTTAGCTGGATCTTTTTTCAGTTCTTGATTCGATTTAAGGGAAATTTCATACTTTTGGAAAATATACAACAATTGAAATGGAGCAGATTTACATGAGGCTGTTGCTATTTTGCCATTTACTAGTCTATGCTACAAGTCAGCTACCTTCACAGGACATATTAGCACTACTTGAGTTTAAAAAGGGGATTAAACACGACCCCACAGGCTATGTTTTAAGCTCATGGAACGAAGAATCTATAGATTTTAATGGTTGCCCTTCTTCTTGGAATGGCATTATGTGTAACGGTGCCCATGTTGCCGGTATTATCCTCGATGACTTGGCATTATCGGGAGATGCATCCCAGTTGAGTGTTTTATCGAACCTCACTATGCTCGTTAAGCTTTCGTTGTCAAACAACTCTATTTCAGGACCATTATCGAGCAATATAGGTGACTTGAAAAGCCTCGAGTATTTAGATTTATCGGATAACCTGTTCACATCCTTATTGCCTATGGAGATCGGTAAATTGGGAAATTTAAAGAATTTATCTTTATCTGGAAATAATTTTTCTGGTTCAGTTGCAGAATCTTCTGTTTCGGGACTTACCTCGATCCAATCTCTGGATTTGAGTCGCAATGCTTTTTCAGGACCATTGCCAACTGCGTTAAGAAAATTAACAAATTTGGTTTCTTTAAATTTGTCTCATAATGGTTTTACTAAGAGTATTCCGAAAGGTTTTGAGCTATTGGAAAGTCTACAAGTGCTAGATTTGCACAGAAATATGCTCGATGGTGACCTAGACTCGCAATTTTTATTCCTTACGAGTGCGGTTTATGTTGATTTTAGCGAAAATTCCATGGTAAATTCTGCTTCACCACAGCACAAATTTTTACATGGTATTTCAGACACTCTTAGATACTTAAATCTTAGTCATAATCAGCTAACAGGATCGATTGTTAGTGGGGGAGAGGCGCAATTACTTGCTAGCTTAAAAGTTTTGGATCTGAGTTATAATCAGTTGTCAGGGGAACTACCCGAGTTCAACTTTGTTTATGATCTTGAGGTTCTCAAGCTTAGTAACAATAAGTTCTCTGGATTTGTTCCTAATAGCTTACTGAAAGGAGATTCTTTGGTTTTATCTGAATTGGATTTGAGTGGCAACAACCTTTCAGGTACCATCTCTTTGGAAATATTGTTAATTGTTAGAAATGAATAAAGGGTTGACTAATCTAAAATAATGCTGTATTTGGAATTTGATACTGTAGAGAAAAGTCGGATTATATTTCAACCACATAATACTGGATTTGGATATAATTGTAATACATGATTGTTTTAAATCTGTATTCGCTGTATGGGTTATAATCGAATCTTCACGTTTATCTTTCTCTTATAGATCTCATTTAAGCTATATCTTGAGGTTCATTTACAAAAAAATAAGAAATTGCATGCTTGTATACAAGACCTTGCCCATCATGGAGTACAAATCCATGCTTCAATTCTTTCGTGTTGTGTACAACTTACAGGTTTGGTGGAATTACCTAGTTCCTGAAAATTTCTTTAAGACGCAACATTGAACTACAACTCTAATCCTACCTCATGAAGCTTTAATCTTGAGAAAAACTTTCCTCGAAAACTTTTTGACGTTTTCTAGCAAACATCAGTTATGACACACACGTAATTTACTTTAAGAATACGCAACATTTTTGTTATTAATACTTTCTTCCTCATTATTTTCTTCTGTATACGTGTTGCAGGGTCTATAAGTATGATTCTATCGACAACTCTACACACACTTAACCTCTCTTCAAATGGTCTTTCTGGTGATCTTCCATTACTAACAGGAAGTGTTGCAGTTCTTGATTTGTCAAGCAATCAATTAGGGGGAAACCTAACTAGGTTAGCAAAATGGGCAAATATTGAAATCTTAGATCTGAGTCAAAACCGTTTAACTGGTCCAATCCCCGAAGAAACTTCACAATTTTTGCGGTTAAATTATCTTAACCTCTCCCACAATTCCCTTGATAATATTCTTCCAAAAGTTCTCACTCAGTTTCCTAAACTCATAGTTCTTGATCTCGGTTTCAATCAGTTCAGTGGACCCCTTCTCTCTCCTCTCGTAGCATCAACAACTTTGCAAGAACTTCACCTCCAAAATAACTTATTAGTTGGACAAATCAATTTTGATCCACCTCAAACTTCTTCATACAAAGCCAATCTCATGGTACTCGATCTTTCAAACAATCGATTCGAAGGGAACTTACCCGATGAAATCGGGTCTTTAAATAAACTTGAAGTTCTTAACGTTGGCGGTAACAACTTATCAGGGTCACTACCAACTTCTTCGATGGAGAATTTGAGTTCTCTCACTTTATTAGATCTCTCCCAAAATCATTTCACGGGTGATTTGCCAAACAACTTATCAAACAACCTTGCAAGTTTCAATGCTTCTTATAATGATCTATCGGGGGTGGTCCCACCAAACCTAAGAAACTTTCCATCATCTTCATTTTACCCTGGAAACTCAAAACTGAAATTCCCTCAAGGATCATCAGACCATGGCACAGGTGGAGGATCTGGAAAAAACCAAACTAGGAAGATAGTTAAGGTTGTCGTGATAGTTGCTTGTGTTCTTGCAATGTTAATCTTCCTAGTTTTGCTTTTTATATGTTTCCGATATTGTATACGCGTATCTAAAACTAGACCTACTCCACAAAAGGGCAGTCAACGAAGCAGTATCCCCCTTTCAAACCCTCTAGTAGTTTCAGCAGAGGATATCGCAACTTCGACGAAAAAAGGATCTTCATCAAAAGAGATAATTACTAGCGCCGATGAGAAAATGGCAGGTTTTTCCCCATCGTCGAAAAAGAGCCAATTCTCTTTGTCACCAGAATCTAGGGAATCTTACTATACATCTGGTGCAGGGGATGAAAACCTCTCTAGGCTGGATATAAGGTCATCCCCCGATAGATTGGTTGGTGAGTTACATTTTCTTGATGATTTTTTAATATCTTTAACTCCCGAGGAACTTTCTAGAGCTCCAGCGGAGGTATTGGGGAGGAGTAGCCATGGGACTTCGTATAGAGCTACACTTGATAATGGGCTGTTTTTGACTGTGAAGTGGTTGAGAGAAGGTGTTGCTAAACAGAGAAAAGATTTTGCTAAAGAGGCTAAAAAATTCGCAAACATAAGGCACCCGAATGTGGTGGGACTTAGAGGGTATTATTGGGGGCCTACCCAACATGAAAAGCTCATTCTCTCTGATTATATTTCGCCTGGAAGTCTCGCAAGCTTTCTCTATGGTAACTTCATCTTTTATAATGTTTTTTTCCCTTGAATATGATTCAATCGAGTCACTGGAAAGAAAAATGCTATGCATCCTATTTAAATTATTGAGATCCATTCATAGGCCACTCTCACAGAATGTTAAGCTTGCCAACATAATCTATGCACATTCGTATGAGAAATTACACTGATATGGGATTATAGCAACTTGCCAATGCCAATATTAGGCATTCTCACAGAACAAAGTGGTAAAAACATGGCCTCAAAGAAACATTCCCTTGCTGTCTTTCTAGTTACTGTTGTCAATTCCGACATTAGACGTCTCTTTGTTCTATAAAAATAACACCTTTTTGATGATTGTATAGCTATCTATATAGATACATAAATTCTACATCGGATCCTCGATTTAGTCACTACTTGTCACTATTTTTTGGGTAATTTCGTAGTATTGTCTTCGATTGCTCATTGTTTGTTTATATTTTTAATTATAATTTCCAAAGAGATTAGGCGTAATTTGATGACAATGATGATGTATTAGTTGAATTTTTACTCTATATCTCCCATTCCATCGCTTGCCATTGGCAAGAACATGAAAAGATTTATCGGGTGAGTGCTTTTTAGTAATAAAATCATTATAGTAAACTGCTTCACAAAACCTGACATTTGAACATAGGGATGAAGATATATTTGCTGCTTGCAAGCCAGTTCTTAGTATTATCAGTTGAGATGGTATATGAAAATGTCTTGTCATTTCTTTTCCTTTTTAATAATTTCAAGTAAAACCTTTTTGGCAGATCGTCCAGGACGAAGGCCAGGCCCACCACTAACATGGGCACAGAGGCTAAAGATAGCTGTGGACGTAGCCCGTGGCCTAAACTACCTCCACTTCGACCGTGCTGTTCCACATGGCAACCTCAAAGCATCCAACATTCTTCTTGAAGGTTCCGACCTAAACGCCCGTGTGGCGGACTACTGTCTCCACCGCCTCATGACCCAGACAGGCACAATACAACAAATCCTAGACGCTGGCGTATTAGGCTATCGTGCACCAGAGCTGGCCTCTTCTAGAAAGCCTCTGCCCTCATTCAAGTCCGATATATACGCATTTGGAGTGATATTACTGGAGCTTTTGACAGGAAAATGTGCCGGAGATGTGGTCTCCGGTGACCAAGACGGAGGGGGGGTTGATTTGACGGATTGGGTTCGGTTAAGGGCAGCGGAAGGGTGTGGGACCCAGTGTTGTGAAGCCTCATTGGAGACTGTGCTTGCGGATCCAGTGGCTGAGAAGGGGATAAAGGCGATGCTTGGTGTGGCTTTGAGGTGTATAAGGTCTGTTTCGGAGAGGCCAGGTATCAAGACAGTATATGAAGAGCTCTCGTCTATATGATGAGTGTGAGTTAGAGGAATTTGCTTGTCTTTTTTCTGTTGTAAGTTTTAGATTTTTGTGAAGTTTGGGATTGTGATTTGGCTCTTTTTCTCTAGTTGTTGTAGTGGAGTTGGATGTGATTTTGAGATGATCCAACTCTTTGTAGTGATTTGTATGATAATTCATCAAATCTTTTGAGGCAAACTGATGGTTTGCTCATTTATTGCTATGGCTTGCAGTGAGGTGAATTTTCTAATTGGTCTATTTTTATTTCTTAAGAAACATGTTTTGAGTGCAAGTAGAAGTCAAGAAAAATAACACTAGAAACTAGAAACCTCTACTTATATTTTTCTCTTCTTTATTCTTGTTGGGTTGTAAAATTATCAATTCGAATAAAAGGAGCTATGTATTTTTCCATATAGTTTACAATAACATTGAAGAGGATGAATATCCAGAGATTTCCAAAACACAAGTTTCTTAATGGACAGATAATCTGAGAAATATACACCCATGATCTTCAAAACAGTTGCATACATTACTTAAACATGAAACCAATTAGTTTTAACTAACCTAATTAAGCCTGAAACTGTGAGATTATACATGTTCAGGCTAGAACTAAAACTTAATAAATACTAAATGTGATCACTAATACGGCTCATTTAAAATGTTATTTTAGTTTAGATAACCAGACTCATTTTAATCCACTTTCCCGAATTCTACCTATAGCAATTCCACACAGAATATTATCTAAACATGAACGTTCACTGTGAGTCACTTAACATGTAAAACTCACATTGATTCAGATTATATGATCCAAGAAACATTTCCCAGAGAGCAGAAACGCAACGAGTAGCACTCAAGTATTACAGACAAAATAAAAGGAATATCTATTTCCCAACATCAGAAAGAATGTTTCTATATTATCTTAGAGAATACACTTAAAAGATAAGATACTTCGCTGCGCCACAAAGTGCCTACTAAACAATGAAATAGCTGGAAATGTGCATATATTCAACACTAACAACATGGAAGGTAAACAAAAGGCGACTCCTCTCTTTTGAGGAGAAGACTAGTCAAACTAATTAAAGTAATAGGGTTGGGTTGGAACACTTGCCATAGTTGGGTTTGAACAAAATTTGTAGAAATGCATCCATTCCCACTAAAAGCCATGTTAATAGGGAACGAGATGGACATATATTAATCATTGACTTTATCAATGCCTAAACGATGTGGGGCAATTCCAACAAAATTATTAATAAAAACTAAACCAGTCATATTCGGTTTCAATCATAATCCGTTCGATTTGGTTTCATCGGTTTGAAATTTAGCTAAGATATCTTTAGCTGTATGACAAAACACGGGAAATTTGAGGCTTTATCCCTGCACCAATTCAATTTATAGACATCACCACCTAAATCAAGTATCTACTATAGAAAAAGACCAGACTAATCATGTAAGTACTATATACTCCAGAATATGGTATCACTATTAAACTCAAAGGTAGCCTATATATAAAGTATAAGGGGTCGTCAACAGAAATTACCAAGGTATGCAGTATGCTAAATCTCAACATATGTTACCAAAGCTATTGTCCAGTGAGACCAACTACGTAAATCAAGTATCCTTAGACAAACTACTTCTTTTTGTGTGTTGAAAATAACTCCTTTAGTGTCCAGGAATTGCATGGAAATAGCAGAAAAGACAACATTTAGTGTAAAAAAGTGCTGTTACGGCAAGCCTTTTCGGAAACTAAGCGAGTAAAGAGGAAACAATTTAGGCGCAAATCTTTTTAGGCTACCTATTCATGCAGGAGAAGTGAATTTCAAATTTGTAAATATAAAGAATAAAGTCAGCAGATAGCAGAATACTTCCACCAAGATCTAGACAAGCATTAACCAAGTTAGCACTGGGTTGCACTAGCAAAAATTGCCATATTCCTAAAGCACGCGTAAAACTCAAAGGGAATATATACATCATAACCTCAAAAACAAGGTTTAAATAAAAGAAAATTCAAACGGGTGGTTTTATGTTTTAACAGCATTTATAGGTATACTCCAAGGTCTAACGACCGACCGAAGTCACCTAACTCTTTGATCCCATCCAAGTACAGAAATTGATTTTCAATGATTCACTAACTCCAATATGTTTCTTAATATTTGGAGGCGATAAACCAAAAAGAAGAAAAGTAATTCAATGAAAGACACTAACAGCTAAAATTCTAGTAAAGAACGAATTGAAAATTACGGAATTACTCGTTTAGTTGCTGTTGCTGCTGCGTTTTGTTTTAAGTAATATTTTTCAAAAAATAGCATGCCTTCGCCTTCTAGCTTCTACTCTCATCCTTGGTTCTGTCAAGGCCAACCATTTCCTGGTCTACAAGTTAGAGTGAAACTTTTTCTTAATATTCTTCTTGTTTTTCTTCCTCTCTGCAAAAAAGATAAGAAAATTTATGTACAGCTATAAATTGATGTTAATAACCCAAAGACCCACAAATTTATCTAATTAGTCATACCTTCTACATCCATCATCTTTCTCTTTCTTCACCTAACTCTTGTAATCAGTTTCATAGTCTCTATAATTCTTCGGATAATCGTACATATGGCCATCTTCGTAACCATTTATCTCATAATTATGATTCTTGTTGATCTTATCACCATTTCTATCCCTTTCACTTTCTTGTCTTGTATTCCTTTCACTTTCTCAATCTCCACCTCTTTTTCTTCCACTTTCAGTGTGCTGTTTCAGTTTCGTAATCTTCGTAATCTATATCATCCAAATCTAATTTTGGGAGTTCCTCCTCATGCCCTCGTGGACCAAGATCAACTCGCTTATTTCTTAAAATCACACGAGATTCGTTCATCAGGCTTATATACTTTTTCCTCACTCGCAATAGAGGATGAGGTTCAATAGCCGATGGATCACAATAAGCCTCTCTCAAAATCGCGGTGCAAGTCTTATTCCTCAATGACAGATAAAACATATGAGGATGCCTTTCAAATGCCTTGTGTACTTTTTGAGGCAATCCGAAGCATTTCTTAAGAAAAAGGAAATTCTTCCTCTCAGCTGCATTCTCAACAAAAAGACTAAGCAACTCGTGTATAACACCTACCACCCGTTTCTCCGCCACGTCATCATCTGTCCTCAAATTCGAATAGTCCTCATATGGCGATACATATGGAACTCTACCAAACTCCTCCAACCAATCCAAAATCTTTTTCTTTAACCTCAAACCCTTTGATGGAAAAAGCGGAAAGGAAATTGCTTCCATCGGTTCCCCTCTATAAACTCCTCTCTTAATCCCATTTCTTTGCAAAGCTGAAAAAACCTTACTCCCATTTTCGACACTTAATCCTTTCAAACCTTCTTCCATTTCTACAACACAAAAACACCCATTTAAATTCTTTTCAGGGTCATCGATAAATTCATCAGGCACCCCCAAATTCCACTGCAAACCCTTTATAATCTTCATCGGTATCCTCTTTTCGCCACTCATCAAGATCAACTTCTTAAGCCTGTCTTGAAGATCATCTTTATAAAGTCTATAAACCTCTTTCTCCTCTCTATCCAGCTCGGCTGCTCTATCGGTCAGCCGGAACCAAGGATGGTCGTGTTGAGGACCCACAAACTCCTCAAAAAAAGAGGGATATAGCCTCAAAAACCTAGCAACTTTGATGGGTATACCTAAGACTTTCCCTTTCTTTGACACGTCGGAGACCGGGATGCAGCCTGAGTTAGCGGCTGCAATTATATTCTTGAGAGAGATTATTGGTTTGAGCTGGAGGGATTTGTGGATTGGTTCAATTGAGTCAAAGACCGGGTCTTTTTTCCATTTCATGTACACGTCAACGTATGTGAAGATCTGGGTGTATATGTATGGAGGTTTATGGGATTTGTGGAGGGAGGGTGAAGAGAGTAGGAGTTTAATGATTGTGGGATTGAAAGACATTGATTGGTGATTCGGAATTGTCGAAAGTCTACTTTAGGGTTTTGATTTTTGAGCACAGGCACTTACTGCCGTCACACCCTTTGAATTTTGGATTTTATGAAATTATTTTGGGTAGCATTAAAAAGGTGAACCCCTCACTATAATTGTCGAATTGTAAAGACGGATTCAAATTAAGTCACCTCAGTATGAGAAATTATTTACTCTAGAGGAATCAGGTGCGGGTACAGGGTGGAGGATTGCTGAGTTGTAGGACTGCAAAAACATGGGGAGTTACATAAGATCAATCTTTCTGATTTAATTAGGATAAAAAATGAAATTCACAAGAATAAAAACAGCATAGATAGGGAGAATGGTGGTATGTTACGTATGTATATCTCCATTTTAACTGGGTCAAGCTAATTTGGATCACTTAAATCAAAATGTACCAAAATTTTATCTTTCCTAAGACACTTTCCTACAGCCAAAATAACAAAGATTGACTAAATATGAACCTAAAATTGAAAATTCAGTATGAGTCACTTTCTTGCCCCAGAATGACATGATAACAATACAGAAGGCCAATTGTATAAGCCACTACAGAAATGAAGGGTTTTAAAACTAAAGAAATGGGCAAAAATGTACAAAAACCAGCTAACTTAATCCCTGTTAAAAGTTATTCTCTCTTGTCCCCAGACCATAGTTTGTTTAGTTGCTGCAGAACTTAAATTCATTCAAAAAGTAACTTTCTTGTACCCAACAATAATTGAAGCAGAAGACTAAAAGAAAGTATTAAGTTAGACGAAAGCTTGTCAATAACTTTCTTTCACAAAAACAGAGCTGATAACACGACAATTACCAATTAAGTGGTCACACAAAACCTAAAAAATGGGAGACCAAGAGATCATATGTTGGGACCAAAACTGAGGTTAGCTTTAACTTAAGATCCTAGACAAGTTATCAAACATTAGCCAAACTAAGAAAAGGTTAACTCATTATCAGTTCCTTCTCTACTAGGATAAAAAAAACGAAATTCACAAGAGTAAAAACAGCATAGATAGGGAGAGAGATGGTATGTATATATCCAATAATCCATTTTAACTTGATCATGCTTAATTGGATCTCTTAAATCAAAATATACCAGAATTCTAGTTTTGTTAAGACACACAAATAGATAAAGTAGGTGCTTCGTTCAACCAAAATAACAAAGATTGACTATATATGAACCTAAAATTGAAAATTCAGTATCAATCACTTACTTGCACCAGAAATACATGATAACAATACAAAAGGCCAATTGTATAAGCCAGTACAGAAATTAAGGGTTTTAGAACTAAAGAAAAGGTCAAAACTGTAAAAAACCAGCTAAACTAGATCCCTGTTAAAAGTTAACCTTTCTTGTCTCCGGATCAAAATTTGTTTAATCTCAAAATAATTTGCAAATTGGTACCAAATTCAGCCATTTTTCGCCAAAAAAAAAAAACATCTAACCAAAAGAGAAGAGTGGGTTTATTTTCTGCAGAACTCAAATAAATTCAAAAAAGTAACTTTCTTGCACCCAACAACTGAAGCAGAAGACCAAAAGAAAGGGTTAAGTTAGACCAAAACTTGCCAATAACTTTCTTTCACAAAAACAGAGTTGATAACACGACAATTACCAATTAAGCGGTCAATTATACAAAACCCGAAAAAGGGGTGACCAAGAGATCATATGTTGGGACCAAACTAAACAAAGGTTAACTCACTATCAGTTTCTTCTCTATACTCTCAACACAAGAAGAAAAATAGCTAACTATCTCACTTAACATTGACCAAAATTAAATCACTTCTAAACTTATAATTTGTTAGGATGAAATAAATGTTAATATTGAATCAAAAGTTCTATTAATCCCTAAACAAAAATATATATACAATTTCAGCTTCTACAAAAAAAGGCAAATTTACTTGTATTACATCCAATTATGATAAGAAGTCTAATTTCTTCACCTTCACCCAAGGCAAGTTTATTTATAAAATAAATATTCTTTGTAAATACTCAGCTCCTATAAAGAGGCAAAATTACTTGTACTACTAACAATAATAATAAAAACTATACCTTGCACCTTCACTGAAAAATACACTAACTTCCATATAAAAAAATAATGTTAAGCAATAATTTTAAATAATTTACAGTGAAACCTAGTTCCCCTCTTGTACAGTTGCTCATAAGATGCAATTACAAAAACCCATTAACCAAATTAGTAAGCCGGATCAAATTCAATTAGTTTTTTTTTTATGGAAACAAACTAAAACTAAAATATTTGACCAAACAGTAAAAAAGATGAAGTCTTTCGCAGTAGAGGAAAATAATCACAGTAAAAAGAAGTAAATGACAGAAAATCAGATGTTGGGTAAAACTGAAAATATTACCTTAATTTAATAATCGAGTACCTTCATCCCATTTCTCTCTCTCTCTCTCTGGACTATATTTTCTCTTAATTTTTGTGTCTTCTCCAAATTCTAATTTCATATTACTATGATTCTAGTTTTTTTTATTTTCTTTTAACTACTAGTATATAAAATATAACTATTTACTACTCCTATGAACAAATTCCATTCACACTTCAAAAAATACAAAATTGTATTTGTCATATACCTGTCCGACACTACATTTCATACGATTAGGTCGTGTTGTTGAATTATTAAAATGTTGGTCATGCGGACATTGCCGTTTACACAATTTTAATACATTGTGATAGGGTTGGGGTAGCATTTGTTCTACTTTTACAGCAACATGTGATGTGATTCATCTAAATTTCCAATTATCATCTAATGGTTGAAAAACTCAAGTGTTTTTTGCATTTGAATTTTTGAGTTTAACCTGTTATTTTTATGGGTCGTTAGATTCAAAATGGAGGGCTATGATTTTAACAACAAGATTGACTGTAAAATTATTACAGCTGCTAACCCGTTCCCCTTTGCAAGCAATGTAAGGACACGAGAAACCCAATTTGCACTACGATTCCATATATTTTGTAGCAAAAGTAATTTATGTAGGTGATATATATATATATATATATGTATGTATGTATATATATTATTGTAATTGTTTGTCCTGTTCGGCTAAAGTAAATTTGCAACATCTGTTCATGCATATGGTCCATTACAGCATAGATTTGTGAAATATTATTATCTAGTTAAACAAGATTGGCTATTACTGTTTATACTGAAAGTATAAGGACCAATAAATCATTTTGTTGTAACTGTGATTTCATAGTAATTTATAGGAGTAATTTATTTATGTGATTATATATAAATTATAAAAAATTATAAATATATATATATATATATATACACTCTGTATCACATTCGTCTACAATTAGCCGCCCATACAAACCCTAATAAACTAGTATTCTCTTTCTCATACACAAACTGTGTAAACCAATTCTTTATTATCTATGTATATATTCCATTCATACATTCTTTATGAATAATTTTCAATGTTAATTTTGTCAACTTTTCCATTAATTAAAAATGTCTCAATTCCTCACCATTCATTCAAATTTCCCTTTATCTCTTCTTTTTCCATAAATCCCCTTTTTGGGTCCTTTTAAAACCCACCCCATTTTCAACCCTTTTCTCCATTCATTCCCATTATTATCCTCTCATCCCCCAAAAAAAAAAAAAAACTTTTTTTTTCACAATTTTTTTTAATAACAAAAATGGCACTAGCCCACCCACACTTACTAACCCATGAAAACAAAACCCAAGTAGCTGATTTAGTAACACCAATTTTAACCCAAGATGAGCTCAAGAGAATCGCCGCTTACAAAGCTGTCGAGTTTGTCGAATCCGGTATGGTCCTCGGGCTTGGGACGGGTTCCACAGCTAAACACGCGATAGACCGTATAGGTGAGCTTCTAAAAGAAGGAAAACTTGAAAACATCATAGGCATACCTACTTCCAAACAAACCCAAAAACAAGCCTTGGAGTTAGACATTCCGTTATCGGATTTAGATACTTACCCTTGTCTTGATTTAGCTATCGATGGGGCAGATGAAGTGGACCCCGGGATGAACTTGGTTAAGGGGAGAGGAGGGTCTTTGTTACGAGAGAAAATGATCGAGGGTGCTTGTAAGAAGTTTGTTGTGATTGTCGACGAGACGAAGCTTGTTAGTCATATTGGTGGGAGTGGTTTGGCCATGCCGGTCGAGATTGTGCCTTTTTGTTGGAAATTCACCGCCTTAAAGCTCGAGTCTTTGTTTAAGTCTTTGGGTTGTGTCGCCAAGCTTAGGACTTTTAGTGGGAAAGAGGAGCCTTTCGTGACTGATAACGGGAATTATGTGATTGATTTGTATTTCAAGAGGGAGATTGGCGATTTGGAGGTGGCGAGCGACGGGATTCTGAGGCTGCCAGGTGTCGTGGAGCACGGGATGTTTATTGGGCTGGCGACTACGTTGATTGTCGCTGGGAAGCTTGGAGTTACGGTGAAGAGCAAGTAGGTTAGCTTGAATCGATTTATGTTGCAATTTGGTAACTTAGCATAACATTATTCGTAGGTCTGCTTTATTGAAAAGCGGTAGCTTTATTAGTTTATTGTATTCCGGGAGAGATTTTGATCTGTTATTTGACCTATTTGGGAATAATAACTCAAATTTTGTTTGGTCGATGGTCATTTCAGTGAAATGAAAAGAAATTTTGAGATTTTTTTTTGTGTGTGAAGATGTTTGTTACCTTCTTTGTTTATAGCTTGTTTATTTGACATTTGGATGATTATTTAGTGTGTATTAGACATTTGGATGATTATTTAGTACTTATTGCGGATAGCTTAAAAGTGAAAACTTAAACTCACTCGTTGCAGTCGATGTTCGGTGGATGGACAAGATAAATACAAGAAATTGTCTATTCCGACAGGTTATTGAGCAATGTTTGTGAAATATTATACTGTGTTGTTGCTAGGATAGATGAACTAGAAATTAGCTATAGCTAGTTTTCTAATGCAAATTGCAAAGCAGCGCCTATGAGTTTTTGGTGATATTGTGGTATAAAGGAGTCCATTGATGCTTAATCTTTAAAATATATTCGATATGTTGCATCACATTAGTGCTTGTTATGGACTTTTGGTGTCTTTTCTATTAAAACGTTTGTCCTTTTATTGGTTTATTAGTGCTACTGGGAAGGAATCAATTTATGCCCAATTATTTGAGACTACTTTCTTTCTTGTCTTTTGACCCATTTAGTAAAATGAGAAGATGTTGTGAGATCTTTGTTAGCACGTAATGTTGCTTTTATACGTCTCTATTATTTGGATGGTATAGTTTTTGGCACCATTACTTGGTTCCAATTTGTTGGACGTTTGTAATATAATACTGATGCTGTTGAAGTTGGATATTTTATGATAATTTTTCATCAGGTACTGAATTTTTGTAACTTTTAGTGTTAGCATTTGATTAGAGGATTTGGAAAAACAAAAAAAAATATGGATTTGTTATGAATTTCGGTTTTCATAGGCTAGATAAGTTTCCGATATTACCAGGACATGGAAAAGATCAAAAATTAAGGGCTTGATGATTGTTTGCTTGTTTTAAACAAATTACTTGGATTTTCTACTATCAGCAAAAAGCTAGGTTCATCTAAGCCTAAAGCTTGTAGTTTTACAGGCAAACATGAAGTAACCCTTGGTTTTAAGCTGGTTTTGAATGCAGGCAAGCTTTTGAACAAAAAAAGAGGAAAAGCTAAGATTAAAAGTTGCAGTTGTGTGATTAGCTTGTCTATGCAATTCTATACTTAATACTTGTAGTAGCATAAACTAATATTGGCTGACACCATGTTCAGTAAGATTTTGAATTTTTACTGTCTCGATAGCTTTAATTCATAAAAGAAATATTTTGCTGGTGTTTTACTTAGACGCGTCTTCTTGAGAGTTATTTCAGAAATGAAATCAGTAGAAAAGACCTTAGATTTCTTGGAACTTATTATTCTTGAATTCGTCGAGGCGGGTGATGATGAGTCCTAACTTCCACTTTGAACAATATTATTTGCAAATTGGCTGAAACCAGAACTTGAGTTTCATTGTGAATATTATAAATTTATAATCGCAGAAAATGTTATGTTTTCTTCTAAAGATGGCATGTTTCGATAAAACTTAAAAGTGTTTCCTGAAGCAGAAAGAAAAGACACAAGCTCCTTAGAATTTCTGAAAAAATTTACCGGTTAAGCAATAATCATCAAGCGGACTAAAGTAACTGGGAAAACTTCGATTAGTTCGAGATATGTAAACACCGCTCCCTAGTCCCTATAAGGAACCCTAGCCTCTACTCTATAAGTCCCAAATATAACCTAATTGTGGGTGCTCATTTTATGTATACCAAGTCTCCAAGATACGCACATGGAAAAAGAATTCTTGCCTGTCCTCAGGTAAATCAATCATGTGCAGGAACTAATGTGTTGTCTACTCGTAATTTAGTCTAGATATCTTCTATGTTTTTTTGCAACATTATTGATTGGGTTAATTATGCTTGGAATTTTGATCAATTTTAATATTGGTGACCTAACTTTTAAAAATTCCGTTTTAGTGATTTAAAGTTATAGTTTGAATTGTTTTAGTGACCCGCCGTTACATTTTTTGGATGAAAACAGTTTTGAAGTTTCAATTTGATCTGTATAGTTTAAAATTTTACGATAAACGTTTAAAATTGTAGAAATTACACACTTATATAAACACACTTAAATTACAAACTTATATAAAACATGTGTTTAAGTGGGTTGATATACATATATCTTATATAAACTTATATAAACAATTAACAAATAAAATGAATAAAAGTATCGAACACCATATGAATTATATTACTTGGTATGATATACATATATATTTACGTACCTAATGAATTGAAAGTATAATTACTAACAATTCAATTTTAATAATTTATCATTTTTTTATTTCTTCACGTATAATTAAATATATAAAATAACGTCAAAAGTTGTTAATATCATCCTACATAAATAAATTTGGATATAATAAACCCAATTTTGTATGGGTTAGAATCTAATTAGACTTTATTTTATTTTAGCATAAGACTAATCAATAAAAAAAATTCACACTTCTTTAATAAGTTTAATAAATTTAGCTTATATTTATTAGTTTGTAGCACGTTGTTTGATAATTTTATATTATTTTTAAATTTGCATTTATAAAACTAACTTTTTTTTTCAATTTACATATGAAAATCTAACTTACAATTGATACTTTTATAAGATTTTATATGTGTTTTTGTAAAAGTATTTGTATAATTTTTAAACGTTTATCGTAAAGTTTTAAGACCAAATTGAAACTTCAAAACAGTTTTCATCCAAAAAGTGTAACGACAGATCACTAGAACAAACCAAACTATAAATTTAGATCACTAAAACAGAATCGTTAAAAGTTGGCTTACCAATTCTAAAATTGATCAAAACACAGGTTATCAAATCATAATTAACCCCAATTGACTCAAACAAAATAGTTTTTAAAAAAGTTCTGATGTAAGATATATTAGCTTTAAAATAGCTTTTGTTGCGAGACTTATATATCACATGGAGAAATTAGACTGATGCAAATTCCCTTCTCGATCATAAGTTTTCAGGTCTTCGTCTCTCAACGCCTTTTGAATAATTGAAGCATAATTTAGTACTAATCTCTGCCAAGATAGATACCTGTTATGCTTGTAATTGTGACTGGCAGTGCTGATATAACAGCCATTTAAAACACTGATATTCTTATGCACTTGCATTTTACAAATGTGGATGTTGTGTAAACTGTAAAGTTGCCATAACAAACCGCCCTTCACGAAAAGACGCTCTCCAACATAAAGATGCAAATACATGAAATAGGCATAATTATAGGAGCTCAATCGTCCATGATTTATTTTAGAATCAAACACACTGCTACAATAACGTCAGGCTAATAGGTGTTCGCGAACAACATACAATGAAAGGAAGCAACAAGCTTTTGCAACCTACTTTCCTAACTATATGCATTCTGCATATTCACATAAGCCTAGACATACAAGATCTTTCATAAAATATTAGTTACATCCACACACGGTTCCAGGTGAAGTTAAAACAGGCATTATAGACGGTATAATCAGCAGCTGGGCTCACATGTCCATGCCATCAAATATCCCCATGTCCATATCATCAAATACTCCCCCATTACACACAAAACCTTCAGCCACCAAGTTGCTGCCACAATTGAATAGCCAGATAACGTAAGAAAACTACAAATTTAAGGCGCTACAAAACCAAAAAATAAAAATGCAAATAGGTATTAATAGATGAAAATTACCTTAAACAGCTGAGACGGAAGGTCACAACGCGTTTTAGTTTTCTATTATAGAAGAAGAAAGTGAACGACCATCTGGAAAGAAATAAAACAAAACCGACGTTAGAACCGGAAAATGCTGCTTTCATGCTACTTGTATCTGCTACCTAAAAGGTTTAAACTATATCTCCTTACATGGCTCCTTTTTCGAGAAACGGGTCAGCATCACAGTCCGGGTTGTAGCTATAAATGTCACATTCTGATAGATGTACTACCTGCTTATCAACCAACATCAACATATCTCTAATAGAAAGACTAAAACCCATCTCTTAAAATCTAGTATTAGGTACTCACCTCATCAAGAACCTTGTACAAGGTATCAACTAAAGAACCTTCCTCGTTTACCTCTGCCCACTCCTACAATCAAAGAACATCCATCCAAAAAACTTAAAAATTACAATGCAGTTATAATACTATTGACTGTGTATCACATAAACAAAAAGTTCTTTTCACTCTTTTTGGAGCCAACCACTTGCAAGGCATCTTAGTAACTTGCTTGTCAAAATCTTGACCCAGACAACATATTCTTAAAAAAAAACTCTAATGTAGAAGTAAAAGCCATAGGTAAAAATAACATTATTACTTATCCTTTACTCTAATTTATATCATGTACTGCAGTTAAATTTAATTATGTAAGACGAGACTGTTGTGAAGGGAGCAACTGGAAACACATCCAAAGAAGCATAAGATGCACTTCAATCTGAAGACTCGAGTACTATTACATAACTTTGTACAAACACTGTTAAAAATAAGGAGAAACATAAACTTTTTAGGAAAATAGATCGAAAAAGATAAATCCTTCACGATCCGCGTTAAGTTCTTTAACAAGGATTTAAGTAAAGGATGGAATAAAATATTCTGTACATGCCGTAAAATGCAAGTCAATATTCAAAAAAGAAGTGTACTTAAAAACATGTCCAGGGGCCCTAACCATTACTATCAAAGAAATGTACCTACACAATGCTAACACTTTCTTGAGTTTCTTCTCATGGCCAAACTACACAAATAAATATATGACTAGCAACTCTATAATTGAGATTATGATTTCCTTTCATTTTCTCTTACCTTACAAATTAGTTTCACAACAACAATCAGGCACACAACTAAGTATTTTTCCTAACATAATATGCAAAACCTTGAATATAATAAGAGTGATGATAAGCACACAAACATGAGATGCACTCTCAAAACAGACAAACGTGGAAACAATGCAGTACTTGGTTATTGAACTAAAGTGGTGAAGCACTTGCTTTCCACAAATCAATGCTGTGGTGACACCTCAGCTTATTTAAAGTTATGCCTGAGTTAACTTTTTGCTACCATTGGTCACATAGAAAATACTATGCACCCCGACAGATCACGGGTGTAGTTAGTTGAGTATACCTTTGATGCTTCAAACATGTAGGTTTCAACACACTGCTTTAAACTATCCCAGCACTCCTCTGCGAAAAACTGGTGAGCTTTCACCATGCTGATAAATGATAAACAAAAATGTGAAATGTGTGGAAGAACAAAGAAAAAAATTCAATGAAATGCATCAACAGCACAAATATTAGTAATTTAGTAGTGTAAATGAGTTCAACCAAAACTTTAACCACGGGAATGTATTTTGGGAAATGGAGAGACTTGAACTCTCAGCTCCTGAAAGAGCAACAGTTTTTAAACCGTCTGTCAAACCTTTTGACAACACTCCCAATACTGCTAAAAAAAATAGAGGATTATTAGCGGGTTGCCAGGTCGCCAAGAAAGCTGACACTGACATTACCCATAACCCTCATGTTTTAGCTTCTAAAAAATGTCCCCTTTTTTTATTGAGTACAGTTCTAAGTACAGAGTACCTGAAGTCATAATCTGGATACATGTGATAAAGGGCGAGAACCAAGAAGACCAACGTTTTTCGGCTGAACGAATACGAGTGTAACAAGTTAAGAAACCATAAAAAAAACTAATCTTTGTAGAACAATCTAGGTATAATCACCACCTTGATCCTCCACAAGAGTATTCAACAGGTGATAAAGAGTCGGCATCTGAGAACCTTCTGAGATAGTCGTGAATCTGAAATAATAAATGGCGGGGGAAACGTCTTAGAAAGCTGACGAAAAATTGGAAAAAGAAATGTTTAGGAATCAAGATAACATGTTAAACCATATAAACAAACACAGGCAAAAGAAATTATAACAATTATAAAATTATAAAATCAATATTCTGATAGAAAAGCGATGTAAAACAAACAGAGGAACTGTGAGAAAATAAACCACCTAAGCTACTTCAGTTGAACCGTACTCCACAATCATTCAAACAATCAAACAAAGCCACAGTTTGGCAAGACACAAAATAGAGAAAGTGTCTGATCGCAAATCCGGTCTATAAATAAAGCTAAACAGCACAGAGAAGTTAAATGCACAATATCTCAATTCTGACTCAAGACAAAAATTATATCCAAACTTCGAAGTCTCACAAGATAACAATGTTCAAAAACACAAAATTAACTTGGACTACCTCACTCTCTAAACTGAGAGACAACTTTTTGTCAGTTCCAGTGTGTTTGCCTGACAAGAAAAAAAAATGCAAGTCAAACATCCAACACAAATCAGAAAATCATACTCGACTACAAAGTACAAACAGAAGCGGAAATAATGAGGCCATTCTTACAGGAGTAAGCTTCAAGGCATCCTTTAATTGTCCGTTCTCCTAGGTCCACATGACTGAGAAAATCATTGATTCTGCAAACAGGAACAGTTTTATTACATTAGCTAGACCAAATAAGACTAATTAAATAAGTACAATAAGAAATGAAGAATGTTGGAAAGTAGTAGCTATTATGCCAGTCTTTCCACAATATTTCAAAAATATTTTTCATTACCGCTCAAGGGGAGTGTATTCCAAATATTTCATGATCAGACCGTTACTTAGGAACAGAGTTTGGTATATGAAAGTGTGCAGAACAGCAGTCAAATACTTTCCTATATTCCTGCATTCAAAGGTAGACCTATATCAACTCAAAGATGAACGAAGCTCAGCAAAGGATAAGAAATAATAGATTGTGAGTAGTTAACTAGAGGAACTAAAAACATTTCAACAACCACTGTACTTCCAAAAATGCTTTTTACTTAAAACAAAATCACTTTATGTAACTCATGCTATAGACCTATTTATAAGAATAGGAAATAGATTTCCGGAAATAATTACAGCTGTATGTGGTATTCACCAAATCACTATGGTATGATAATTCTTATCGAAGTAAAAGATGAAGAAAAACCTATTCGACCAGACAAATACAGAACAAACATTACGCATCAAAAAGAGAAAGTTGGATCTGATCAACAGAATGTTGCCATCGCCAAACAGTGGCAGCTATGCATTATTATAAATTAATGGGTGATAAGGAAAAGACAGAATTATGGATTAAATAATTAAAGCAAGCCTAGGCTCATTAATAATTATGCATTACCTTTAACAACAAATTACATGGTTGTAAAAGATAATACAGCCTAAATGCAAGCTAGATAAAAACCTAGACCGGTAATATTTTTAAAACGGAAATTATTTTACTGATCACACAACAATTATACATGACAAACCAAAAAGCAACAGGATATGACGATGAGTCTGCATCCTATGCACCTAAAAAAATTGGTTCCATTGCTTGAAAATACAAACACAATCTTCTCTATATCACCTCAACTATATATAAGGTTTAATTAATGAAGCTAGCCTTGACATCATCATGGTTGGGAGCAATTTGCTTTCTATTAATTCGAAAATGTAACTTGATTGTTCAAGTTGAGGCATATTATATCATGTTTCTCGTTCAGCCAATATTAGAGTGATTCTGAGCCAGCAACAAAGATAAATCGTTCTTCATTATTTACTCCAGAAAGGATCAAATACAAACAATTTGAATTTAGTAATCTTCCCATTACACAAAATATTCACAAACTAAGCAATTTCTGTTATAACTACACATCGAACGGAAAACAGAGATAAAAACTAATCAAAAACTCTGACCAGAAATGACGAGCCAATAACTATGACAAGTATCCATTTTCATAAAATATAAGAATCTATCCATATCAAGAAAAAAGTAAATCTGACAAATAAGATGCATCTTGTTTCTTTCTATTTAAGAAAGTATATCACACCAAAATGCCAAAATCTAAAAGCACACAATGAATAGATCATGAATAATACGACAGCTAAACAGTACATATCAATTCCTCAATGCTATAACGAAATGCAATCTCAATTTAGTAAAGAAACAAGCTACCTACTTGCTGTTTTTTTATGAAGCAACATAATACTGCAATTAATACACGTAGACTTACAATACAATCTAGTAAAAAAAAATAGAGTGATGAGCATCCAGTGTATACACAATGTAATACACTAAAGCGCTAACTAATGAAATCTAAACCAAGTACCTAGTCAGTAGACAATAAAAATACGGTAAATGACCAAAACTAATGAAGGAAATTTCAATGAAGTACATATACAGCAGCAAAAAGTGAAAAAGCAACCATTTTTTATGAAGAGATATGGTTAAATAGCTATTTAATCGTTGCATTTTAATGAAAGAAGTTATCTTTAAGTATAGTGGGGACATTTTTATAGGCGACCTTTAAATTCAATGTGTTACACCAACTACTGAAATATAGACGAAGAACCTAGTCAAAAGATCAAATAAGTGCGGTAATTGACAAGAATCAACGAATTAAATAAATAATCAGAAATTTAATGATTCACCCAAATAACACTAAACAACTACATTTCCTTTTTCAAAATGATTCACCCAAATAACACTAAACAACTACATTTCCTTTTTCAAAATGATTCACCCAAATAGACAATGAAATAAAAAGTAGAACCCAAACAATAGATTACCCAGAAACAGAAAATCATTCGGAGTCATTAAAAACTAAACGCTAAAATACTAAATTTAATTAAGAAATCGACTTTTTCATGAGGAAATAAATATCATAACTTTCTGCTTAAAAATAGAACTACCGAAAGTATGGAAATTCACAACAATTATGTTTTAATGACAATAAACTATATACAAAAAAAATTGATGATATATACCTCAAAATATTAATATAACGGATTTTCACGAGGATATATACCTTAAAAGGCTTAAATTTCTGCTTAAAAAAATAACTTTATACCGAAAACATTATAAACTAAGAACCTAGTGAATACACCATAAAAGTAAGGAGATTAACAATAATTACGAGCCAGTAACAATAAACTACATAAATAAATAATAAAAATTGAAAATACTCAAAATATTAAGGGAGTCCCTTGAGACGAAGACATATATATACCTACAAAAAAATCCATTTTTTGAAAAAAAAACACTAAATTTAAACAATGAACCTGAAAAATGAAAAGTAAGAAAATTAAAATAAATAAGAATAAATTACATGCTCCTAAATATGAACTAAAATTAAACAATGAACCTAAATAATGGAAAGTATGGACATTAAAATAATTAAGAATAAATCACATACTCTTATAAATCAACTAAAATTAAAATTCTCAATGTATTAATGAAGTTGCTTGCAATGAAGAAAAATATCTATATAAAAAAAAAAGCAAGCCATTAAATAAACCAATGAAGAAGCTTCTCAATTAATAATGGGAAAATGAAACACTAATAAATGAGCCAATAACAACAATCTAATCACACAAACACACATATAAATAGATAGATAAGTTAAACAATAGTAATAAAAGAAGAGAGAGAATTAAAAAAAAAATGACCTGGCGAAATCTGAAAACAAATATCTCTCTAGCGAGAAAGAGATGGAGATAAGAGAGAGAGATTGATTTTGAATTAGGGATTTGGATTTGATCGAACGAACGAACGAATATTCGGTTGGGAAGCTGGCTTTATTTAAACTAAAAGTATTTATTTATTGTTGGTAGGTTGTTGCAGGGATTTTATTGGGTGTTTTGTGGTCAGGTTTCGCCTGATCTTATCTGTTTATATTATACATGGGCCGTTGAATTAAATATCGGTTTCATCGTCACCCTCCGTATATCTTATTAGTTTGTTCACCCACCACCTGTGTAGTAGCACATAACGTACATCCATTCATCTGTCCGACATGACACGACGGACACAATAATAAAACGGTAAATTTTTAAATTTTAAGACACAATAATTAAATAATATATATAAATATATATATATATATATATATATATGAGAGTTGTTATACATTTTGTTTATAAAAACCATAAATATTATAAATGTTTTAATTGCAAATTACGAATCTTAATGATAATTGCATTTTTTTCATCTAGATGTTTGCTATTTTTTCAGATTAAATTGTAAATTTTGAAAGTATCGAAACTTTTTAGTATTATAAATTGTGTTTAAGACATTTTAATTGTTTGTAAGGTCATGTTATCGTTTTTTATATGTATTCGTAATTTTTCCTCCTTAAATCAACGTTTTATTTTATTTTTAAAGTGTTTGTTAAGTAAAATTTGACTTTTTATGTTTTTGGGTATTTATTGTTTGTTTTGGCAATTTATAAGGAACTAATATTAATAAATATCAAAAAAAATATATAAGAAGCCAAATTCTACTGATTTCTTTTTTTACGTATACATATAAAAAAAAGCGATAACATTCACCAAGTGCACCCGTTACATGCTGTTTTCTAGGGGTAGTCTTTTTGTACCGACTTGTACCAACCGTCCGTTTTTCGAACCGAATGAATCAAGTCGGTACCAAAAGTTTAGTATACCGACATTACGCTACGGTACAACCGAACCAATCTTTGAAAGTCGGTTCGGTTTCGGTATTCGTTTTGTGAGTTCGGTATGGTACCGATTCAAAACGAAATATTAAAATATAATATATAGACAAATAAAGTAAAATACTTATATACACTTAATTATTATTTTTATTTTTTATTTTTGAAACGTAAGCATTATATTAACCAACTAAACCAAACATCTATTCCACAAGTCGGAACAGACCTAAAATTGTTCTCGTCCGACATGATGCTTTTAGCTCATTGTCCAACTCAAAGAAACAAAGCTTATACACAGAAATCCAAATAGCCTTAGTTTTAATTTGAACGAAGAAGATTTATAAAATATGAATGAATTGGTTTTGTAAGAACCCTAATTTTCATTTTATTTAACCGACAATAGTTCATTTTATATAATGAACCTAATATAGTATTATTAGTATTTTTTGTAATGTAAATGACAATATAATTTTTGAAGTTTACTATATTTTTTATTTTATTAGTCTCATATATTAAAAAGTACAAATCTATATTATATTTATTTAAATATAACTAATATATGAAACAAAAAGGGTTGTAGCACATATGGTAGTGTGATCACATTTCATTTTAAAGGTTGTGGGTTCGGTTCCACTCACCTGCATAATCTGCATGGTTTAATTTGCAATAATAAGTTGTTCAAAAACTATTTGTTTTTGTAAGAAACATACTTAATTTAATTTGAGCGAATAAGTTGTTCATTCTATATTCGAATTGTTTTTGTAAGAACCCTAATACCCAAATTTATTTATTTTGCTTGGATTTAATTTAAACGAATAAATTGTTTAAAATATGTACAAATTGACTTTTAAGAACTCTAATTCCTAATTTTATTAATTGATTTTAGCTTTAATTTATTTGGGTATGATCTCTATGAATTGTAATTATTTAATTGTTTGGGGTTTAATTTAAATAACTAAGTATTAAATCAATTATAGTGTTAGTTGTATCAATTTAAAACCGGATGGTTTCCTGGTCATTTTACATCTAACGAATTTTTTAAATATAATTCAATAAACTCTTTTCGGTAATTTCATCTGATTTTTAAAAACCCTAATTTTAAATCTAACTAATTTTTTAGGCTCTAATGTAGCCGTATATATCGACGGTTTGGATAGCTGTCAAAATCAATGACAGTTCAAAAGAGATGCTCCTATTAAATACGCTTTAATTATATCTAAAATTATTACGCACTCGTCTACAATAAGCTGCAGTCACAAACCCTAATATCCTGTATTATTTCGTACCTCTATCTGTCTCATATATTTTGCTTTTTTTTTGGTTTTTTTAAACAATTCACCATAGCGTTTTTTCTCACAATCTAACGAACATTTGTCACTATTAGTTTTCCCATAAGCTAAAAGCTTAATATATATCTTATGAAAATTGAAAACAAAACTCGTCACTCGTTAAGAATAAAATATATATAGTAGATAAGACATATTTCCAAAAATACTAAATAATGAACTTGGTTATATAGTTAAAGCAAACAAAATACTTTTTTTTTCTAAATTCATTTTACAGTTTGCATATATATATATATATATATATATATAGCTATAATTCTCAATATGATGAAAGACAACAACCTTAATCAAATGACACTCGGAAGCAATATCAAATTATCAATCCATCACCTTTTACTTATACTAGTTCGTAAGCATTAATATGACTATATGGATACAAACATAAATTAGTTTGAACTTCCTTGAAAAACTGCTATAGAACTCAGTTTGTACAAATTCTTGAAAAATTGGATCATGTCTAATTGCTTATGCTTGTTTATTATGTTTAGCTTACCCATCCTTCTGGAAAGGTTTTGGGTGATATGTGTTTAAGTATGCCGGTACTATATATATTGCCTTTAAAAACAAGCACTTATGAACTCTTTTCACCTGTCCTCTATGTATGCGTTAACTAATTGCCATTTCTCAGGCGGGTGAGTCCTTATGGATCTGCGTGTAATATCATCTTCTTCTAAGAAAGAAAAACATTGTGGAGATCAAGGCGACGACAGTATTAGTAACCTGCCAAAAAATGTTGTCGACCACATCCTTTCTTTCCTATCATTTGTAGATGTCGTTAGAATGTCAATTTTGTCAAGGGGGTGGCTGTATACGTGGACCTCTATTTCCAACATAGTCTTGGAGAAGAAAGTATCGTATGTAATAGAAAATAACTTTATAGAATTTATAGACCGGGTCCTTTCTCTTCATGATGACTCAGATATTAAAATACTGAAACTTCGGTTGTATTTGCCTGAGAAATTTCCTGGCCTTAACAAGTGGATATCTCTAGCTATAAACCACAACATTCAAGAGCTTGATCTGTTTTTAGGGTTTGAGACACAAAATACAATGCCTTGCTGGCTTTTTACTTGTCGATCGCTCACTATGTTGAAGATATGTGCTCGGTTAACAATAAGAGCCCCACCATGTACTTTGTTTTTGAACCTTAAGAAGTTGAGCCTTAGCCTTATTACATTTTCAGATGACAAGTCCACCCAACGTATCTTCTCCGGTTGCCCAGTTCTCGAGGAGCTGGCCTTGACAGATTGCATTTGGAAGCATGTAAAGAATGTCACCATCTCTATCGCCACATTGAGGAGCTTGACAATAGACCATTTGGATGAGGAAGATACTGTGCTCGATTGTACAATTAAAATATCTTCAATCAACCTTACCAACTTTAGTTGCTCAACTGATTTGAAAGTCAACATAGACATGTGTGAATTACCATCTCTGGACAGTGCTACGGTTGTGTTGTCAGATAATGAAGCGGAGACAAATAAATTTGTTGAGCGTGCCCGAAGTTTATTTTCGGCGATTTACAATGTTAAAGTTCTGGAGATGTCACCCGATACCTTAATGGTATGTATCCTTTTGACATTAACAAATAAAAATATTACTGGAAATGATGAGATCAAAAGATGCTAATATGGTTGTGTTTTTAATTTGAAGTATATCATAGATGAGTTTGATATCTTGGACTATGTTCCTACATTCCACAAGTTGACCCATTTGAAGGTGGGTGCGGAGCAAAGTCCTGATGGCAGTTCGATCATTAAATTTCTAGAAAAAACTCCACAGCTGGAGCATCTTGACATTTTTGAGGTACACATTTACATCAGTTGGTTAGCTTTCTGTTCATGGTTTGTTCTGTTTCTTTGTTGATTACACACTTTTTAGCTTGCTTTCTGTTTTTTGTATGATGAGCCTTAACACCAGCTATTCACCTTAGGTTTCAACTTTGATGATGGTTTTAAATATCCACGTCCTAGTGGTGTAGGACTTTTGTTTGTAGCTTGTAATATAGGCGTTTAGCTGATTTATAGTTTGTTTATGGCCAGTTATGAAAATGCTAACATCCCTTCTCATATAAAGTTGTGTGGTAGGGAAATAAGATGAATGGAAAGGTGCACCCAAAAAAGATCGTCCAGATAGAACTAGCGAAATGACTCTTTAATATTGTTCTAGCAAGTTCATCATAAATTAAGCAAGTAATGTAGTTGAATAACAAGGAATTACATCCTCTTATCTTCAGGGGTTATTTTAAATATCAACTTTATGTATTCCTTTTATGTTTGCATAGTTGTTCTAAAAACGAAAACATAGCTAAAACGATTTTGCAAGAGCTACGCTAAAATTGTAAAAAGCGTAAGCTTTATCGGCGTAAAAGCCGTAAAAGCGAGCTTTTTCTGCTTTGTTAAGCTACAAATCGAGCTTAGAAAGAGTTTTTTTCTCTTAAAACGGAGCTTTTTTAAACTATTTTTACAAGTACAAAGAAATGCATATAAATAGATATAGTCAATATTATCGTAAAATCATTACACACTTTAGTTTATTTTCTTTTTTCCTTCATAATCTGACATCAGATCTACCAATAGCAAATATTTAATATTATTGTTTAATACACAACATTTTTGATAGAATTTCACTGAAAAAGCTGATGTGGTCGAAGCATTTTTTTTGTATTTTTTAGGAAGGTTCAACTACATTACATGAAATGCCAATACAAACTAGCTTCTAATGATCAGGCCTGCCTCTAAAAAAAAGCATGATTGGGTAGTTTTTCTTTAAATTTAAACTGATTATTGCCGCCTTTCAGAGTTATGCGTATGATTCTGGTGATCTCGGGAGGATTCTGAAATTGGTTCCTTCATGTTTCAAGACTTCTCTCATGATATGTAGCATTGCGTGTTTCGGGGCATCCCAAGTTGAGATGGAACTAGTTGGATTCGTTCTGAGGAACGCAACTTTGTTGCAGGGTATGATTATAACTTGCGATGAAGATCTGTCAAACGATAGGTTGAGGAAAATTATGGTTAAAAATCGAATAAACGTGCTCCGTATAGTCTCCGAGAGCTGTGTTATTGAGTGGCATGAAACATCCTAAAGTTTTTCATGTTTGGTCTTTTGTTTTTTTATGCAACATTTAGGTGATAAACCACTTCAATTTTAATTTCAATTTCTATTGTGTCCTTTATCGTAGACTCTGGTGTAATGTTGAGACACCTACAAGTTGTTGCGTTATTCCCCTGTTAATTTCTTAAGTTTGCAAAACTCTTCAATGGGATTTGTAGACATTATGCCAGTAAGATGCAATAGGGTCTTCAACATACGGAAAATGATACAAGTATATGTTAATATCGCCGACTGGAACCTCGGCTGTCTTCATTAACATATGTACCGCCATGACTGGTTTTGTGTCAACTCTGCAGTTGTTTGCCTAATTTTATGTGGTGGTACTCTCTTTGAATAAACTTAAACATGACCTAATATATTTCCCTTTCGTACTTGTCGGGAAGTCTATAGAGAAGTACAATTTATGCAAAAGCTTTATTAATATTGTATGTTATAAACTTGCTGTTATATTTTATTTTGTTTAGTTTAACAAATTAGGAAGTCTCAGATGACTTAGGTGCATTTCTTATTTGCCAACTTGGGTAACAGGAAACTCAGAAGTTTTTTCCATTCATAGCTGCTTTTTAATTTCATTTCAACTGTCCTCAGTTTATAGCTAGAATTGATCAACTGTCTTGTGTAGGGGAGTTGGCCATATACGGTATAGTTGTTAAATTTGATATAATCTGATTGGATTGAAAAGAAAAGGATGCCGGATTTGGTAAATCACCAACTTACAGCATACTACTTTCACAAGGAGCCGATGACACACACATAATTCATTTCTCTTTCGCTGCTGATATTTTTACAAACTTTTTTCTTATTTGGTTACGCAGTTCGTATTAGTTTTATTTCTTTTTTCCTTTTTTTGTATTACTTCTGCAACTGGTAAATTTTTTGCGTATTATGATTGATTCCTCATTTAGAATAGTGAGATATCATGAAATGAGATCATTAGCAGAATATTTCAAAGGAATTCGATCAAGACGAATTTGAAACCAAATCCTGAAGTGTCTAATTGCATCGTATTTCCCTTTTTATAGTTGTCGCCAAAACTCGCTTTTACATGCCTGTTTGGTATTTTATTTTTGTTATCCTATTTTCTACTATTATACGAATTCCAACAAACAGAACCCAGAACTTGTTTGGTAAACCTGTTTCTTTTGCAAATACAAGGGGTTATTCACATGCTGTTCCCTTGTTATCTTGAACTTTAAGTATACCATATATTTTGAAAGCACCAACTAAGATTACCTTGTCAAATCTTAAAAAGCTACATCTCTCTTTAATTATTCGCGAATGAGGTGTCATAGCAAGAATTTCTAAGTGGCTACTCGAAGCTCGATGACCTGTCATTGCAAGACTGTCAATGGAAACGCGTAAAGAGTATGACTCTCTTTTCCCCTGATAAGAAACTTGACTATACAACAAGCTCCGCAATGCGCAGATATATATACTTAGCAGATAAAGATATCAGCTGTTAATCTCACGAGTTTGGACTACTTGAATGATCTGTACTTGAACTTTAAAGTCTGTGACTTGTATTCTATGTACAATTCATCTACTGATAACCTGGACGAAGTTGATGATCATATCAGACATATAATTAATGAGATTTGCAATGTGGAAACTTTGAGCATGACTGATTACAGTTTCTTTGTGTGGAAATTATTTGTCTTTTACAGTTTTTTGCTCTATGAATTGGTAAAAAATACTAGTAATTTAGTTGTGGCTTGTCTTTTCCTTCTTATGTGCATATATTATCACGCATGAAAGAGATTCCTAAATCCTACCTATACAAATTCGACCCATTTGGAGCTGAGGACGGGATTTACTGCTTTCGCCGCTAGCATTCTCATGAAGTTTCTCGAGAAAACACCAAAGCTAGAGGAGCTTAGCTTTTATGAGGCACATTCTGCTGCCAGTTTTCCATCGAATTTTGTTTGATTTTACTTCTTTGATATATAGATATATTTTTGTTGAGTTGCAGCGTGAATAATCACTTTGAGGTTGGACTCTGATTTGTTACCATCTTTGCACCTATGCTTGAAAATAATAAGCTTATCTTTCTTCTTTTCTTTTTGTTGATAAATTGCAGATATTTTCCTTTTGTTGTTTAAAATGTAATGTTTTTTTACCATGGGGAACAAAAAGAACCAGGATATGTTTTTGTATAGAATTACTTGTGCCAATAATGTGTCAAAATGTTTGCCAGTCAATACTATATCTGATTTTTGAAGGGGTACATACTACATACAGGGACACGCTGAGGATACTTACACTAAGCCGCTTTATTTAACAGCGAAAAATGTTCCGCCATGTTTTGGTAGTTTCAAAAGGGTTAGCTTCTCTTCTTTTATGGAAAAAAATAGCTGATATGGAACTAATTAATTAGTTTATGCTGAAGTATTCTATTGTACTGGAAAGTGCGACTATAGATTGCTTATTTGGCCAACAAACGGCTAGAAGCTCTTTCTAGAGCCTCAGAGAGCTGCATTGTTGAGTTGGTCCTTGACTGTTGATGGGAATTTTTCAGCTCGGTCTTCTGTTTTTCTAATCAATAATGGTATTAATCCTATGATTTCAGTTTATTAAAGACTTTACTTTGCTGTTGAACAAATGTCTGTTGATGCTGTTCAATAATTTTTGGAAATCCCTTTTTGCATTTTTTCATATTATTTCGGTTTTTGAAGAATTATGAACTATTATGCGTTATCATGTTGAATCTTGAAGATTTTTTGAACTTTCGAGTATTGGACACTAGGACTTTTGTCTTTGATAGCTACGCAACAGTTACAACTTTTTTTTAAGTAGACCGTTAATTATATGCACAAACATAGGGATGACAATTGGGTTATAGCTCATTCAAAACCCGACCCGACCTGACTCATACAAAGTTGCACATTTACCGATTTGACCCGATCTAATCCATTTGATTCGCTTTTTCTCTTTAAAAAATAAATCTCATAAATGTCAACATTTGAAAGAGAATTTGTTAAAAACTAATATGGTAAAGTAAAAAATCTTTTGATTTAGAAATATAATATATAAATACTAATGTGGCATTAAATACTTTTTCATATTAATTTAGGGATTTAAATTTTGCAATCTTATTTTTGACATTTTCATGTTTATTGAATTAATTTGGGCTCATTAACTTCGTCAACTAAAACATTGCTATGCGTAAAAATGTAACATAAATGTATATGATTGATATGGTGATTTGTTTCCCGTAAATTCTTCTAAAAATAATAACGATAATGTATCACTAAATCCATTAATTAACACATTAATATTTATCATAAACACCGAATTGTATGTATATGTATTATTATACCATTACTATAGGAGAAAGAGAAATAGAGAAATTAATGTATTTAAAAAAGAGAAAGGAGAGAATATTAAGTTGTGTAAAGTTGTACTTTTATCCAATTTAACCCGACTCGACCAAAATAAAATTGTACTTTTACCCGACTCGCGGCGGATTAGATCGGGTTAAAACCCGAAAAATTTCCATCCCTACACACTGATTATTCCTCATAAACACATCTTGTGATAACGGTAAGAACAAAACTCAAATCTTATATAGTTTTGTCATGTGTTTTTATCTTCACTCATTTACTAGTGTATGATATTGTTCCGAAGGATGAACTGGATATGGACAGTCAATAAGATTCCATTCTGAAAGAGTGTAAGCGATGTGTGAGTATCATTTTCCGCCTATTGGTAATAAGGTCCGACAGAGTACATATATACACAGTGGCGGTGCATTATAAGGTGCACTTTTTATGTTTTTGAGTGACTATCATGAGTCACTTAAAAGTAAGATTTGTACCGATTGTGGTTGTCTCTTGGGTTTCCTCTGCAAATCTGTCACTGTTTTATCACACTATCCTTAATTTAAATCTGCAGTTTTATAGAAATAAGTACATCAATTTAAAGGAACTTCATGTACTCAGATTACATAATCCAGTTTCATGCTCATATTTTATACTACTTCATAATCAACATAAAGAAGTATATCAATTTAAAGAACTTCATGTACTCAGATTACATAATCTGATAATCCAATTTCGTGCTCACATACTTAATATACTACTACTTCATAATCAATCAACATAGTTCAACTGCAAAGAGTGAAGAAAAGCTTTACAACTACAAAACAAAATCTAATTAATTGTTTTTAGTAAAAATTGACATCATCTTGAGTATCCATAAGAGGCCTATCAGATGAAAAAATATCGTAATCATCACTCTTCTTTTTAACAGAGGTTGTAGTATCGATAACACAAGGCCCTTCCATTGATAAGCTGCTCCTCTGCACATTATGGCTATCAGTAGAAGACGATGACACATGGGTCCTACTATCTTGCGAGAGCGTCTCAAACGCTTTGAACCTTAAATAGTCACTTTCAGACGAATTAGGCTTTGTTATTGTCGTTTGAACAGGGGTCTTGCCTTCGAGCATACTCACAACCGATGACATGGACGGCCTTAGAGTGGGAGATGGGTTTGCGCACATAAGACCCAAGTTTAGCATGATCATTGCCTCTTTTTTCTTGTAGTTTAACCCAAGTACCGGATCAACAAGTTCAAGTAGATTCCCTTTCTCTTGTAGAACATAAGCCTGGAAATTGATAAGACAACTTAAGATTTATTATATGTAACATATCAGTTATCACTGGCGCTATACTTGGCATATGTGTGTTGCAAAGCATAAAGCACATGGTAGATATAGACTTAAATTTTTCATGGTAAACCTTGTCATGAGTTTAGACCGAGGGTGGTTATAGCATAAGCCTATAATAGCTACATATATGAGGATTTCCAACCATGGAAGATTAACATCATTAGTATTAGTTTTCCCGTGTAAACAAATTTGAGAAAAAAAACCCATACCCAATCGAGAAGGTAAACAAATTCATCCTTGGGCCGATAATTAGTGTTGCTTTTTCCACTGACAATCTCAAGTGCGACGATGCCGAAGCTGTAAACATCTGCTTTATCTGTTAAGTAACCCCTCATTGCATATTCAGGAGCCATATATCCTCTGAAGTAATATGAAAAACCGAAATTCAGTATTAACTCAAAAGCTAAAGAGGCACTCAACATGGCCTCAAAGTACTTAAATGCTTTCAAAATTCAACATATAATGTATCAATCACAATACAGGACATACACCCTCCGTCGCATATAACTTCTGCGCGCCCCTTTCTTGAATATATGTGAGGTACTTTATAGTGAAAGTGGACAGTTGTTTTAGGACGGACAGAGTAAAATGAAGTTGAAAGTGTAGAAGAACTAACATAGTGCCAGCAATGCGAGTACTGATATGGGTGTTTTCTTCTTCATCAAGCTTAGCCAAGCCAAAATCAGATATCTTAGCATTAAAATCCTTATTGAGCAGCACATTTGTGGCCTTTATATCCCTGTGCACAATTTTTAACCTCGACTCTTCGTGCAGATAGGCCAAACCCTTTGCTATTCCTATGCATATCTTTTTCCTTGTTGGCCAGTCAAGATTTAGCCGTTGTTCCACAGAACCTAAGCAAGCGACAGAGAAATGGTTGACATTAAACGATGCTAGATAGATAGATGGAAGAGGAGAGAGGATACTGAAAAGTACCAAATAGTGCGCGGGCTAGACTGTTGTTTTCCATGTACTCGTAGACAAGCAATAACTGGTTTCCTTCAATACAACATCCAAAGAGCTTGACAAGATTTGGGTGTTGTAAGGCAGATATCATTCCTATTTCATTTACAAACTCACGGTTCCCTTGTTTTGATTTTGACGAAAGTTGCTTAACGGCAATTACGGTACCATCTGGCAGGACACCCTGAAACCAACCAATAAGAGCATATGCATCAATCAATGTATTTAACCAATCTTCCTTGTCTTATGGATAATTTTATAAAAAATGGTTGCACAACAATTACCCCTTACAATCCTTAAACTAACTTTTAACAAGCACAATCCCTATTTACACGGACACTAGAGTCTTACCCTTTAAAATAAAAAAAAACTACTATTAAATTTCAATCAGTCTTACTAGTCCTGTATACAACACACCAAAGGCTTCTTTGTTATAGTCAATTAAATAATAAAGTTAAATGAAAAGTTTAATAAATAATAAAAAAATATATAGTTAGTTATGATAGGGATGTTAATATAAGGAAACTGAAAATGGAATAAAGTTAAATGGTTGACCTCAAAGTGTAAAAGTTTGTTAACAAAAGGAAAAATTTAGAGATATTGGTGCGGTTGCTGTAATAGAATGTAAATTTTTTCTTAATCAGTTAATATGGAATATTAATACAAAAATAATAAGAACAATGGTCTGAAAAAAGTAGTTACCTTATAAACAGGGCCAAACCCTCCTTCACCAATCTTGTTTGAATGCTCAAAGTTATGGGTTGCAGTTTTGATCTGCCTCAGACTAAAATAGCCTGTTTGCAGAAGTGCTCGAAATTCTGTGGAAAGATAAAAGAAACAATCTTAAATCTCAAAATCCAAAAAAGAAAAGAAATACTGATGTATTAAACACTTAAATAGTCAAAATCAAACAGAAACAATATTCTCTGCCGGATTCCACCTTTATTTTCATCATCTTTTCCTCCGAAGCAGCCTTTCATCCAGAGACCAACCAAGATTAACGCGAGAAAAACGCATGAACTGACCACTATGCCAACAATAGCACCAATAGATAATCCAGTATGGGGATCAAAATCTAAAAAGAATATGAATAAGTAAAAGAAACAAAGGAGAGCAAACGTAATAGACAGACGAAAAGAGGAGAAAGAGTTATTTATTTACTTGGTTTCACAGAAATAGCAGATATAAGAGGCCCGTATACGCCTTTATCAGGAATAGCAGTGGTCCCTTTCCCTGACCAGTATAGATGGATCTGGAGAGTGCTACCATTAACACCAACATCAAAATCTCTAAATATACCTTTACCAACACCTTTAGCTTCCTCCATAATGTTAAAGTTCTTCAGAACAACATTACCCTGAGCAGAAGAGGGAATTTGGTTACTACTCGAAGGTATAAGCAGACTCATTGATACATATATATGATTTACCATACATATGATGTATGGGAGGTAGGAAAGAGTAATATTGGGAAAATAGAAAACGAAGGATAGAAGTTCAGAACATGAACACAGATAAAAGTCTTTGAAGTATTTTGATAATCCGATAATTTATTCATGTTTGTTCATTTGTGAAAACACTATTTAGGGTTAGGTTTCCTTAAAATTCCCGGCGTTACATTAGCATTTTGAGCTTTTCTCGGCGGAGGGTCTTGAGGACCCTACAGTGCGGTGAAAACTCAAAACTTTAACTGGTCCCAGATTATATATAAAAAAAAAGTTTGATAATGTAAACCAACATAAAACAATTAACAACTTCTGACACTTTCTTATAAAACACAGAAGATTGATCACATCAAAGAAATAGTCGAAAAGAACTGGCGTAACATAGAGTGATAAAATAAATAATATATATAGATACACATGGCCTCATCGCTTACTTGGATTGATACATCAAAGATACGATTCCCGAGGCTACTAAAGGTCTGATCATCGGAGTACATAATTTCAGCAAAATAAAGGCGCACTTTATAGCTTCCCTCACGTAGGCAAAGCCCATAGTATTTTAAAGAAGAAGGTGCAAGTCTTGCTGTTTTATAAAAATCTGGACCGCTTATATTCAATGAAAATGTATTCTTTGCTATATAAGGTGCAGATTCAGATCCCATAAATACCCCTGAGCTGCTATACGCCCAATTTTGTGAAGAGGAAGAAAAGAAAGACGAGGGACCATCTATAGCTAAGTCCTCTTCGTAATTATTTCCATCATAAGTGACTCCACTTCCTCCGCAGTTAATAAACAACGAATAATCTGCGTAAACCACAAAATGTCTCTTACATTTTTTATTATTATTACTAATTTGGTAAATAGAAAACTGATACCTACATTTGGGTGATGTGGGGCAAGGGAGGTCCTTCTTCAAGCACCAGTCAGTTCTACAAATACGAGCAATATTCGTATCAACAGTTAGATTCTAATTTGTATGTCCTGATTCTCAACGAGTATGGGTTTATCAAAAAAAAACTTACTTGTTTTCGTTTGCAGATATATGGCTGGAAATTACATTCCTGTTCACAAATATAAAAGTGTAAACATTTATGGTGCTTTTGCACTTACAAAAGTTATGGCTTACAAAATAATAAAACTTACACCCTTGAAGCCTGGCGGCAAGCGTATGGAATAGAACCGCTAAAGTTGTTGAAAGATATATCACTGCAACATGAATTTAAATGATAAAAAAAAGGTAAATATAAGTGAGTTTTTGGATTCTTATCTTTATAAACATAAAGAAAATAAAAAGGTTGGAACATTACTGACATATTGTTCTTGCTGGTTAATACCCAATTTGGTACCACTCCACTCATATGGTTTTCATTCAAGAACCTGCACAAGTTGAATAGAGACTCAAGTATTCAATACATAAACCAGTATAAAATAAAAGTATTTCAAAAATGAATTCTATCCATACAAACGAACTTGGTTCAGATACCAACATGTAATCAAAGTCTGAACTCTGAAGTGATCCCGGAATTCGACCAGTCAACATGTTAAAACTCAAATCTCTGCAAGTAACATACATGCTTAATCAACCACAAAGGGAATGTTCAGAACTGACAAGTAAATATAAAGTACTTCAGATGAGTTCCTACAAAATTAAATTGAGGCAGTATATGACTATATAAGTAATCTTACATTAACTTGAGACTTGACAATCCACCAATGTAATATGGGATTGGTCCAGTAACCTTACAATTTCTCAGAATCCTGTGGGAAAAAAAGTCTCTGCAAGTTTACAATGTGACTGATGACAAAATGTGACATTACTATGCAATAATTCAATTTTCTACTTACAATGTTTTCAATATTTTCATCTCCTTAAAATCCGGGAACGTTGAAGACGGTCCATTTAGATCAGATAACCTCCTGACAAATCAAAGAGCTCACCTCAACTTGCTTAAAGTTTTCTAAAAACCGAAATCTAGAACGGCGCATTTAAAGTTTCACAAGAAAATATAAGATTGAAATAAAATGGAAGTGGTGCTCATTGACACAAGGCCTTACAGATGTTTTATGATTTTTAGCTGAGATATGGTACCAGGAATAGGGCCCTCCATTGATGTGCCTTGCATGTCCCTGGAAGGTATAAAGTATATAAATGAGAAAATTAGTTAATGAAAATAACGCCAACGGTACAAGGAAGAAATAAAAAAAAGAAGGGACAAAGGGTTACTCACAGTTGTCCAATGTTCGTCCAGTTCCCAATTAAATCGGGTATTTTGCCATTTATACCATTTCCATCTATCCTACTGCAATTATTAATATAAATTTAGAAATTATTGTGTTTGTATAAACAAATAAAAAGTATTTGCAATAACCACTTACAAATCTTCCAAGTTCTTCAGGTTGATGAACGTTCCAGGAATGGGTCCCGTAATATTGTTAGCAGAAAGAACGCTGCGGAAAGTATGCATGAGTAATTTCTCAAGCAAATCAGAAAAATACTCCCATAACAAGAGCAGAAGAGTAATTAATATGGCTTGAACATTTCAGTTTGTAATTCAGCCAGACATAATATATTTCAGAAACTCTTATACGTTTATACTACAGAAGAGAAAGTATAATAATTTAATGTTCTTACAGTCTTTTCAAATTGCTCAAGCTACCAAGATTCTGAGGAAGTGATCCATCAAGTTTATTATCTTCCAGTACCCTGAGTAAAGTATTTTTTGTAAGGTCACCAGCAAGTTAAGTAGACATGGAAAGAAATATCAGTTAGAATTTTGAATGATGCTCACAGCTGCTCGAGAGTGGAAATGTCTCCAATTTCCTTTGGAATCGAGCCAGTAAGGCGGTTTCCCAAAAGGGACCTGCGGTGCAGCAACGGCTAAACGTCAACCAACAAGTTTTACTGCTAGAGAAAAACTACTAAGAATAGTATATGAAGTTTGATAAGCATATGATGGGAAACTTACAAGATAGTAAGAGGGAGCTTTGAGAGAGCTGGTGGAATTGAGCCATTGATGTAGTTGCGAGAGAGGTCGCTGTAATAGATACATAAAGACTCTTAGTTTTCAACCCATAACAAGATTGGGTAATACATTTGTAAGTATCAATTTGCCATGGCCGCTGAGGTGGAGGCCGAAGTGACTTTGTAAAATATTGATAACAGAGATTAGAGAAATGCATCTCGAAATACATAGAGGAAACAAAAAAAATATGATTTTAATGCAGTGCAAATTCTATATCATAAGGAACTATGCTAAATATGGCAGCGGGAACCATATACCACCTCCATTCAAATGGTTGATAGGCTCAAGGTGTCAAAAGAATTAGAAACCAATATTAACATGTATAAAGCAATAAAATTTTGTCACCGGCATTGTACTTCTTCCAAGGGATTGTTTGGTTGCATCTTTAAGCTCAGATCTTTGCTTGAAACTTCTATTGCTTTATGTTGATGGGAATAAAACAAATTTTTTTTTGTGTTTTGGCATCAAAAACTAAAAGCTTTAGGATAAATACAGCCCACTTTTTCTCATCATACATAAGCCAGCTTATTTTAAACAAATGCAGCCACACAAACCCAGAAAAGGGAGATAAACAAAAGCCGCACGCTTTATTTTTATTTGATCGTAATGGAATTCCAAATAAAAACTTAAATTCAGAGTACTAAGTCAACCAACAAAAGGTATGATATGACGTTGCTCATTGGAGTAAAAATAGATCTATGTTCACATGGAAAGCGCTTAACCCAGAAGACAATATATCAAAATTCTAATAGACTCAAGGAAATAATAGCAGTCTAAGCACTTACATTTCTCTTAGATAACTTAGATTTGCAAACTCTATAGGTAGTGTCCCAGCCAAATTTTGACCCTTCAGTTGGCTGTCAATTAGAAAAGCAAATAATTCAATGGAGATCATGTTATGCTGCAATATTTTTTATAATTATAGGAACTGTCATATTTCTACAATATTTGAAACTACCACGTACATGCTGGTCACATGATAAACACTTCCATTGAGACTGCAAGTAATATTTGTCACAGAATTTTCAGTAGTCACATTTCGTCTGCTGCTGCTGCACAAACTTCGGTCGATGTTTAAATCTTTAACATGAAGTTTATCAAAAATTGTTTGAAGTGTGTCAACTGTCACAGAAGAAAATAAACAATTTAGTTAGTATAGCATTTTCACTTTCCCTATTATGAAACCACAAAATGACGCATACAACTTTGTTATGATAAGTAAATAATGAGACAATTGCAAAGAAGAAGAAAAATCTCAAATTCTAAAAGATATGACAGCATTTTGTATAAATAAAAACAACACATGTGTGACCAGCAAAATTGTAATGGAAGGTACAAAATTGTACCTCAGGATGGAACCAAGCAAATAAGTATGTTTGCTTATGATTAAGAAATAAACTATAGTTTTTTCTAACTTCATTATCTTCTTTTTTCCCAGACTAGAAAACATTAAAAAAAAAACAAAGAAAACAATTTTGACATTCTCCATTTTACAAAAAACAAAAGATTCTAAATTCAGAAGGTACACACTGGTGAGAAAATATATTCAATTGCCACTTGCTAAAAGATCTAATGACCATAATCAATTTATCACTACAGTCAATGTCTCTAATAAATAATTCAAGTAGGACCTTTATTCGAAGACAAGATAGTCCAATTATCATCTTTATCTTTTTGGAAAAAGCTTCAACAGGATTGGGCATAGTAATTTCACTATTTATGCTGAATAAAAAAACCCTTAGACTTTTAATCAAACTTTAAAGAATAGGATAGAAAAATTGGATTAAAAGTCCACAAAAGCTGCAGAAAACAAAATGAGAGAAAATGTCTACTGGATTTACCATTATTGACATAACAAGTTACAAAAAACACATAAATCAAAATTACAAAAGTGTAACTTTCACTTTCTGCAGCAAGAAAAAAAGGCCCTAATTAAAGTCATACTTGAAAATCCATCATCTAAAAAATGACTTCTAAGTAACAAAAGTAGCAAAAAACAAAATTAGAAAAAAGGTCTACTAGATTTACCACTAATTGATATTACTAGTATAATAAACGATTTGCAACAAAATGAATATCACAAGAAGGTGAATTTTCACTTTATGCAACAAAAAAAAGCCCCTAATTAAGTTCAAATTTGAAAAGCCAGAATATAAAAAAAAAGGAAATTTAGTCCATATAACTTGAGAAAAGAAATGAGAGAGAAATTGTAGTGAGTTTATCCATTAATCAAGAAGTAAAAGTAAAATGATAATAAAAATGAAAGAGAAATAAATACCTTCACTTTGAGGAAGAAATTGAGAAAGTGAAATGGGAATTAGAAGTGAAAAAATAATGAAACTAAAAAAGTAGTTTTTCTTCAAAAGTAGCAAGTTCATTATTGAATTGGTGAAGAAAGAGAGAGAGAAGAAAATAACATTTAAGTTTTTGACCAAATTGGGAGAAATAAAAAGAGTAAGTAATATATATATATATATATATCCACAATGAAAGGTTGCTGCAATGCAGACATAGATAACTAGTACATACAACTGTATAGATGTTATATATTTTTTCCACATGTGTTTGATTTGTATTATTTGAACTTATTGCTTCTTCTTTTTTTGTAAATTAATTCTACCCCTGGAACTCTTTTGCATATTACTACCACATTACTAATTATTTATATTCAAACTCCTTCTATTCTTAAAAATAATATAGTTTCAATTCAATTTTTGTTTGTCCCGAATTTTATAGTCTCGTTCCCTATTCACAACACCGAAGAGGAAGATATATATACTTTAATTTTCATATTATTGCATACACTTATTAAATGAGCATATAATATATATAACAACTAATGCTAAAAATACATACTATTATTATTCGAGAGGATATTAGTAAGCATATAACTATTCTAACCATATCTTTTAACATTGGTAAAAACAAAAATGACCATTTTTTGAGAGATAAGGTTTAAATTGATTGATGGTAGTTTGTTTTAGTTCATTTTTCTTTTAGGTTGGTGTGGTTTCTTGATATATATGTCCATCAACCAATTGAATGTGGGTGGATCTCGCCTTATATATGTAAGATAAATTAATAGTTTATGTATTCTATGTTTTTTGTTTGTAAAAATTTGATCCAAATATAATTTTTACCTTAGCAGTTAAGTAATATTGGAAAAAGATATGTCAAAACAAAGTTTTCTTAAAATTGAATAATACTTCTATATACAAAGTTATGTAGCTAAATATGTGGGTAATTTGCAAAAGTTATAAACATCATGTGGGTGAAATGGAAAATATGAAAGTATATAGGAGTTGTATGGATATCATCCATAGTTAGTGGGGGTTATTTGCATTTACCCTATAAGAGACGTGATGGGTTTAAATTGGTTGGTAGTTAGTTATTAGGGTACTACTTTTCTCGTTGGCGGGAAATTAATAATAAAATATCAGTACCTATTATGCTCTGTTTGTTTGGCATAATAATTGGAAGGAAAATAATTACTCGTGAAATTATTTTTCCTGGAAATTGTTTTACATCTATTTGTCTATATTGAGTGTTGATGACACTTGAATTTTTCATGGAAATTTCTGATTAAGTGTGCGTTTGCTATCGGCTTTTGTACTCAAAAAATTGTTTTTACAAATAGAGAAAAACTTGCTTAAAATAAGCCACTAATACCTTTTTTTACCTATAAAGTATTTGGCGATACTTGGACTTTTCATGATTTTTTTTATTAAGGGCGTGTTTGGCATCGACTTTTATAGTTAAAATTTTGCTTTTACAATGGGAAATTTTTTTGCCCAAAAGAAGCTCATTTTAAAAAATAATGAGAAAGACTTGTTAAAATAAGTCAATTATAGATATTTTTTTTACCTATAAATCACTTATATATATTTTTGTTTATAAGTTATTTTCCACTTATTGATGATTTAGAAATAAACAAAATAATTTAATTGAGAAATTTTAGCTTTTGGTGATTTTTATGTAAAAAAACTAAAAAGTCCCCAAATTTCTAACTTCTCTGATTTTGAGCTTATTTCGTGGAAGCTAACTTTTAAAAACCTAAGAAAAGCTAATATATCAAACACCGGTAACTTTTTTAACTAAAAAGCAAAAAAAAAAACGAAGATAAAAGGTATAAAATATATGTATTCGTAAAAACGTTATGTTTTCCTTCATGCAGTAAAATGTGTTCCGTCCAATTTTATGTTGAATTATTTTCCATTGTTTTCCTTGAGAAATGGAAAATATTTTTCTTAATTTCTAATTTTTATGTCAATCAATCATCCATAAAATTCATTTTTCCGAGAAAACATTTTCTATTACTATTTTTTCCCTTAAAACAAACAGAGCCTTATGAAAAATATTAACAAACTTTCTCGTAACTGTAAATGGAATCCAAACAAAAGATGACTTAACAAGGGCCTGTTTAAAACCTGAAAATATTGAAATTCTCCAATCAAAAATTGTCAGTCTATGAAGAATAGTACAATTTTTTCATGAATTACTAGCCGGTAAGAGGAGATTAAGTCACTTTTGTACCATGTGTTTGTAACAAAAATGCAATTACTATCCCATGTTTTCAAAAATTTGATTTAGTAACTCAAATTTATACAATTGACTTGATTTAGTGACATGATCATGAATTTTAACCAAAAACGCACCGGACCAGTCATTTAAATGTTAAAAGACATTTTTGTCTTTATTTGTGAAAAGAAATTTTCAACCCTTTAATGTAATAACACGCAAAAAAATATTTTTTTATATGTATATGTATGTATGTATATGGCAACGGGAGCGACTGTGGGTAGCTGAACGAACTGTGAACGTGGGTAGTTGAGGGGGCGGAATCTACGGAGGTGGGTGGATGAGGAGGTGACGGGTATATATATATATATGCATATATGTATCTATATTTTTGTATATATAGGTATGTATATATATGTATGTATATCTATATGTAAGCGGTTTGGTGGCGGTGATAGGTGTGGGGAGGGGTGGCGGCGGCTGTGGGTGGTGGAGGAGCGGCGGGTATATATACATATATCTATATTTTTCTAACCTTACTTTCAATTGTGAAAAACTATGTTATTAATTGTTAGTTAATTGAGTAATAATTATGTATTGTTTACTTTGAATGTTAAAAAATAGTTTTACCCTTGATATACAGTCAAGTGATACAACACGTGATTGTCTCCGACGTTTATTTTGATCTGAATCATGACCAAGTCACTAAATCAAGTCAATTATACAAAATTGAGATAGTAAATCAAGTTTTTGAAAAAATGGGATAGTAATTGTATTTTTTTTTGTTACAAAGAGAAGTTATAACAGTAACGTAATGTCATGATAGGAGTATAATTATCTTTGTTAGACTTTAGTCTCTATCTGGAATTATGAAGACCCAACAACATAGATACCCCACATGCACGTGTTATTACATACATGATTTTCCAAATTTTACATTTAAGTCTGTCTCAGCTAGTCTCAGACGATTTGTCCGGTCACCGAAATAATAATAAAAAAATTATTATTGTAATCATGTGGAGACTTGGTGAGGAAGACATCATCAATGACGAGCAAAATGTACTAATTGAGAGAGATTTGCTAACATCGCACACAAAACTAATTAATTAAAACAAAACATGTACTATTTTTAAAATCATTTTAAAAGTAGATAATCTTAAATTGTGGTGATGAAAATTAACTTTTCAATCTGATTAAAGCGGAGTTTTTCTTAAAACTCAACTATCATAAACTTAAATATTATTTAAATTCCAAAAAACATTGATTAATTTGTCATGTTCGTTAACTTTCGAACGCAATAAAAACTCAACAAATAAAAAAAATAAAGAACCCTTATGGGGGACCACTTTAAATTTAAATACTAAGTATTAATTAAGATTTAAAAAGTTGATTTTTCTTTACCAAAGTTTAACATTATTTACTTTTTAAATATTTTAAAAAATAGTACGTATTTTATAAAATGAAAAAACGTAAGAATGGTTTTAATTAATTAGGTATGTGTGTGACATCAGCAAGTCTTTCTTGCTCGTTTTGCTCCGTCATTTATGATATGTTCACCACGCTGGCAAGTCTTCTCAGCCTAGTGCGTGTTATAATAATAAATTATTATTTCTACTTATGTGTTCGGTGACTGGACAAATCACCCTAGATAATACACTACAAAAAAAAATTGTTTGCTAACAAAAAATTATGAGGTATTACCAGATAACACTGATTTTCTCGAATATTTTATAACTCAAAAAGGTACGACAGAACCTACAGGTGTATAAGACCTCATATTGGACAAATCAATTTGGTTTTACCAAAGATTTCGATTTGGAACGACAGCTCCAGAATTGTTGTCACTAAGTACTCTTTTAGGCAAGTAGTTGGTGAAATTATGTGGTACATTGTTACCCACTATTTCCAAAAAACCAACTACACCACAAGTATTGCCTAAATTTTCATAATTTAAAGTTTGGTCACATTTGTTAAAGGAATCTGCTCAAATAGTACTTTAAATTAATTCAAGAAATTTTGTAAACAGGCAAACCATAATCTAAAAGTATGGTCCAAATGAAAATTTCATAATCCAAATAGAAAAACATAATCCAGATGAGCGAAAAATCGGCTCAATGATTTTTCAAAATCAAAAAAGAAAGGTATCAAACTCAGTTGAGCCACAAAATCGGGGGTCTCAAGAGTTTTCTTTCAGTTAGCTTTAACCACATTATCATCGGCTTTTCCACCTTTATAATAGTTTTGAACTATTTAAGGAGTAATCGTGCATGACCTTTGCCCTTATAGCATAGAGTTGGCTCCTTGAACATTATCTCTTGCTTTGGGACAACACACCATATTGTTCCTTTCAAGAACTGTCTTGGAGCCACAGGTCTTAAGATTTTGACAATTGTCTAAAACCTCGCTTGGCTAGGCGATTCGTCAGGATCGCGACAGTTCGAGACAAATAACACTTGTCTCGGTTCCCGATTCGTGGAAAAAAAAAGTCCATGAAGAGTATTAATATCAGGCAAACAATTCGCCATTGACTCAATAGAATTAAAACTACTCATCGGGGCAATTTTTTTATCCAATAACAGATGGGCGATAAAGGAACATGGTGAATATAAATTTACGATACTGCTTATGAAATACAATTGCTTATGAAATACAATTTCCAAGCTAGTATTTTTGTGAAGGATTGCTCCAGTATGTCAATTTCAGACATTTGTTCACCATAGAAGTCATCACGTCTCAAATGTGGCGGCGGAATATCATCAACGCCTTATCTTTCATCTCACGAGTAACAACAAACTCATGTTTTACTCATCAAAGATGGCATCCAAAAAAAAATTGGGCATCATATTTTCACACATCAGGGTGACTAACATGTGGTGACGGAAAAACATCAACGCCTGAATAGTCATTTTGCAAGTATGCTTTGCGATTTCCTCATCATAGATGGCATCCAACATGTGTTGGGAGTTCTGAATTAGTTATCATATAAAATGACCAGTTTATATGTTTATGGTTTGCACAAGCACAAAGTTTGTTTTGAAACGACAGGTTCAAAAATAATTTTGCTTTTAATGTGAATTGGTTCTCATTGATCGAACGACGGGTCGATTCTGAGACACCAATTCGGCGAAACATACATCACATATTAACACACTCGGGGAAATTATTATTTAGTCAGCACCTTTCGGTAGCTCTACTTGAACACGACCAGGAAAGACGGTGAGGGTGGAGGGCACGAATGCCACTTAAAACCCGACCTCATTAGGATAAGAACTATCCGCCTATATCTTTCCTAGACATCGTATCCAAATAGGTGAGCCTAGTTGGGGAAGTTTCATAATTTTTCCAACTTAAATGTGAAAATATATAATTTCGCAAATTAACATATTTTACACATGCCAGTAAATAAATATTACATGGCAGTGATCAATTATCTAGATTGTACATGTTTCATGATTAACTAACATGGAAGTACATATTTCCTTATAAGTAAATCAAATTAACGCTAGCAATCTAGATTATTATTTACCAATTTTACTGTAGCAGGATCTAAATTAATATTATACAAATCTATTGCTTTTATGTGTAAGTTTAATATATGATAGTTTTACAATATACACCATATAACATGCAAGGAAGTCAATTTATTATATAGTAAGAATCTAATATTACAATACTATAGGCCATAATAAGGTAAGGTGAACATGACAGTAAATACAACATGCTATTTACGAATTAATTTGCCAAACAGCTATACCAGTAAACTAATCTCAATTAGGTTTAGGGAGTTCAAAATTTTATGGCAAGTTACATCTTGGTCTTTAGTTTCTAACAAATCAATCCATTAAGTGTAGCAAGTTGCAATTTGATCCTTACCGTTTCTGTAATTTATTGTTTAGTCTAACAGATTTACTAAGTACGGTTCTTTTGAATATACAACATATTTCGAGTAGTGTATGTAATTAATTTGTTTTTATTAATACATGTAATTGCTGACTTGCTTACATACATCATATCATATAACATAATCCCATATTTCTTATTTGGAACCTACAGTAGCATGTTGCAAATACTCTTAAGGAGTACTAGATAAAATAATCCTAGGTTAATTACGTATACATTATACATACATGTCAATTCATTTTTATTTACCTGATTTTAATCATACGAATCAAGATTATCATGCAATATTAGTATGTACATGTTATCAACAAAGGACAGTCAACATGCATGAAGATTTTCCAATGTTCACGGATCATTATTTGTTGGAAAAAAACCTTTGGTTTTGTTTTGTTTTGAATGCAATTAACTTGTAGGAGTTTCAAAATATTTATATCCCCATATTGATGGCTTTCATGAGTTACATTTTAAAAGACTTTTTTCATGACAAAGAAAATACATGTCATCATATACATATACACACACAAACACATATGCATACATATAGAGAGAGAGTACCGCACCACCAACGGCCCTACCGTGGTTCGGTGCCGTTTCCGCCGAGTCACATGTGATAGACGTTGTACCTTGGGAACGAAGTGCCCCATTTAGCCAGAAGCAGAGGTGGCGGGGCAAATATCGTTTAAGTGAAACTGCTTGCAGTTACCTCGTCTCGGACTTTAGTCCATTTCGGTATCATTTACATTATTTTATGTTAAATCTTGTATTTGATAATTATATATTTGAGGAAATCATTTTCTGTTTATTTGTCCATTTCTTTTCCGTAGAAATTATTGTGTTTTATTTACAACGTACCCAACATTATTAAGTTTCTAAACATACGTACAATACAACGTAAGCAGTGTCACTAATTAGGTCTGACTTCTATAAATAAATGCAATAGTAACAAACGTTCATCCGTACAGTTACAAGTCACGGTGCTGCATAATCTCTAATTATCAACATGCTTCTAGAGATTATATATAATAAAAATTATATCATGTACCTTTCATACCGTATGTTGTTGAAGGTTGATAGAGCAACAACATTAAAACCGGATAAATCTCAAGATTTATAGATACCCAATATCCGTGCGTTTATCCAAAATCTTCAATATCCGCGAGAGTATATCCTAGTTTCCGCGAGCAAAGTGCTGATAACGTGTTGTGTGACATATTAGCTCGGTATATATATATATATATATATATATATATATATACGAGATATGTATAGATATAGAGAGATATATATGAGAGACAACATACGAATTGTTTATTCATTAATATGAGTGTTAGAGAGATACATCAAGAGATATCTGACCCTCTTTATATAATAGAGGGTAGTGTTACATGTGGTAGAAAAGACCAAGATAGAGCCAATATAGTAAGGCACGTGTTATTACATACATGATTTTCCAAATTTTACATTCGAGTCTCTCTCACCTAGTCCCAGGACGATTTGTCCGGTCACCGAAATAATAATAAAAAATTATTATTGTAATCATGTGGAGACTTGGTGAGGAACACATCATCAATGACGAGCAAAATGTACTAATTGAGCGAGATTTGCTGACGTGGCACACAAATAATTAATTAAAACAAAGCATTTATAAAATACGTATTATTTTTAAAATCATTTAAAAAGTAGATAATCTTAAATTGTGGTGACAAAAATTAACTTTTCAATTTAATTAAAGCCGAGTTTTTCTTAAAACTCAACTATCATAAACTTAAATATTATTTAAATTCTAAAAAATATTGATTAATTTGTCATGTTCGTTAACTTTTGAACGCAATAAAAACTCAACAAATAAATAAAATAAAGAACCCTTCTGGGGGACCACTCTAAATTTAAATACTAAGTATTAATTAAGATTTAAAAAGTTGATTTTTCTTTACCAAAGTTTAACATTATTTACTTTTTAAATATTTTAAAAAATAGTACGTATTTTATAAAATGAAAAAACGTAAGAATAGTTTTAATTAATTAGGTTTGTGTGTCACATCAGCAAGTCTTTCTTGCTCGTTTTGCTCCGTCATTTATGATATGTTCACCACGCTGGCAAGTCTTCTCAGGCTAGGGCGTGTTATAATAAAAAATTATTATTTCTACTTATGTGTTCGGTGACCGGACAAATCGCCCTAGACAATACATTACAAAAAAAAATTGTTTGCTAACAAAAAATTATGATGGTAAATAAGGATTTATGTTGCTAATATTGATTTACTAACATAATATCAACATAAGAATTTATCTTGTTAAAGTGCTTGTGACTAAATTTAGCAACATAAATACTTATAAAGAAAAAAATTAGCAATATAATACCAACATAAATTGTTGTTAGTGAAATTCTCAAGTTTTAGTCTTAAATAGTGACACTTTTGCAACATAAATTAAAGTGTTGCTATGGTGTTGCTATTAATTATATATATGTTTTTTGTTCTATTTTATATTTTCTTTTTTGTGTTGCTATTATGTTACTAAATGTGATATTATATTTAAAAATTTATAATTGAATTTAATTATTGTGTTGCTATCTTGTAGGTTTTATGTCGCTAGTTTAAGTTTTGGCTAATTAAAAAGTTCACAATTGTGTTGCAGTTAAGTTGCTATGTTGTCGCTAGATAAAAATATTATTTAATGAAAAATAACTTTTTGTAAGCAAAATAATATTAAAAAAGAGTATTTTTAAAGAAAATAAATTTAAACTAATGAACAAACTTAACTAAACTTGCACAATAATAATTTAAAGAGTCGGTTAAAGAACAACAAAATATTACCCAAGTGACATATCACACGTAGAAGCCAATTTACCAAGCATTAAAGTTACATACACGACACTAAAGCCACTCGTTACGTCAAAATAACCAATCACGGTCATGAGTTGTGTCAAAATATAATAACAATCACAGTCATTAGTTATCCCAAAATATTACTAAATTTTGGAAAACCACATCGTCGATGCGCCCAAATTTCACCTCGAGCCGAATTTATTACAACAATAAAAGCTTCAGAATGTAAAACCAATACAAGTGCGTCTAGCATACATGTCAATTTGCTAATTAATATGCTCTTGATCACTGCTTGCTAGTTGCTATTCTAGATCCATTTATGCGGTCAAACACGTCTCCATAGTCTAATAGAGTTAATACAAACTTGAAAATTGTGATCTTGTACATACTAGCATTTTTAAAAAAATTGTGTAGTATATATCTACAAGTGCATCAAAATTTACACTATAAAATAATGTTGATTTAGTAATAATAAAAAATTGTCATTAATTTGAAAAACTATCACAAATTTGTCACAAATCTAATAAGCTGTTAGAAACTTGTCACAAAAATCGTAACAAAAAAAACAATCACAAATCTCGTTGTTATTTGACATGCCTAAAATAAATAAAATATTTTGAACGTCCGACATAATCAACTCTATTATATGTGCCAGCCGCCTCTGTACGCGGGTTTGGAGAAAGAATTTTGACCGTCATTTTTTGTTGTTTGCCATTAATTTTCTTTATTATACCCTTCAAGTTACATCATTACAAAAAAAAAAAATCCATATAGCAACAGTTTAGTTACAGTTTGTCTGATATTATACGGCTTGTTGCTGAAATTTAGTAACAGTATAACAACAATTTTTGTTGCTAAGTGCTGATAAATGTTACTATACTGTTGCTGAATTTTCTGCAACAAGCCGTATAGTAACAGACTAATTGTTGCTGTCCGTATAATAACAGCTTAGTTGACATCTTCTAGGTCAAACTTTGCTCTATATGCATATAGAGCAAAGTTTGACCTAGAAGATGTCAACTAAGCTCTTAATTGTTATCATGAAGATTTCGTTGTTTTGAAAATTTAGCCTTGATTGTTATATTGGTTATTATCTGAAAATTAGTCTTAATGTATACATTTGCAGATATCAAAGTGTATTAACTGTGATTATTTCGTCAAAAGACTATATTTGTTATTATCATGAATTGATCATCAGTTCTTCTTTTGTTTTTAATTTCGATTTTGTATGCAGTTTTTTAAAACTTTTAAATTAGTCACAGATCAAATTGTCAATTGGGGCGATATCATTGATTTGTTATTTGATATGTACTACTAGGAAATTGGCACTTACACCTTTTTTGCTAGTTTATGCTAATTAATCAAGGAAATAATTCAAGAGTTAACTTGTAAATCTTGAAATACATGTATGTGCCTACGTTAAATATAAAATTATTGATTAATCTACACTTCACATATAATACGTTGGAACAAATTAAAGCAAAAGTATGGGAAACAATTAATATCCGATAGTTAACTGATCATGAACATCGTATTTAATTCTATATTTTAAGCCCCATTTATTATTTGAAAAAACCATAGTAGTTGACTGATATTATATAATAAAATGACATGGACCCTGGTATATTAAAATCTCATCACAAAATGTTTCGAAATTTAAATGCTTTATACAATTTAATTTAACCTGATCTAATAATTAAGGTTAATTTAGTTTTCTATTGGACTTTATTAATTATCTTATGATTTGATTGTCACCGACTAAAAATAGTACTCTCTCCGTCCGAAAATAATAGAACTATTTATATCTACGTGCAATTTTGACAGACAAACATATCGTGTTTAAATTATTAAAAAATAAATTTTAAAATTTGTTCATATAGTTTAACATTTGAACTACCTGATAAATTTTTAAAAAAATCGATTTCGACAACTTAAATATGAGTTATTTATCGGTTAAAATTAAACGTAATTTCATATAGTCTCTATAATTTGAAACGGAGAGAGTAGTTGTGTTGTGTTGCTTTACAGGAATGCATAATAAAGTCTACAAATCGAATTAAAAATTGTAGATCGGAGCATCTTATATTCTCAACTAGACCCAAAATCAAATAATTACTGTTCTTTTTTGTTCGAAAGTGACAATGTATCTTATTCAGTAGTAAATTTGTATAGCATGAGCATGGAGGTTGACAGCACTGGATATACAAATAGAAAAATGATCATTTTGTATACAGTGTGATAATAAATTATTTAAAAGTCATGGTTAAAAAGATTAGGTACATATAATCCAAATAAAAATAAATATTATATAGGTACACATGATCAACCGACGCGACTATCTTTTTATTTACATGCAATTTGTTTCTAACTTTGATATTTAATGATACTACATTGACATTTACACATTTTTAAACAAAAAACAAATTGATGTTTTTGATAATTAAGTGAGAAGATGTGTATTAAACATCAGAAATTGCAAATAGACGTATCATAGGGCTATATCAATTCATTATGTTTTTTATGTCCTTATATTAATTTTTTTTTACCTATATATAACACTACTTTTAGGTTACAAAATTTTAAAATTTATAAACCAAGCTAATATAAGCCTAATTACTCCCCATATTACCCTGCCTTCATTAATATTCAAAACAGAACAATTTCATCTCTCTATATTTTTTTCCAGCAAAGAAAGATTGCATTATTTACAAATGGCTCACTAGGGTGATACCTCTGAAGATAATCCCAAATCCGAAAGCTTCGACGATTATCAAGGCAATCCAGAAAAGGCTACTATGTCTATCAGTTCCTCGATCCCATATATATATATAATGTCTATTTCTCCGAAAATCAACCAATACCTCAATTATACACTTAACTTTCACCTCGCGATGCTATACTTTAGTACCTTTACCAAAGTTTATATGATCGAGTGACCTCGCAACAATTAAATCAATTACAAAATAATAAGGCCCCGTTCAAATTATTTTTTTAGTTGGTGTCTAAGTGCTCAATTATTGCTTAAAACTATTTTTTAGAAACAGGAAATTTTTACTGAAAACTTACCAACTCAGAGTCAAGAGAGGATAATTCACAATTGTGAGGCGCCAATATGCATATGCATGGGTTTTGTACTAGTAGTACTCGCATGTTAAGCTAAACAACTTGCCATTTTACTCGTAAAATTTTGGGCTCGATGCAATCAATATTGATTCACTCGAAACCCCTTAACGCAATCAGGAACGACTGGAGAGCCAAATCTTACAGTTTCTTTATCGTACGCCTTAAATTTGAAGTGAACTTACAATTTATACAATTTTACCAACCTATTTTATATTTACGCAAAATATCAGCTTACTTAACATCTTTCTTATATCAATATTTTATTATATCTTCTATTTACTTTACCATTTTTAATTTAATATTCATACACATTCAACCATAAACAAACATAGAAAGCACAACAACTATTATATAAAAATTATTAGGTAAACAAGATAAATACAAGGAGTATGAAAGAGATTTTTAAAGTGAATGTAAATATAGGGTAATGTTATGGTAACTGATACGTAACATATTTTGGTATTAAATCACTAAATTCAGGAAATATATATAATTGGGCCTCCAAACCATAGAGGGCACTTTTTTTCTTTCTCTCTCTATCATACCTACCATTAACAAATAATGCTTAATAAGTAACATTTTTGAACTTATATTACACTTAGCTATCTTCATAAATTCATATTCGCTATAGGTACCACTTTTTAATTATTTACTTTATTTACCAAAATGCCATACATATATTTCACAAAAAATGAAAAAAAAACACAAAAATTTATATAAAATGCAAAAAATCTCAAAATAAATGAAAAAAAATCACAAAAAATTGAAAAAATTGAAAAAAAAAATGTATTTTTAAAAAAAAAATAACAAAAATGAAAAAAATGAAAAAAATCAAACAAAAAAATGATTTTTTTAAAAAAATCACAAAAAAAAAAAAAAATCACAAAAAAAATGAAAAAAATCACAAAAAAATTATAAAAAATCACAAAATCACAAAAATTTTAATTTTTTTTTAAAAAATTACAAAAAATATAAAAAATAAATTTTTTATAAAAAATGAAAAAAATCACAAAAAATTATAAAAAAATCAAAAAAACCACAAAATTATAAAAAAAATCTGAAAAAAATCACTTTTATTAAACTTTATGCACTTTCGACTGAACCAGATGCACTTATAGCTGAATTATATGCACTTTCAGCTGAATGTGATGCATTTTTAGTTGAACCAGATGCAGGTTTTATAGAACGATATGCACTTTTATTGAACTAAATGCACTTTTCTCTGAACCAGATGCACTTTCAGCTGAACTAGATGCACTTTTAGCTCAACCATATGCAATTTCAGTTGAACCAGATGCACTTTTAGTTGAATCAGATGCATTTTTAACAGAACTATATACACTTTCGACTGTACTATATTCATTTTCGACTAGAGTATATGCACTTTTGACTTAACTATATGTACTTTCCACTAAATTAGATGCACTTTAAGCTGAACTATATGCATACTCACTTTTATTGAACTATATTTACTTTCGACTGAATTGTATGCACTTTCAACGGAACTAGATGTATTTTCAGCTGAATTGAATGCAATTTCGAATCAATTTTATGCATTTTTGACTAATTATATACATTTTTGACTGAACTATATGCATTTTTATTGAACTATATACACTTTTTACTGAACTATATGTATTTTTGACTGAACTAGATGCACTTTCAGCTCATTTAGATTAAAAAAAAACACATTTTCATGGAAAAACCATTTTTTGTATTAAAAAATTCACTTTTCGGTATAAAAACTGTTATATTGACAAAAAAATTATATATTTTTTGTAATTTTTTAAAAAGTTTATGATTTTTTCATTTTTTTTATAATTCTTTTTATTTTTGTGATTTTTGTGATTTTTTCATTTTTTTATAATTTTTTGTGATTTTTGTTATTTTTTATATTGTTTTGTGATTTTTTTTTTTTGTGATTTTTTGTGATTTTTTATAATTTTTTATGATTTTTGTGATTTTTTCCAATTTTTTTCGATTTTTTTTGGTTTTATAGAATTTTGTTGTAATTTAAAACTATTTTTTTGGGTTTGTAGAGAGATAAAATATGTATATTATATTTTGGTTTGTATAACTATTTAGTAAATAAACTAAATAATTAAAACGTGCTAGCTATGAGTAATATGAAATTATTAAGATATCTAAAAGTAATATAAGTTGGTAAGAGTTACTTATATGGAATTCCTCCCATTATTAATATAACTCAAATCAAACATTTTGATACTGCCTAATTTTGCCCAAATTTTCCAAAAATACCATCACTCTAATATTGTAATTACTCTTAAATGTCATCACTCAATTCAAATACATAAATGACTTAAAAAATGTTATTTTCCACACATTTATATACCAAACAAAATCGTTATGTATTTTTTATAAGAATAAAACATTATGTTACTCTTTATATACGATTCTTAATTATATTTAATCATTCGATATTTAAATTTTTAAAAAAATATTAATTTTATTTGTCGTGATCATATTTATGTCACTACGTATCGCGAGCAACGATTACTAAGTATATATTTATGTATTCATATAAAAATCTAAACTAAGCTAACTTTTTTGGACTAGTACTATCATAATTAACTTCATCACACATACTAAAATTTTGTATAATTGTTAATAGGTCTCATATTTTCATACTACATATTTTACTTGGTTCCTTTGCTTTTATATGCATAACGACAGTTCATTAGTAAGTTTTGTAAGGCAAGAAGCATTTTTATTAGGGAGTTATATATAATCATATGCTTCTATTGAAAAAATTGCAAGCAAATTTTAATTTCAAAAGAAATTTGAAGGGGAATAAAATAACAAACATTCAAATAAGATCGTTTATTATAATCAAATTTGTTGTAATTTTTTTCCTCTCATATAATAGTAATTATTTTTCAGAATTTATGTAATACATATGATTTAGGCCTATTGATGAATGATTTGCATGACCACTTTTTTTCTTAGATTTTAAGAAATATAAGGCCCCTTTTTTAATTTAGATTGAGGCCTCCGAAATATTGGAGACGGCACTGAACGCAATAGTATTGTCGATACATGCTTCAGTTTTTCGAGGAACTGTACTCGATTTTTTAGAACAAAAGGTTGATCAAATTCACGTTGTTACTTGTTAGTCTTCAAAATAACATGAGTCGATTCTACTTTTTTGCCCATGTTTCAACAATGCATACTGAAGCTTCATTAACTTCTACTCCTGGTACGCAATTAAATTCATGTCCGACCAATGAAATAAAAAACAATATAGCAGTGTACAATAATTTTTTGACAAGAGTAAAGTAAAATTTACCAAGTTACTTTTAGAAAATAGGATTTATGTCAATAACATTAGCATGAGATTAATTCTTTGATAAAAATATTTAGAAAAAGGGTAGCTAATTAATTTACCATGTAAATAATAGTTCATTGGTAGTGCAGAAAAGACGCTGTTATTAATAGAGCCATGCATGTTAATACATGCTTAGTAGCGCGCTTCGAATGCTGACAATATATAGATTGCCAATTAGTTTTCTGCAGCGCACGCTATATGTGCGGCGTTATAGTGTCCGACTTAAGACAGCACGATCCTGGACATTGGACAACATGCATGCGATGTGCACTGGTAATGGCATTTTTAGGCTCAGCTAAAACCCAATTTTCTTGTAGTGCAATTACCAGATAAGTTAATTGTATTCATACACATTCACCGTAGAATTATGTGATGTTCGATAGTTAGAAAACACTGCATTCCTGAAATTAATAATAAAACAAATTAAGACTCTCAAATAAATAAATAATTGTAATGCTGCATTTGAGGTATTTCCAAAATAATGCAAAAGTGAAACTTTAAATATTTACAAGTGTTTTACTAGTTAACATGTGCTTCCGGCGCATGTAAATACACCTAATATGAAAATATTTGTTGAGAGAATATATAGTATCCTTTAATAACAACTATTTAATGATGATTGTAAAATTTTAAGATTAATTGAACATATGATGTATTTTTGGAATGGAGTTAACACCTAATCAAAATCAATCAAATTTCAAATTAATGCACCCAAATCAAAAAGCAATATTATTTCGTTACATTACAGATATGTGCATAAATGAAATTAAAAATTGCAATAAATCTATGGTTTGACCCATATTTTGGACTAGACAAATATATCCATTATTTATAAATAATTATTGTGAACGATAAACAATATTAAGAAAAAGCAAATCAATAAAAAATATTCTAAACCCGAAACTTTAAATCATTATTGTGAATAATCAAACAATATTAAGAAAAAATAAATAAATAAAAAATTCTAAACACCAAAAGATTAGAGTTAATGCACTATGGTGTAGCTATGTAATGTATTATTTAATAGAAATATGGAAAAGATTAGAGTAATATGGAAAGGGTTATTTCGGCTCATTTATGTTGTAGCAATGTATTTAATGCAAAATATAGAAAAGATTAGAGTTAATGCAATATATAACTATAGGGTGCAAATCTTATACCTCTATTCTCTATTTTCTTCCGTACCCCCTTGTTTATTTTCACTCATATTTTAAATTTTTACAACTTGTTCCGCAAGTTTATAAACTTTTATATTTTATTGTATTCAAATTTTAAAACGTTTGGACATAATATTGTTTTAGACAATTTTTCTAAGATTTAATGTTTAATTTACTTTAATTTGTACATTTATTCCAAAATAAATTGCTTGTGAATTTATTTTTTAAAATAATTATTATAATGTATTGATACATGTGTTATACTAATTGTATAAGTTTTTTCAATTTTTTTTTAAAATTAAATAAAATAAGCAAATGGACACGGAATGAGATAGAGAATAGGCGTAAAAGATTTAGACTTATTATTTCAATATATAACCTAATTAATTAATAGTAAATCAAAAACTTTCCATAATATTAAGATAACTATGATATAGAAAACAAATTACAGTTAAACCTCGATAAATGAATGTCCGATAAACGAATAACCTCGCCAAATGAATAATTTTTTCCGGTCCCGACTTGGGCAAATGGGCTAAATGAATAACCTCGCTAAATGCATTAACGAATAATTTTTTTTGAATCCTTAAAGACCCCATCCCATGTAAATATAAATGAATAATCATTAAAATTCATAAGATATATATATATATATATATATATATATATATATATATATATATATATTTATCCTAAAAACAAAAATATTTCTTCCAATCAACAATGTTCATACAAGAAGTCATTTCTTCACAAAAAAAAGCGTCTAAAGTTGTTTGTATTTAGACTCTAAGTATTCCATACATAAAATCTTATAAGTACATGATGCATGTACATAGTCTATATACGTATTTGTACATTAGATGTAAAATAAATAATCATACGAAAAAATAAAAATGTAAAAATACTATCTAAATGAATAAAAATTCATTTATCGATAAATGAATAATATATTCATTTATCGATAAGTAAATAAACTCACTAAACGAATATTTTTTGTTGGTCCCAAGAGCATTCATTTATCGAGGTTTAACTGTATATCTCATTTATATTTTTAACATGTGTCCAGGGACAAACGTTAGATTTTTCCTATATACATAGTACAAGGGTTTTTTCGAGTTTTATAACCTAAAGTATATTCATTATGCAATTTTGTAATTCAAACTACGTGTTTCTCTTTTTAAGTACCAAAATTAAATGTTTTCCTCTAAATCGGTACATTCCGTTTTTTTTAATGGAAAATTGTGTTTTACCAGATTAATCTCACTTAAATTCCTTTATTACATGTATACACACACAATATCATACAGACAAATACATACATATGCATAGACAAATATACTTACAAACATAAACATATATAGATATATAGATATGCACACCATCGCTTCCACCAGTATACCGTCATAGTCAACCACCACCTCGTTGCAGTGGAGTTCATACTACCACCTCCGTCCAATTTTCCTTAATTGTTTATAAATGTATAATAGATTGATCGTATGTATATATATATATAGTTATATGAGTCTAAATCTTCTACCCCATATTTTCTACCCCTTCCGTGCCCCCTTGCTTATTTTCACTCAAATTTTAAATTTTCACAACTTATACCGCAACTTTATAAACTTTTATATTATATTGTATTCAAATTTTAAAACATTTGAACATAATATTGTTTTAAACAATTTTTATAATATTCAATGTTTAATTTACACTAATTTATACATTTATTCCAAAATAAATTTTGTGTGGATTTTCTTTTAAAAATAATTATTGGAATGTATTGATACATGTATTATAGTAACTGTACAATTTTTTCCAAGTTTTTTAGAATTTTTTTTTGGATAAAATAAGTATGGGGAACGGAAGGGGATAGAGAAATGTGGTAGAAGATTTGGATTCTAGTTATATATGTAAATATATGTAGAAATACACCCCAAGTAGCCCATTTTTTAATACATAATATAAATCAGAAAAAATACAGTGAGAGAGAGAGAGAATAGGTGATTGCAGGCCATTATGGTATTTCTATAAATCAGAATTATGGTATGCTATTAGTTGTGTGTGCTCATTGCTCAAATCGTGTTAATTTATTTAAAAAAGTATACGTAGGATGATGATGATATCATATATGTATCTATATATATTTTGTTTTAATTTTTTTCCCTTTTTTATTAGCCATTGGATCAAATACAATGGATTTAGATCGAAAAAAATAGTAAAATGACCATTTTGCCCCTGAATCTGGATGCAAAATGTTTGATGATATCAACTTTTTCCGTTAATTTGAACGGAAGGTACTGATTTAGAGGAAAACACTTAGTTTGAGTAATTAAAAAGATAAACTCGTAGTTTGGGTTATAAAATCACAGAATGACTATAGTTTAGATTACAAAACTGAAAAAAAAACACAATTTACCGACTTGCCAATTGTTAACTGAATCTAAATTATAATGCATTAGCTATTTTTATCGTACACTGAACCATAATCAACCAGAAACAAAATATTGATGCATGCACAGAACTTAATTAAATTTAATGATTAATTAATCTCTATAACTCCCTTTCTATTTATATCCATATAACGCATATTTATACAAGGACAAGTGACAGACACAACACCCAAAGGAAAAAAAAAATTAGTTCTATCAGAAATTTCATTTGCTCATTTGTAAAAATGGGGTTTTATAGGTTCCATCTAATATTGGTTTTCATTTGTGTTTTAAATATTGGAGACCATTGTTTTGGTTTGGAGACGTGTGATTGGACTAAAGGAAAATGGGTTTATGACAAGTCTTTGCCACAATATAACAACACTATTTGTCCAATTATCAGAAAATCATGGAATTGTCAAGGTAATGGCCGCCTCGATACAGAATATCAAAAATATAGGTGGCAGCCAACAGGCTGCAACTTAACAAGGTATACAAAATTTCGAATTATATTTTAATAATTATTCCGTATTATTATTATTATTCTGTTGTTAAAATTTACGAATACACATTTTACCAATCGTGTTCAGAATATTATCTTTTGCTATCATGATATGATATTTTCTTGTAGTCTGAAAACATGAATAGTAGTGATCTCCCAGTTTTGACAAAATGTATCATAATTGGTTGTTATTAAGGTCAAGTTGTTTTAAATGATGAAAATAATATTGAATGACATTTTTCTCTTTAGCTAATTTAGAAAGTATTCTTTTCTCTTTTTTCTTATAGCTAATTTAGAAAGTATTTTTTTCTCTTTTTGTGTTATTATTATTTTTACTTTGAGCATGCATGACAATAGAACAAAGCTGTCTATAACTTAAATATTGGCGTTTATTTATACAACAAGAACTAAATATAATAATGAGTCTTTTACAATTGAATACTACTCTTCTAATGAAAAGCGTTTCAAAAACATAAATAGATGAAAAGCAATTTAATACAGTAATAGCTAAACAATATTTTTTTTAAAATTTGATTGTTAGTTTATTTTAAACTCGTTGTCTGCTTTGTAAATTATCTGTCCATACAAAATAGAAACGTTTTATTCATTTCTATTTATTATATCATTCGAATAAAATTACACCTTGGATTCATGGAACATGAATTTCCTTTAACCAAATAAATTTTTGTTGTCCATTTTCCATTATCTTTTATTATTAGAGAAGCCACTGTTGAAGTCTTCTTTGAGTCTTTGATTTATCTTCTGAGTTTATATTACAATCTTTTGTTAAAATTAAAGTGTGGTAACAGGTTTCTCATATATATTAATTAAAGCTCAAATTTACATGTTGGTAAAAAACTAGCCGCATATTTCATTTACATTTTTTGGTAGGAAGTTGAAAAGGAAGCCTTTTTTTTTTTTTGCAAGAGTAAAAACGAAATATAAAACTAAAAAAAATATAGTTTTCTCTTAAGTTTTTCTCTTTTATACTTTTTACAGATTTAACGAAACAGATTTCTTGAAGAGATTCAAAGGAAAGCACATCATGTTTGTAGGGGATTCACTGAGCCAAAACCAATATGGCTCACTAACTTGTTTGTTATATACTGCTGTCCCCAAATTAAAGTATAATGTTTCAAGCTCAAAATATATCACTACCTTCACAGCAATTGTAAGTTTTACAAAATTATCTTATGGATTTTATTTTCGGTAAAAACTTGTACGATCCCATGTGATTAATTTGTTAAGACACGATTAGATACAAAAATAAACAACCGCCAGTTTGTCATCACGACTAGAGACAAATAACATTACATTACTTTTATATAAGAGTGATGATATAATAAAACACTTTTTGACATATACTTTCGCAGAGAATTCACGTGAATCATTGATTTATCATCATATAAATGATCTGATGGTTCACATTGAGTTTCTGCGAGAGTCTATATCAAAAAATCTCTTATTATATCATCATTCCTTATACAAACTCTTCAATTCAAATCACTTTGCATATCTTTCTATTAATCAATCAAGTCTCGCACCCGGGGAAGGACTAGCTGGACACAGTCCGGAACTGCAACCCCTCCCATAAAAAATGATGAAAAAGTACAAGTTTTTTTATGTATTTTAGTTAAAGTCTTTTCAGCAGCCCTTACTTTTGACCTATTTTATCACTTATTCTGGAATTTCCTCGTTCTTTTGGTATAGATTAGTTGAATTTTCCTATTTCTTTTTGGTATAGAAACGTACTTTTTAACTTGTCTCTGTGTCTCATGAATATTTTGTGACATTATGGCTAATTGGCTATCGAACATACAATCAAAAATTAATTGGGAATTTTACACTCTAATTTTGTTTCTTCAAGGTTAACCCGGGTCCCAAATACTACAGAGATCTTCTGACTTATTCTTATTGAATCTTGTAAATTTTCGTGTCAAGCTTTTGAGTTGAGAAACTCACTTATTTTGCAGGACTATGATCTAAAAGTGTCAATGGATCTTAACCATTTCTTTGTCGATATAAAACCTACACCAAAAGGTCAGATGTTGGATTTGGACTCGATAGAGGATGGGAAAAACTGGCTTGGTGTCGACACGCTCATCTTTAACACATGGCACTGGTGGTTCTACAAAAAACCAGCACAACCGTACGTATTCAATTTTTTTATATATATTGTTACTACCTTTAGATTCTTATAGTTTACTGACAATTCAAAAAAAACATAAATCAATCACTAAAGCTGAACTCATCACAAAATTAAGATTAAGTAGACTATCTCTGCTAACATATATAATGCCCAAAATGAGGGGGGAACTTATATTGTGTTACTTACCGTGAAAAATGATCGGGCTTTTAGTACGTTGTAATAAAAAACCAGACTGTTTGCTATATTATTCCTTTTTTTTTTCTTTTTTTTGTAATCTGCTATGTTATTCCTTATTACATGCAAAATTAGGTTTTCAGATTATAACTCTTGATTATATATTAATTTATGTTATACAGATGGGATTATATCAAATATGGAGGGAAGACATATAAGGACCTAGATCGTATGTTTGCACTGAAAATAGCCCTCGCCAAATGGTCTGATTGGGTGGATTCAAATGTTGATGCAAACAAAACTAAAGTTTACTTTCAAGGAAATTCTCCAAATCACTACAGGTAATTTTATCTTTGTCCAACCCAATTTGTTTGTCCGATTTCTTGCATTCACTACAATAAGAACATAAGGATAACAACAGTTTATCAACAATTTGTATGATATATAATACATGAGGGCTTCTTAAAATCTAGTAACAGTATAACAACATAGTACTAACTGTTGTTTTATGTTGCTACATTTTTATCAACAACACAACCACGTTGTTGCTATCATGTAATTTTATTGTAGTGATTTACTTTTGGTTGCATTTATAATTTATTTATTACAATATAGAGGCGCTGAATGGGGCGAACGGGGAGCTAACTGCTTACATCAAAAGACACCTATTTTAGGATCAAAGTATCCGGGACCAGATCCGAAACCGCAGATTGATTTCATCAATTCTATTTTAAAGAAAGTGTCGGTTCCAGTGACTCTGCTAGATATAACATATCTCTCTCTATTCCGAATAGACGGCCATCCATCTATCTACGGACAGAAAGGCGACAAGGGAGTGGACTGCACACACTGGTGCATATCTGGAGTTCCTGATACGTGGAATCAAATTCTCTATAACATTATTATTTCAGAAGATAAAAAATGAGATGTGTTTATTTTAGCCTTGTTATATATCTATATACATTTGGAAAAGAGTATATTATACCATTGAAAAATGATGTTTTTTTCTGGGAAAGTTGTAAGCGACGTTTTATGCAACATTTAATAGCAACGTACATGTTTTATTAACTTCTACTACCTTCCAATACTTCTTGGATATTTCTCCAGATGCATTCAAAGTTCTAATTGAAACATACATCAGCGTATCCTATATATTATGTATATGCTGATGGTAATTGGTAAGTATTTTGGAATATTTATAGCTTTTTTGCAACCTGAATACGTAAGTTGCTCGTATACTGGAAACTCCTGAAATAAACTGGTACTCCAACAAAATGGCACAAGACAAATGTATTTTAACACCGTAATCTGTAGGTTATAAATACATGTTTGCGTCTTATGATTTAGAAGCAAATTTGCAAAGTGAAAAGAGAAACACACAGTTTTATGCGTTTTTTATTTTTCATTGATGCTTTATATTCTTATACTTGTTAACAGGTTATTCAACTGAGAGTAATGAGAAGCACGTTCAGCTATAAAACCGCATCATTTGGATGATGAAGTTCTTAGTATTCCGATAGATCACCATGCGATCAATTGCAAACAATTACGGACCAACTCAAGGTCTTTTAAGTTTTGCCAATGTCTTAAGAATCATTCAGGCGGGATGGTTTAGTTCAAGCATTGGATGATATCTCAGATGTATGAGGTCGTCAGTACTTAATAAAACTAACAAAAAACAAAAAACAAGAAAATTTGTGAACTAATCTAATGGATGAAAACAATCAATTTCGGCTGTGTATGGTTCAGACTGGTTTACCATTCAGCGTTCCTGAGCTCATTTTGATAAACTATACATACTAGTCACATTGTCCAATAAAAGTTTATATATTATTTCAAAAGTGTCCATTATAACAAAAATAGAGAGAACGACGATCTCTCTCTCTCCTAACGGTCATCGATCTTCTCCATTTCATCACCTTTCCTTTCCTTTTTTCAAGTTGAAACTCTCCTTGCTTTTCTAGATCTAATTTTTACTCTTTAATTGTTTAGGAAAATCTTGAATTATTTCTAAAATCTTCATTCCATACATGCAACCCAAATTAGCCAACAAATCAGCTCTTCATAATGTTAGTTATGAATATATATATATATTGTTGTTTCTAAGGGGATTATGACTTATGAGTGGATATACAAACTTACAATGCATCATATATATATACAAAAGTATTAGTATATGCTATAAGCGAGTTCATGAGAAATGTTGCTTCCAGTAGAGGCTTAGAGCCGTAAGAAAATTCTTTGAATTTAAATTCGGATCGAACTAGCTAGTGGTTTAGTCTTAGATTGGTAATTGGTTATATAGTTAATTTAAGAAGGTTTTTTTACGATTAAATTTTCTTAATCCGTTGTTAATGATTTTGGTATTGGGTTTCTATCTTGACAATGCCAAATCATTGAATACAAATTCATTCATTAAATTAATCTGTTCCAAAATTCAATCCAACCAATGTTAAAAGAACCTAGACAGCTCTCCTAGTGTTTCCTTTCTCTATTATTATAGGATTTTTTAATTAAACAGACCCAAACTTCATTGAAAGGATTTATGCAGTTATATGTTTATTCCTTGGAAACATTATTTTTTTCTGTTTTAGAAAATAGTCTAGACATCTAAATGTTCTCCGTGACGAACATGTATTAATATTAGTTTTAACTTTTAATTTTAAGATTATATTTTTCCTGTAAAACACGAAATGGAGAAATAAATATATAGAACGAATGGTTTAGCTTGACTTTTAACATGCATGGGGTAAATTAAACATTATCATCAAATGACAATATTATAGGTTCATTCATATATACCTCACAATTCACATGCACTAGCTATATATATATATATATATGGTCATGGACATATATTAAATAGTAGTACTACTCCGATTTGACTTTAAACTTAGGTATTTTATGTGATAAATTGGATTTATATCAGAGTTTGCTTAGTGAAAAAAGGAATGGTATTATCATTGAATCAAAACACTTAAAATTCATCATTAAACTCATATCTCGGTAGGTTAACAGAAGGCAAATTAATGCCAAATATACTCCTCGCATGGCTAATTCTAAATGTCAGGTACATTATATTACAAATAATGTCCAATAGCTACCACTTTTGAACTTATACTACTTCTACCTATCTTCATAAGTTCATATTTCCTATAAGTAGCATTTTTTAATTATTTACTTTATTTACCAAAACACTGTACACATATTTCACAAAAAATAGAAAAAAAACACATAAAATTATATAAAATGCAAAAAATCTCAAAATAAATGAAAAAAAATCACAAAATTTTTTAAAAAATAACAAAAATAATAATAAAAAAAATGATTTTTTAAAAAAAATCACAAAAAATGAAAAAAAATGAAAAAAAAAATCAAAGAGAAAAAAATCACAAAAAATTATAAAAAATCACAAAATCACAAAAAATCACAAAATTTTTAAAAAATTACAAAAAAAATAAAAATAAAAATAAAAAATGAAAAAAATCACAAAAAAATATATAAAAAAATGAAACAAATCACAAAATTATAAAAAAAATGAAAAAAATCACAAAAAAAATCACTTTTATTGAATTTTATGCACTTTCGACTGTACTAGATGCACTTTCGACTGAACTAGATTCACTTTTAGCTGAACTATATGCACTTTCAGCTGAACCAGATGCACTTTTAGTTGAACCAGATGCAGGTTTTACAGAACGATGTGCACTTTTATTGAACTAGATGCACTTTTGTCTAAACCATATGCACTTTCAGCTGAACCAGATGCACTTTTAGCTGAACCATATGCAATTTCAGCTGAACCATATGCACTTTCAGTTGAACCAGATGCACTTTTAGTTGAATCAGATGCATTTTTAATAGAACTATATGCACATTCGACTGTACTATATTCATTTTCGACTAGACTATATGCACTTTTGACTTAACTATATGTACTTTTCACTAAATTAGATACACTTTAAGCTGAACCAGATGTACTTTCACCTGAACCAGATGCACTTTTAGCTGAACTATAAGCATACTCACTTTTATTGAACTATATTTACTTTCGACTGAATTGTTTGCACTTTCAACGGAACTAGATGTACTTTCAACGGAATTGAATGCAATTTCGACTCAATTTTATGCATTTTTGACTAACTATATACACTTTCGACTGAATTATATACACTTTTATTGAACTATATACGCTTTTGACTGAACTATATATATTTTTGACTGAACTAGATGCACTTTCAGCTCATTTAGATTAAAAAAGGCACATTTTCATGGAAAAACCATTTTTTTGTATAAAAAAATTCACTTTTCGGTATAAAAAGTGTTATATTGACAAAGAAAAATTATATATTTTTTGTAATTTTTTAAAAAGTTTATGATTTTTTCATTTTTTATAATTCTTTTTATTTTTGTGAGTTTTTTCATTTTTAATAATTTTTATAATTTTTTGTGATTTTTGTTATTTTTTATAATGTTTTGTGATTTTTTTTGATTTTTTGTGATTTTTTATAATTTTTGTGCTTTTTTTCATTTTTTTTGTGATATTTATAGAATTTTGTTGTAATTTAAAACTATTTTTTTGGGTTTGTAGAGAGATAAAATATATATATATATATATATTATATTTTGGTTTGTATGACCATTTAGTAAATAAACTAAATAATTAAAAAATGTCATGTATGAGGAATATGAAATTATCAAGATATCTAGAAGGAATATAAGTTGGTAAGAGTTAATTATATGGAATTTCCTTGTATATTATTTCATTATCATGCATCATATAATGTATATGCAGTATGCTTAATACACTACAAAATAATGTTTGATTTAGTGATAGTCAAAAGTTGTCATAAATCTGTCACAAATGGACTAAACCGTCACAAATCCGTAACAAAAACCGTCTCTAATAAACTCGTAACAAAAAATACCGTCACTAATCCCTCAATATTTAGATATTTTTTTGTAGTGATAGATGGTCCAAAACCATTAATAAAGGAAGGATTACACATTTACATTGTACATGGTCAGGTATTAATTTTGCCCCATAGTTAAAGAAGCAATTTAATTATTTCGAACATTAAATACGTGCATGCTCACAAAATAAAGGAACTGTTTACTAAAGAAATTGCGCTAAGCAATTGTCATAATTTTTTTCTCTCTATAAATAACAGAAACAGTACCACAAGTCTTATATCCATCTTCTATATTTTCTCTGTTCTCATTTTTCCCTTTCCAAAATGGTCATTTGGGCTAACAATCCCTGCAGTTTTTTACTGCTATTTCTTGTTATTTTCGGTTTATATCAGGTGAAATATTCGATAGCAGCAGGTGCACCTAATGTTTGTAACGTGTTCGAGGGGAGTTGGGTATTGGACAAATCGTATCCGCTTTACGATAACAACACGTGCCCCTTTGTTGAAAAAGAATTCAATTGCCAGAAAAATGGACGGCCAGATACCGATTATCTTAAGTATAGGTGGCAGCCTACTGAATGTGAACTTCCAAGGTACGTAGGGGAAAAACTACGGGTCCAAAGTTTCTCGAGTTAGATTCGTTTGGTTTCCATTAAGTTATCGGATTTTCAAGTGTTTTCAACGTAATTATTTTTCGATTACATTTTTTAAATCAACATTCTATATATTATTTCTAAAGTGTTTCAAAAAAATCTGTAAAATTTGACATTTTATATTTTTTCTTGGTATTTATTAATATATATTACTAACTTATAAATTGTCAAACAAATAATTAAATATAAAAAAATATAAAAAGTTCCAATTTTACAGATTTTTTTAAACAAATACTTTATAAATAATATAAAATGTTGATTTAAAAAATATAATAAAAAATAATTACGAATACACTTGGAAAAATCATCCGATAACCTGATGAAAATATAATGAATCTAACTTGAGTAAATTTGCACTCAAAAACTAAATACAGTACAAATTACAATTTCTATAAAATGAGTAATTATAAGAATTGGCTTATGATAGTTTCAAAAAACAAAAGAGAAACAAAATGTCGTATGAGAAATTATCATTTTACATAGATGAGTACGTATGATGAAACTTAATTCCATACATCAACAATTGAAATCTAAAAGCATTAACTTTTGATTTACATCTATAATTATATGTTTACATAGAAGTTATTCGAAGCGACAACCGATATGCTAAAAGTGACTTCAGTATCCCCATCTTAAAAAAAAAACGAATTTTCATGTAACTTGATTTTTTTTAAATGATTTTAAACTTTCAACACCTCCAATAATTACGGGAAAAAAAGTTCTATCATGCTCCTGCCATCGTATCATATTCTTGCCATCTGAAAATAATTTACAAAAGCCAAGTAAGAAAATAAAAGAGTTAGAAAGTACAAACATGCACGTAGTATATTAATTTATATAACGTAATGTTTCTTCAATGAGCATTAAAGATAACCTAACTGTAATTACGAATTTTCACGCGTCTTCATTTTTACATGCAATTTATGAAAGTACTTCTAATAAGACTAATATGATAATAGCATAAAATTAATATTTGCCAACCAAATTAGCATGAGTAGTACTACACGTAGCGATAAAAACCGTGTTGGGCAATTGCACTTACAAATTTATTTTCAACACGAGACGGAACAATTATATTAACGTATAACTGTTTAGTGTATCACACTCTAAACCCTATAAAAAAAATCCATTTACCAATAATATAGCGAAACTCATTACGCATAGTACTGTCTTTTTTGGCAAATCATTAATTTCATCCCAAATATTAATATTAACAACATTTATCTTTGTTTTGTACGAAATCTATTTGTTCTAAAAATAGATTTGATGGTGAAGATTTTTTGGGGAGATATAGAGGGAAGAAAATAATGTTTGTGGGTGACTCGTTGACCAGAGATATGTGGGCTTCATTGACTTGTTTATTATACACTTCAGCTCCCAATTTGAGCTACAAACTCAAAAGAGTTGGATTAGTTTCCAACTTCACTATACCGGTATATAATGCAATGCTCTAATTTTCAATATTTTCTCTTCTTATTATAATTTTGTAATAATATACAAAATCAGAATTGTACATGTCGCGTGTAGCATGTAGCTAATTAATATGCTTTAAAATTTTCATTTTTGTAGCTGTAAATTTATTATTTTAGTGCTAAGAAAATGTAACGTGAACTTCTCTAGCAAATCACTCGGGACATTAGCTTATATAGGTATAGCGTAATTACTAATTCGCAATTGATATTATTACAAATTGTCTAAATTTTAAGTTATTAAAAGCAAATGTGCAATGTCATATTGCAACTTATAATTAGCTTAGACAAAAAATCGTTAAACTTCATTCCTGTATTCGAATAAACAATTAACAACTCTCTACTCATTTTAAGTCATTTCCGTCGTGAAATTTCTGCTCATTGTAATTCTAAAATTGCAGGAATATAATATAACAGTGTGGCTTGATCGAAGTTCGTTTTTGGTAGATCTTATAGACACTCCTGTTGGCAAAATACTAAAATTGGACTCAATTAAAGATGGGAAAAATTGGCTTGGAATGGACATGCTCATCTTCAATACATGGCATTGGTGGGGCTATAGACACAAGGCCCAAGTGTGCGTCACTTTACCCCTTTTTAGTGTACTATTTTAGTATATTTTACATTTCTCAGAGTCGTGAAAATGTTTATCATATGTCATATGTCATGTTGCAGATGGAAATACATTAGTGTGAATAATACCTTATTCGAGGACATGGATCGGACCAAAGCGCTCGAAATAGCTATGCAGACATGGGGTCATTGGGTGGACGCTAACATCAACCCAAACAAAACCAAGATCTTTTGGCAGGGAATTTCCCCAAATCACTTCAAGTAAGTTTTTCTGTAGTCAATATTAGTTTTCCGCAGCATATTTTCCGAAGCATGTACTGATGGGAGTAGTTTTTCTTGTCCCCGCGCCGAAATTAAACGTGTGTATATAATACTGATATCTGTTTAATGCGTTACCAGCGGTAGGGATTGGGGTGAGCCGAAAGCAAATAAGTGTGCAGGGCAAACGAGACCGGTCGTAGGCCCAAAATATCCAGGCTATTATCCGAGGGGTGAAGTGAATGTGATTAAGACGGCGTTAAGCAAGGTTAAAAATCCTGTAACTTTGCTCGATATCACAGGCATGTCCCTCTTACGAAAAGATGGACACCCTTCGTTTTATGGTCCCGGTGGAAGGGGAGGACAAGATTGTACACATTGGTGTGTTGGCGGTGTCCCTGATGCTTGGAACCAGATACTCTACAGTTTTGCTACCCATGAGAAATGATTCTGTTGCTCAAATCACTTTTTGTGATTATAGTTATTTCCGAGTATTTCTCGTTTCTAATCACTTTTAGAGATCATAATTACAGAATTTGAGATTGAAAGGCTATACATGAATAATACTCCATACAGTTACCCATTCTGAGTTACTTGTTCTTGTTTCTCCAAAGCAATATCTGTAGGATAACATGTTTTGTGAAGTTTTTTTCATTTCATTTGGAAATATATAAATGAGTGTTTTTAAAACAAACTCAGGGTCGGTTTTGAGACCGTGCCAACCGTGCCGGAGCACCGGGTCTTGAAAATTAAAGGGCCAGATATTCTAAAAATTTGTTAGTTTATAGGTATTTATTACGGATTATATATATTAGATCAATTTGAATAACCAAATGATACCGTAGTCGAAATGGAAAGTCAGGCACTTAATAAGCTGGAGGTATATGAGTCGAGTCTCTTTGCTGTTTTTCTTCTGTTTCTTTTCCTTCGTTTTGGTTCTAATTTAATGGTAACAACCAAATGGATCACTACATATATAACAATTCCATTTACTCCATCAGTTTATATAACAATACATAATATTACAACTATACTTTGATGTATATGTGTATCATTCATAATTTACTTCACTAATAATCACGTAATGAAATGTAATTGGATGTTAATTACAAACTAACCCGATGAATTTTCTTTTGTCAATTCCCTTTTAATTCTATAGTATCTTGCAAAAAAATAACATAATATCAAATGAAAAATTCAATATTAATGAAGTACACACAATTAAAAGTCTAACTGGTAATATTTTAGTGTTAGAAGTTGGTAAAGAAGTTTAGCATATTTTTCAAATTTTGGTGTTGGATTAATATTTTGAGTAAAATTTTATGCAAAGGGCCTTTTTCAATTTTCGGCACTGGGTATCTCAGAACCGACCCTGAACAAACTCCAAATCTATATTTCAAACTAGATATGAGCATAACAAGCATTCAAGGTTTTAACTGGAAACAGATATGAAGAGTGTTTTAAGCCGACCGAGTAGTCAGAAGTAGGCAGTGAAACGATTCTTTTACATGTTCTTTTATACTACTGTAGTTATTATTTGGCTTTTAGTTTACTGTAATAAGATATTGCAAGTATGATTCCATGTTAAGCTAGCATGTGAAGTCCAAAACTCTAGTTATTCACCGTAATTCGCTAAAACTAAAATGAATATACGGCACAGGCATGTTGAACAAACAAAGTTAACTTTAAATCAAATTTAAAGACGAAAAATCACCAACATGGTTTCGAATACTTAGCCTAATCCAAGCTCACAAATGGTTGATCAGTATGTTTAGCTATTGCCTAACACATAAGCACGATTTTTAGAACATTGCTGCAAAAAGTATTTCAAAAGTTGTGTTGAGAAGTACAGAATCAGTAAAGCAACAGATAGATACCACGTTACTAACACATGATATAATAACAGAGATTTATAAATGACAATAACCAGTTAACAAAAGATTGCACATTCCACCAATTCTCGTCCTTCTTTAACAAGTGTAACCTAAATAAATCTCCAATGGAGCTTCCAGGGTTGAGCGCATAAGTAAATTGATGCCTCTACAAAAGGCGTAGAAACAAAGCATGGTAAAAGTTGAGGAATCAGAAGAGTTGAAGAAGCTAACTATGTCTGTTTCTGTATCCTCTTATCCCTTATCGGCAGGTCAATGGGCTGTTGGGCCTCATGCGGATGGTCCGACCCAGTGTACACCTTTAAATGGTTGAATAGGGCTCTACCAAGCTGTAGAAAAAACAAACTTTTGAGTATTTGATATTTCAAGCAATGAGTATATATATTCCAGAATCATGAAAACATTGTCATTGTAATGTGGATTCAGGAAATGAAATCAATACAGAAAACAGTCAGTATTGTGTTTGGAAGAAGTTACTTGAGATTAATATGATCCCGCATTAGGTTCTTAAGGCACTGTTGAGGTAAACTTTTCGTAATACCAAATTGCCAGAGCATAACAAGAGTTGACTCGTATAGTATGAGAAAGTCACATTGCGTTTGGAACTTTGACTTATAAAGTTATATGTACTACAAGGCTAGGAGTACCAAGTGCACAAAGTACAAGTATCATGCTTTCTAGGAAAATATAAATGATCACAAAGAATGGAGCTAGTATCAAGTTAACATGCATTGGTTTTTGACGGTCTCGTTGGTTACTTGGAACTTTGGGGTGGTAAGTTTTGTTAAGATGATTGGACAAATGTACTTGTTGAATAAGATTCTAATATATTCCAATACTAAAGTTTATTTGGGCACCAAGAAAAAGTCATAAACAACACAAGGTAGGAAAATTTCCCAGTCCACTTTTTTTATAAACTGAGGTTTAAAAATCTATCACTATCTATATCATGAAGGGATTTCCTATTCTAATAAAATTGAAATTATACTCACCCTGCCTTTAGGAAGCATGCCACGAACAGCATGCTCGATAATTCTCTCAGGAATTCGTTGTTGCAGTTGGTCAAAAGTTTCAACCTTCATACCACCTGGTCTTCCTGAATGCCTTCTGTATAGTTTTTGAGTCCTTTTTTTACCCGATACCGCCACTTTCTCAGCATTCACCTACAGTTCAAATAGCAGCAAGCCAGCAATGAGTGACAAATTGAAAGAAACAAAAGAATATGTCCGGTCGTGTTATAAAGTTCTTTTCATTCTACTTCTGATCTTGTAACTCTCTAACTCTAATAGCTTAATTTCGTTAAGAACTATACCAAACCAACAACAACAAAAAACTATCTACAAGTACATCAGCTTTCAGAACCATATTTAACAACAAATTACCTATCATATGAACTTAACATGATATGACCTGGATGCAGGACTTAAACACTGAACAATCAGATATGTGGCATAGAAACAAAATTGGTAGCTGAATATGTAAGTACCAGTTCAGCTGAATATGAAAGGAATTTATTCAGTTAGGTAAGATTTACTTAAGCAATTAGGCGACTTATTCAATAAGCTAAAATTTAGCAAAAAAACAAATTTAGTTACGTTGAATTCTATGTAAGTACAATACTCGATTTATTCCGCACAGAAACAATTTTGTTGTCTAACTCTAACCAACCAGTAACAGTTAAAGGTTATATTTTAATACTAGAAAATTGGGTAGGGGGCGACAATACTCTCCATTGTGATGGGGTCTCTCCCCCTGATCTTCCGTGTCTTATACTATCAATAAATATCATAAACTGTAAATATATACAACTAAAATGAAAGAAAGGACAACCTTTTGACTTATAGCTAAATTAGTATTCTTATTCTAAGTTGTATCTTTTGCTGCTGTTTTCACACAAGGAATAACAGTTATTCTTCGTTTCAGTGTTGCAATGGAAACCGAATTCATCACATATTAGAAATAACTTGATCTTTTTGTTTCTGAATTGTGGGGGGTTTAAGTTAATGATTGCAATTTTCTAAATAATACACATACCACGACGACAAATGCTCCCATGTCTACACTAGGAGTGTAGGTTGCAAGATCTTTCCCACGGATATGAATAGCTATTGTCGATGCTAGTCGTCCTAGGATTTTGTCTGTAGCATCAACGACGTACCATGTCTTATCTGTGTTGATATGGTCAGCAGCTTTAGGGTACCATGTTTTATTCCAAATATCCTGTAAAATAAAAATAATGATTATGAATTGACTGGACGAAGTTCAAACTCAGAAAAAATTGAGGATGCAAGAGCGGCAGATAGGTTATACAACTTGTAATGAACTGAAAGATTGTTTTTAATCTCACAGTTGTAGTCTCTAGAATAACTAAAAGTACAAATATCACTAACAACTCATACGTGTTTATGTCGTAGCGTATCCATGTAAGCAAACCCATTGCAAGAAACTCATTTAATTGAACATTTTATGTTCATTAAAAAAAAAATTACATAACAAGATCCTAGCATACAGAATGCTAAATGTAACAGGATACATAATCCTAAATACTTCAACAGGAAATAGCAATACAATTTAATCTGACAAAGCAAAATATTAGAAACATGAATAAACTTAAATCAATGTTTCAATGATAATACTTTTAACACATTTTGTTTTTGACAATACCAGAATTTTCTCAGCTGATATTAAAAAATTATATATAAAAATAAGCTTCACTCAAAATGTTCTAGAAGTTGTAACACCGTAACAGTAAGTTATATCTGTGTAGTTTAACTTACAAGCCAAAAACTTAAAGATTTCATTTTGGTACATGTCTCACAATAGCACATTTGTTTACTGAAAAAAACGCAACCAACCTTTTTCATACCCAAACAAGCCAAAATTATCCTCTACTAATCTAAAAAGAACAAGTCCATAACATATTAACACCGTAAAGTAATACTAAAGTCAATGTTGGGGCTGCTGACCCTGCATAAGCGCCGCATCTGAATAGGCGCAAAAAAAAACCGTTTTTTTTTTCACACCACAATATAAGAATAACCCATTTTCTTTGATAATTGATGGTATATATTGTGCTATGCGAAAGACAATACATTGTATTATTATGACATGGCGGGAATTTTGTAATTTTTCTAAGAAATTTATTTTTCGCGAATAGCATAAAAATTCTAACACAAACTTAAAAATACTCCCAAAATATTGTCTGGCTTATGTGTAAGTGATACATACTAAGTTTCTATAATAATTATAGATAATGGCCATTTTAATTTTTGCGGTATAAGATCGGTATTTATTAAAATGTTTGTTTACACAATTAGTAATTGGTACTAAATAGAGTATACTTCTAATTTGTACTAACAAGAGTATAATTAGTAGTAACACTTGTGTAATATTATCATGTGCTATCATTATTTATACACCTCATAATATCAATACTAAAACATAGTCACAAATTATTACCCTAATTTTACACCTACTTATCGAATTTGCCAATTATTTTTCCACACATTTTCTATTAAAATTAATGTTAGAAGTACAAATATGTAAAATTACCTCACCAAACTTTCTATTTAATGGAAAATGGACTTAATATTGTTGAAAATAGAATATATAATAATAATAATAATAATAATTACAGGGCCGTTGATTTCGTCTCCTTCGAACATCCAACGCTGGTCTAAAGGGACACGGGAAGCAGCAGCTAGTTGTTGTTGGCAACAACGGATCCTCACCGTCCGATTAGCAATCAACGGCTGAGATGAAGCTGTCAGTTTTGATCCCATCATCTGGGTTTTCAGTGACGGGGAGTTTAGCATTACCGCTGCGGCGTATGAACTCGCCATTTATTCTTTCTCTCTCTCTCTCTCTCTCTATTATATCTGAGCTTTTGTTCTGATAAACTGTGAAGAAGATAAGGTTGAAGCTTATTATAATAAGAGTACAGTAGAATCTCTCTAAGTAAATAACTCGAGACAAATAAATGTTTCACACATAAATGAAGTTAAAAGTTAACTTTACCCAATTTACTGAAAAAACCCAAGTTACTTCAAAAAATTGGAGTCAGAGTCATGTAAAATGTAAAATGAAAGAACAACCCCAACCGAAAATAAAAATATATCGTGGAATGGTTAGTAAAAACTAATGGCCTCAAATTATCATAATCACCAATATTTAAAACCATCAACTTGTCAGAAGAGAATCAACCTCAAGTACTAGTGACATAAATATTTTAAATCGTGATATATATAAATTTATTCCTATATAGATGCAAATTTGTTAGTACGGGATCATAAAAAATGATGAAATGTTACAATATGGAGGTTATTCTTATTTTGAACTGGTTCAAGTTGGGACCGAACATTTTTATTCTTATAGGGAGTTTATTATTATATAAAATATTATTATAGAGATGATGTAATTTGGAAATGATATTTTTTATTTTTAAATCACTTTAACAATAATTTATTAGATGGTTTCTTTTTTTCTTTTTTCTTTTTGTTATTAGCTGTGTAAGATTAAAACATTAATATTGACAAGCTATGTACCAAAAAAAGAAATAGACTAATTTGAAAACTAATTTATCGGGTGAGGTATGTTATACTTTTTGACACACGTTTGTGTGATCAATAGCGTACACTACTGATATAACTCGATAGTCGATACATGATTACACGTCGATCAAATGCCCTTCGACGATTCTCTAAATGGGTATGTGCCATGAATCGTCTATTTATGTCATTAACCTTGTTTACGATATAGTTAGACTTACGGTGATTTTGTCGGTGGGAAAAACAACGTAATCATTACTTTGGGTGGTAATAGCCATATTCTAAAAATGTAATTACCATTTCACAATATAATATGAAAGACTTGTTTTTTCATTTGTTTCCGGTAACGGTGACCTTTGTGACTTCGTATATCCGTAAAAGACCATAAGTATTTTGTTAATATCGTATTTATTAGTATCTCAATAGGTACAAGTTAAGTTTTTTTTATTAAATTACAATTTTCACCTAACGTTTCAAGTACAGTCATCTTACATGAGGTTTCAATCATCTTGTGTTTATAATTTCACATTTACTTACATTTGCAAAGTAATTCTTTTAAATATTTCACTCCCGTTTTCATATGCTTTTGTCTTTATAAAATTGACAAATCATGATTTGAACAAAACAAATACAGTAAATAACAAGTTGCCAGAAAAAAAAACACTAATAATAAATCAGAATTTAAATGTTTAACGATAACAAACCATTAGTACATGGTACAAGTTACTCATTGAATTGCATAATTTGCCAGAAGAAAACAATAACAGTAAATTAGAAGGGAAAAACAAAAGTTACATTAGATAGTACCTCAGATTTAAAATGTCATGATTACAATTTTTTACATAATTACCAATATAATAGTCACATCATTTTTTAAGAGTAATCGTATCAGTTCATTTATATGAATAATTTACCTTAAATATGAGGAGACTGTTCTAAAATGTATATGCATCAGTTTCCTTATTCATTAGCTTAAATTTACATGGACTCAAATATTGATTAAGATGTTATCTTATAATTAAAATAATAATTTTTCTCTCATTATCTCTCATTTATTTGTATTTTTCACATACTCCCTCCGTTTCCATTTAACTGTCCACTACGAAACTACGTGCAATTTTGACTGACCTATAACTTGTATCAAAATTGTCGAAATGAATTTTTTTTAAATATAATCATAAAATTTAACATTTGAACTATATGATCAACTTTTAAAAAAATTCATTTTGACAATTTTAATACAATTTTTTGGCCGGTCAAAATTACACGTAGTTTCGTAATGGACAATTAAATAAGAACTGAGGGAGTATAAATTAATAAAATAACAAAAACATGAGTTGTATAGTTTTAATAGAGAAATTGATAAATTTTTTTTGATAATTTGTATAAAGCAAAATGTTTAATTATGAGTTGTAAAAGTGTAATTTTTACTTTAAATACGAGAAAAATTGTAAGTTATTTAATGTGATTGTGCTAGTAAATTAATTTGGATTGAAAAAAATTGACAGAACTATATTAAAATATAATAATATTTAGTTATGATAATAAATTTGATAGAAAAGCTGAAAAATGTATAAAGTTAAACCCTTATTCTAAAAATATAAAAATGATGCTAGAAAAAATGTAAATAAACTGATCTGGTCTAACACATACTCCTATTTTCATATTTTTAGCAACTGTGACCCGACGCGTATATATGTATACCAAAATGTATTATTTTCCCGTTGCCGCCAATTCAAATAACATTATTTAAAACCGCCAATTTTAGAGAGAGATTGCTCGAGCTTGAACCCTTAACGCTCTTCAAAATCGACCTAAATTAGGTAATTTTACCTCTAATCTCGAATATTTCTGCTTAAATTTCATTTCCGTATTTCTATAATTGCAATTTCTGTTAATTATTTTGTTATTGTCTCAGTAATTGCAATCTCTCTATAGTAAATGAACCCTAACGCTGTTTAAAACGACTTAATTCGGTTATTTAAACCTCTGATTTTGACACTTCTCTGTGTTTTTCGATTTTGTAGTTTAATTTAGTCCATTTTTTGTCTCAATTGTGATGTTGTTTAGTGGAATTTTCATTAACTCTTCAGTTGATTGTTCTCTGATTTTGTTCACTGAAATTGAACCCGGTAATCTAAGCCTATTTTTGTTTAAATTTCGATTTTATAGTTCTATTAACGTAGTTTTTGTTCTTCACTTAGATGTTTTTTAATGGAATTTTCGATATTGTGCTCAAATTTGGGAAAATCTGTTCAGGTAGTGTTCCTTGATTCTGTTCATATAGACTGAGCCCTAAATTTGTTAGAATTGACTTAATTCGGTAATTTAAGCCTCTAATTTTGAAATTTTTGATTGCGTGATTCAATTAATGCAATTTTCATTGATGTTTTTTTTCTCAGAATTTTCTTGTGCTCAAATTTTGGGAAATTTCTGTTCGGGTGATTGTTCCTCTGATTCTATTCATAAGTTCAATCTCCGATTAGGTTTTCATCGGGTGTGTTTTGCGTTTTATGTTTAGAATGAATTTTAGATTCTAGCTTAAAAAGATTTAAGAAAAGCAGAAAACACATAGAACCTTGAAGCTAAATCGAATTAGAGTTAGGACCGTTTGGTTGCAGTGTTTAGCTCAATTTCCTTTTTTTTTTTTTGCATATCATGTTATTGGTAGCTACTTAGCTACTAGCTGAATTGTCACTTTTCTCGTGTATGTGCTTGAAAAATGTGGAAATTACGAGCTGAATAAGTCATCTATTTTCTCTGACAAAAATACCAGTTTATTTTCTTCAAAGTTGAGAGAAAAATGGCAGCTTATATAGTAGGATGGTATTGTGACTGTTAGGTTAGATATATTATTACTAAATAATTATGATTTCCTTATTGATCAAGGAATATTACTTTATTACTTGTTGAGGGCAGTTCCTATGCAAGAAGACGTGATTAGATATTTGAGTACATCATTAAGAGCAATTTTATTCTCTGTACTGTTAGTCTGTTACTAAAGAAAAACTCGTGATTTCCATTGCTAACATAGTAACATACAAACTTGTAATATTTTAGCCACTAAGTAATGAAAGGACCAGAAAATATGGAGGAAAGGTCTGGAAAATATCATGCACTTTTAAAGCAAACTCTTAGTCGCATGATTCTATTTTATCGAGAGTTAATTTTTTACTTTTAACTGCACAGATATCAAGTGCTGTTGCAGTTACAAAAATGAGATGCAATGCGTGTTGGCGGGAATTGGAAGGGCGAGCTGTGGCCACGACCTGTGGCCACATTTTATGTATCCAAAGAATTGCATGTCTTTTAATAATACCGTATATAATGCTTGTTCTATACATAAACTGGTATGGTAGCTTTGAGGTGCCCTTAACAGTTGCTAGGTACCGAAGATGCTGGTAAAATCCTTAGTAACGACGGGACTTGCCCCATCTGTGATCAAGTGCTCTCCAAAAGGTCCGTTGCATGTCATATTTCATTTTTTATCTGAGTTTAGAACATTTTCTAAATTGCAGATGATTTGAGAAGATAACATTGATATGGCCTATAACTATCTAGTTGAATGTTCACTGTGATTATCTTCCACAGCACCTGTGATTAATGATGTTTTCTTTCGAGAAATCATATATGTTAAAAGACTTATCAGTTATGTTAAAAGCCCTCTTGCTATGACATCTTTAAGTTTTCCAACTTCTAACTTGAATTTGCTTTCAAATTTCAGTCTTATGAAACCAGTGGATGTAAATCCAACAGATGAATGGGCAAATGTGAGGGGTTCTTCTTAACTCTAGCTTTGATTTTTAAAAGCATTACTGGATAATGTTATTTATACTTGCAACAACACTAGTTGTTTGCCTGACTTTCCATTTTGTTTTGCAGATGTCCATGACTGGGATATCTCCCCAGATTTGTATCCTTTACTACTTCGAGCATATATATTCAGTACTTATTTATATCTACAATATAAGTATCGCCTTCCAAATATCAACTCTGCTTTTTTTACTTACAGTCTGTGTTGAGTAATGTAAACCTCGTAGCACAGCCTTAATCTAGCCTTCATTTACTCAGTAGTCACTATTACGAGGAAAAGAAGAGAAGGAAGAACATAAAGTGAGAGTTAGCTTGGTATTTATTAACATTCTGGTATTTCTGTTAGTTGCCTGTATTTTAAAATGCTAGTACTCGAAAATAAACAAATAATACTGATATATATTCCTGAAATTTACCTTCAAGATCTGGACTCCTGAAACTTTTGCACTGCATGCTTTCTTATAATTCATCCTGGCAAGCGTATTTCCTTAAGCAAATCTAGTGATGAAGAGTGCTTATCGAAGTGTAATGTTCTTTATCGGCCAAAAAGAACTGGAAATGCAGTTCAAGATGAACAGAATAGTAGCCCAGTACAAGCAGAAATGCGAAACGATGCAAGAAAAGTTCACCGAAAAACTGGAACAGGTTCACGGTGCTTATCAAAAGATGGCCAAAAGGTGCCAGATGCTGCAGCAAGAGAACGATACCTTGTCAAAGGATAAAAACGAACTCCAAGAGAAGTTTGCTGAGAAGTCTCGGTCAGTTCTAATCTCTTTTACCCATCTTTAGATTGATAACTTTACTTAAATTATGATTCCATCTGATATGGTCCATTATTCTATTATGTAAGGCAAAAGAGAAAGCTCGATGAAATGTATGACCAGTTGAGAACCGAGTTTGAGTCTGTGAAACGATCAGCTGTTGAACCTGTGAGAAACTTCTACCCAAGGTCCGAGCCTGATTTCTTTGCAAATCCCCCTAGTGTGATGGAGAGAGATCCAATTAGGAAAGGTGATTGTTTTTTGTCTCTAATATTATTGAAATTAGTTAACAGATTCTAAATTAGGGTCTGTGTTCTGTTGAAAAATCCTAGATGGCTAACATATAAGATCTGAAAGTGTTTCCCAATGTAGTAAAGTTTAATCCGTGGTATTATTATTGGGTTTTCGGTACTACCCCTTGAGTTTTGCTTTTGTACATCAACTTACAAAAATTTGCAATTAGTACACTATCCTAAAAAAAATCAAGTCTTCATACTCTACATGGAAAAGGTATCATAGATTGGGAACAAAAAAAAAAAAAATTGTGTTAGGATAGTGTATAAAATGGTCGATTTGCGTAACTAATTCGTACAGAAACCTATAAAAATATTTTTCTATTTCTGTGCACTTAATGTACTAAATCATCAAGAAAAGTGACATTTGTGTACCAATTGCTAACTTTTATAGCTTGGTGTAGAAAATAGAAATCTGATAATAACAGAGTACAAAAAATGTAATTAACCTCAATTTTCACGTGCAATACTTAGAAAACACAAGTAAAGCTCAAAACTAATTCTGGTTACTAACTACAGATTGGTCGGTTTTCACTCCTAAAACTCCAGGGCCTAGAGACGATGGTTGGCCTGCAACAAGACAGAACAGTAACAACTCAGGTCCCTTTGACGTTTCTGGTGGCTCACCTGCAAATAAACCGGAAGCTCAATTCAATGCTGGGAGTAGAACAGGTGCTGGTGGTCGTTCTGGTTTTGGATCGGGACCCACTAATCCCTCCATGATTTTGAGGAACTTGATACTCTCTCCTATAGGGCGACCTCAGCCTTCTCGTGCTCGGGCCCCACTGTTCAGGTGAGCTTGCTTTTTAGATGCTTGTGCTTTTCTTTTCAAGTTAGTAAGCTATTGCCAGGTGTAATTAGAAGTTGAAACTCTTAATTGATACGAACTTTAGTTCTTGATCATGAGCTTATCTTAAGTTACTTGCATATTAAGCTGTAGAAGGTTGAACGAGGGAAATTGTTGGCTTGCTTGATATATTACAGGCAGGATGGGTTTGGAAACCTTTAATCCACGTTTGGCATCAATTTTTTGGGGAAAAAAGAAATTCTGCTTAGAAAATTATGTGAAAATAGAACTTGCTGGAAACAAGTTGCAATCATCTGAGTTTTTAAGTTTTAACTAGAATTGTAGAACTTTGAAATGAGTAATGGGAACTTACGACTTCAAAGGCCTCACAGTTCTTTTCTTTGGTTAATGCAGGTTCTAGGCCAGATCTTTTACCGCTCTCCTTGTTGGCGTATAGATAGAAGTACATGAACTGATCGTCGTACAAACAACAATCTCATTGCGAACATGCTATTTGTGAATTAATGTTTTCGACTAGCAAAGCCGTTGTAGAAGGTAGTATAGTACAAGTTAGTTTGTAATTTTTTATCCCACCTTGAGAAGTATTCTGAACTCTGATCATTGTAAATCCTTTGTTATCAGACAATTATAGAGTATTTCGGAACTTTACAGTAACCTCATATCTATGTTGACATATTAGAATTAGAATGCTAAATCTAGCGTCTTATTCTTTTTTTTTCCCTCCGCGCGTAAACACTCAATTCTACCTTTTCATTCCCAGTGTGTGTATATATCATGGCCAACCCAATAAACAAGGTTCCTTGTTATTTCCACATTCATCCTACAACTTCCTGACTCCTACTTGTCGACCTTACTGGGCCATTTGGCGAGTGTATATGCATATTAGAGAATTATGCATCATGTTCATTTCGAAAATGAGAATAATGCACCATCAACCTTGAAAGTATATGTAAATGTCACAGGTTAAGAGTTGGATTAAATTTCTGAACGGTAGGTGTACTAAATCAGAACACAGTAGAAGAGTTGTTGGCTCTTCTTTTTTGAAGCTAAAAACAAACCAAAAAATGAAAAAAAACACTAAATAGTACTCTATCCGTTCCCAATTAATTGTCAATTATAAAACCACGTGCAATTTTAACCGGCCAATAACTTGTATCAAAATTGTCGGAATAAAAATTTTCAAAATTTAATCATATAGTTCAAACATTAAATTATATGATTTAGTTTTGAAAATTTTCATTTCGACAATTTTGATACATTTTATAAGCCGGTCAAAATTACATGTAATTTCGTAGAGGACGATTAATTGGGAGTGTCCCATGTCATTGGGTCATTCTTAGACAATTGAGTTTTGTTTTCTTCACGTTCTTGTTCAGTCAGTTGTTCCCAATACATTTCACTGTAAGACTTTAAGAAACTATATTTTTACAGAACTGTAACACAATCACAAAATGGCCTATTCAGAAAGGGGTGCTGATGGAGCCACCCTCGAATTTCTCACGATTAAAATTCTAAAATACATAATCAACATCTCTTATAATCTGGGATTAGTCCCATCCTTCAGCAACGTTTCTTCTATCGATCCCCTGTTGTTTCTTCATGTGAATGATTAGGCAGGAAAACATTCAAAACTGGGGCTTTAGAGGTCAATTCAATGGTGTCCCCAAGTTGAATAGGATAGACAACATGTGAACCATCTAAAAACATTGCCCCCTCTTTACAGGACCATGATAATTTCATCGACTCGTCCGATTTCACTAGTCCATGCATTAGGCTCAAATAATCTGACCTAGATATAATAGGCTCTCGTACAATATATTGAAGATCTTTCGACAAAACAGGCAATTTAAATCCACCGCTCGATAACATTGCAGCTGTCGATCCAACGGCTGTCGAGACTCTAAGACCACTTGATCGGCAGTTCACTAATGGGGAATATGTAAGACCTTTTTTTATTCTGCTCATATAACAATTAGAAAAAGGACATAATTAAGAATCAGAGTTGTAGTATATATAATATAAGAAATTGTCAGCCACTTGATAAAGCATAAAATTTACGATCATATCAAGTACAAACGAATGGTCATTCAAGTTGGAAAAGGGTAAGAGCCTTTCGCTCTACCAACTGAGCTAGATGGGCCCGTACGCAACGGTGCTATATACAAACTTAAATGTAGATTTGCAGTTTGCTCATGTTTCCATAAAGTTTAACTGGTAGTAAAATTCTGCAAAGCAAGAATGCAATAGTGAAGTTTGACTAACATAGCAGTGCAAAATCTGATGAATTTTAATTATTTAAGTGTGGAAAGCTATAATTTCCCTGAAGTTTCTCATTTTTGCAAGAATTCTAATATTTCAAATTTAGCTCAATGGAACTTTTAATTGAAATCCCCACAGTTTTATCCGTTTAACTTACCGAAATGAAAAGCGAGAAAGAGTCGCTGGAATTGGATGTGCTATCAAAACATCGTTAAGAGCATATGTTGGCAGAATCTTTGCGTTCAAAGCAATCGACATCCTTGTCAACTTGGAAGGAATTGTCTGCCCCTCGAAGATGTTGTCAACCATCTATAGAAATGATAAACTTGTTATATCTTACACGAGAGTTTCTACATTATGCAAAAGGCACGTTTAACTGATACTCCAAAGACATAAATGAATTTGTTACCAGCAAGTTCCCAACCTATCAACCCAAAAGAAGAAGAAAATCAGTAAAAAAATAAAAAAATTACTCCCCCATTAGATATCACCCTGATATTTCATATGATATCCATCCATACGACACAGAATAGTACATAAACAAACAGATAACTTGTGATATGTTACTGACCTTATGTAATATTAACAGAAAAGCAACATGCAAGGAGACAACTACGCGTCAAGATAACAAACGAATACACAGAGTGCAACGCGAGCGAAAACTTCAAGATGAATTGCTAATTGCTAAATGTAAGATTCCACTGTTTTAAATCAGTATTTAGGGCGAACTTTATTTATTTAAGTGAGATTTGGGGGTCATACATTTATCTACGAAACTGAAAAATATGCATACCTGTTCAAAGTTTTCAACGGTTGAAGCACAAAGGTAACCGGTGCTTCTTGTGGCGTCAAAATCTCCACTGAATTCTTCCACCTACAACAATTTTTTTACAACTATTAAGGCCACTTTCTGCGTCTCATCTGGAAAAATTAAATTTCGGCCATGACACGTGACAGAAAAAGCCATGTCTAGAACTTGGTGCGAGTAAGAGATGGAGAAAGAAGGAACTCACTTCTTTAGCTTTCGTGGGGTCTGAATTTACACCAAGAATCGGAATCTTATCATCCATGAAATGGCTTGCCTGCAAAAGTGTGCCATCACCACCTATACTAACAACCAGATCCACATCCTTGATTGACTGAGATAGTGTACTTCGGAAAAAAGATGTAAAATCGAGATTTTTTTTCCTCAAGATATCTTGACAAAAGCTTATTGCATCCTTGTGAACCTTGAGTCTGTTGTTGCGATAATTAAATACCTGCAATATATTTGGAAGTAAACTAAGTACATCACAAGATGCTAAACCCAAAAAGATCCAAGTTGAAAAGGTAGTAAAAACTATCAATCATGAAAGGCAAACCTTGAAATCTAAAATTTATAGTCACCAAAACTTAGATTCCAAGGAAGTAATGAGTCGTCTAATAATGATTAATGACAAAAAAAAAAGAGGTTTTCAGCTTTTATTTATACGCAATGATTTCCCAGAGTTCAATTTAAAATTCTAAATTTAGGATCGAAACCAAACACGAGCTCATAATAAGAAATTGTCGCCGTGGTCTCTGTTTGACGATGAAATACTGAAGGATGAAAAATGTAGACTAGACCTAATAAGGAAATCTATCTGTCTTCTTCACTGTCCTTCAAGTTTTCAAAATCTTCATAACAACATGAATAAAGAAATATTAGCGTGGGGCCAGACTCCGGAGAAGTTTACAGATAAAAACAACAGAACATAAAGAGAAATAACAATATTTAGTCCTTTTAAAAGTTCTTGTGGGTTAAAAAGGATATGCATGCGAGATCCGAGAAGCAGACAAGCACAAAAGCTACTACTTCTCCCCTCGTATACGTCAAATTCACATAAGGAGAAATTGAAGTTCAATTTGATGTTTGTTTACCAACAAGTTCTCAGACTTTAATGAACAATAGCCTGAACAACAGATATAAATCCTATTCGAAAAACCAGGAGACTTTCAAGTAATCGAGTATGGAATCGCCATTGTAACAGATCCAATTTGGATAGAGACTTGATTGTTCAGGTTGGATAGAAGGGAATGTTCAGAGCAAAGTAATTAAGGGTGCGACTGATCATGCTGACAATAGACGGGAGTTTTTTTGCAATTAAGTGGTAGTTTTGGACTACTAATAGAAATTAGCCTAGTCTATACATTAAGCTCCCTGTTGCTTAGATTGTGAAAAGACTGATGCAAGTTTACTTTTCTTATCTTTAATTTCATCATTTATTTCCTTGTATTTTCCTACTTGTACTTCAATTATTGCAATATAAATCCAGAAAATTCAACCCCCCAAAAGTGCTGTTTTATTGAGTTCAACGGCTAGTCACTGAATTCTATTTGATTTACCAGAAAGCGTATTTAATTCCTTACACTAAAGAACTACCACATGTAGCATTTCATCAAACATGTAATCTGCTATATAAAACAGCTATACACATTATTTTTAAGATCATTTCACCACACAATACGGTGATTATTAATGCTAAAAAACTAAGCATAGCTAATCAAAATAAAAGATTAAGTAATAATTACAACTTAATTCAATTTAGGTTCAAGATTGATTCTTTTCCTATAAAATTTAATTTCCAACAAGGGGTTTGCTCTTGAAATACCAGTATGCAAAGGAGAAGAAAATAGTTCTCTTTGATGCGAAAAGGTAAAATTTAATAAGTAAATCAAAACTAATACTAGGGAACAAATAAACTGGTCTTACAAACAAGCTAGTAATGAGTATATAATCTTGAATCAATAAAGAGCTACACTGAACTAAGGATTGAAAAAAATTGAGGTTTTCAGCTTTAATTTATACGCAATTATTTCCTAGAGTTCACTTTCAAACTCTAAATTTAGGATCGGAACCAAACACGAGGTCAGATTAAGAGATTAGTGCCGTGGTTTCTGTTTGACAAACCTAAAAAGGGAATTTGCATGTCTTCTTCGTTATGCTTCAAATTTCAACATCTTAATACCAACATGAATGAAGAAATATTAGCGTGGGCCCAGAGAAACTCACAGATAGAAACAACAGAATATAGAGAGAAATAACAATATTTATTGCTCTTAGAAGTTTCGTGGGTTAGAAAGGATAGGCGTGCGAGACTTTCTAAGATAAGAGAAGCACAAGAGCAACTACTTCTCCCCTCGTACACGTCAAATTCGCATAAGGAAAAATGTGTAATGAGCCCAGATACGGACAAATGGCTCGACAGAGAAAACAAGAGAAGGGTTCAAGTTTGATAAATTTAAAAATCATGAGCTCAATGTTAGTTTTTGAAGTTTGAGGGTCCATTCTGTAACTCTTCAGAAAACACTTCTTAGTATAAGTATTACTGCAATGAGCTCATTAGAGAGGATGAAAAAAATGATGTATGCTATTTTTCTATGTTAGTTTCTTTTTTTATCAGTAATTTCACTTTCGGATTGTTCTTTGATTGTCTAGTATTTTTCTTAAGTTTACTCTTTTATTTTGTCATCAGAATATATTAGAAAATACCACTAAAAATAGTGTCATTTGCCGAGTTTTGGTTGATAATTGCCTAGCAACTCATTTCGATTTGAGTTCGTCACATAATGGAAGTTCAATTCAATGTTTGTTTACCAACAAGTTCTCAAACTTTTAATCTGAACAACATATACAAAACCCATGAGACTTCGAGTAATCAAGTATGAAATTACCAAAAAACTACCACATGTAGCATTTCATAAAACATGCAATCTACTATATAAATCAGCTATACACATTACTATTTCTTAAGCTAGTTGTGTCTAAAAATCACTTCACCTCAAAAATATTGTGTTTTTAATGCTAAAGAAACTAAGCATAGCTAGTCCGAATCAAAATAAAAGATTTATTACAACTTAATTCAATTCAGTTTCAAGATTGATTATTTCCCTATAATATTTAATTTCCATCGAGGGTATTGTTCTTGGAATACTAGTACACACAGAAAATAGTTATCTTTGATGCAAAAGAGTAAAAAATAAAATAAAAATTAATATTAGGGAACAAATAAACAAGCTACATTGAACTAAGGATTGAGAAATAAGTAATGGGTCTTAAATAATAGTACAATAATAAATAAATAAATAAGATATACAAGACAATATTATAAAAAAAATTGTTTTGACCTTAGGATTAAGAGATTTGGCCCCATTAACGTTATTTCCAGGAAAAGCCTCAAAAGGTTTCAACAGTAATAGCAGTCTCTTTCTCGCCATCTCTCTCTCTCTCTCTCTGTGTTTGTGTGTGTAGTAGGGAGTAATAGTGTGACTAAAGTGGTTTTGGCAAAAACTAAACAGTTTATTCCAAACTACAGGGATCAATAGTGTAATTTTTTCCATAAGCTTGATGTTTTAAAACGATTAGTCGAATACTAGCCGTAAATCGTTTGTTTAGCGCCGGATTCCGTTTAACCATTGTCTAATAGTTTAATCCCGTCTAATCTATTAGGCGTTTAGGCTGCACTTATTGCATAGGCTCCGCCTAATTCCCGTCTATACTCGCCTTTTATAGAAAAATTTAATTATCACAGACTTTTTTTTTATTTTGGATGGGATGCAATCATGCAATATGTTTTAGTTTGCTTGAGTTTTGAACAAATATCGTCTTGTGGACTTTTATTATAATGAATTGCAAAAAATGTTAAGAAAAACTGCATAAATATTCATTACGAACAAATACCTGTAATTTTCCACTTAATCTACCTATACATGATCATAGTGTTCGCTATTACAATATCAACAAGGCTGCATCGATACGCCTTTTCACAATAAACAATATTAGAATTCCCAATTTTACATGTTAGTAGTATGTTTTTTTTGTTATTTTTATTATAAAACAAATGTAAATGTAGTTGCTAAAGTTCACAATGAACCGTTACAATGTGGTCAAGATATATGTTTAAATTTATTTATTTTTTTTGACTCGGAATCATTTCAACATCCAACATGGGAAATTTAGCTTTAGCAACTCCCATTCCCAAATCAATAGACCAAAAAATAGTAGAATAGTGCTAATATAAAAAATAAAAATAAATAAAAAAGGGGTAAAAATAGGAACCCGTTTATTTACTTAATTACCAGTCATGTGTTGGGTTTTCATTTTAGCCCACCCAACACTTATTTGAACACATAAAAAACAGACCCAAACCCGTTTTATAAATGTTGACCCGAATTTAACATAAAAAAAAGTGATTGTAATAGAAATTCGGATAATATTTTTTTATCAAACCCTAAAACCCAGATTGAGTTTATCGGATCGGGCTCCGCTAGAGAGAGAAACACCCAGGTTTCATTTTTTTTTTTTTTTTTTATTCCTTTATTTCCTATTTACCCTTTCATATTTTTTAATTTCTCTTTCTGTTTACTATCATTATTTTTTCTGTTAACAATAAAAATGTCAAAATGACTTTTAATTCGTCTTATTATCTCTGTTTTAGTTTTGGGTTATGATTAAAATCCAAAATTTAGCTGCATGTATTGATTCCCAGGAAAATATCAAAATAGTTTCTTATATTTGATGATAGTCAAATTAATTTCAAAGAGGAAAGAAAAATAAATGTAGATTGTCCAAATTATTAAACATGAAACTATAGTCTTTTCTTCTACTGTTTATGAATTATATGGAATAAGAGAAAATTAAGAGGAATTGTTAGGATAAAATTATTGGATTCATGGGAAATTAGTAGATATTCCATTAATATAAAAAAAAATCCAAAATTTAGCTGCATGTGTGGATTCCCAGGGAAATAATTCCTTATATTTGATTATAATAAATTAATTTCAAAGTGGAACAAAAAATTTAGATTGTCTAAAATATTAAATATGAAAGTATAGTCTTTTCTGTTTATGAATTGTGTGGAAGAAGAAGAAATTAAGGAGAGTTGTTGGGATAAAATCATTGGATTCATGGGAAATTAGTAGATATTCCATTAATATGAAAACTATGACTCATTGGAATATGTATATATGTATTGTCTTAAGAGATTATAGACATCCATAATGAAGCTAGGAGAGATTTTATCTTTCTTTAAGACTTTCGTATTTGTTGTTTCATCTCTCAAAATCAAGTTTCTGTTTTGGAATTATCGGAAGAAGTATAGTAAAAATGGTTTTTGGAAAATAAATGAAAGTAGAAGTCAATTGGTAGGATTTGTGCATTGAGTAGAGTTGTGTGTTATTTGGTTACTAGAAAATGAGCCATGGTAACATTTTCTATCTCGGTGTCTTAAGTTTCGATTATTCAAAGGTGGAAAAAAGTTGGATCTTTTGTTGTATTAATTTTGGTTTCTACGAATACTTTGAGCCGCACTGTGGTCAGTGTATTATTATTTTGTTCCTGTTGATTGAAATTTTTTCCTTTTAAAATAGCTTGATTTTGCTCTAAATGTTCAAATCAGAACTAAGGGAATGTGGGGGAAAAGGAAATGAAGATAGAGTTCAAAAATAAAACAGTTTGTAAGCTTCTTAAGTGTTGATTTTTTTTGTAATAAACAAATTTCAAATTCTACAAGTTGGTCTCTTGATCTACGGCGAAAACAAGCACTTAAGCTCTTCAAGTACGCCGAATCCATATTATTTGTTAAGATACTAGATTGTTATTTCGGATAATGCATTTTGTCTTCTAGTAATAAAAGGAAAAAACATCTCATCTTTGGTTTTAGAATCTCAGCTCATACATTTTCTTTTTGTATTTCTTTTTACGTGACAAAACTACTAAAACTAGACTTGTAATTTGAAGCGAAAACTGTTTCAACTGAAGGCAAAATTTGCTTCTATCTGTTTTGCAGATTTTACTCGTAGGCAATGGAAACACCAAATGATCTGCCTGTGAAGAAATCTAAAAGATTAACTTCAGTTGTATGGAATCACTTTGAGAGGATTAGAAAAGCAGATAGTTGTCACGCCATCTGTACACATTGTAAAAAAGTACTTAGCGGATCTAGTAACAGTGGAACTACTCATCTTCGTAACCATTTAATTCGCTGTTTAAAAAGATCTGATTTTGATGTGTCTCAGTTACTAGCGTGTAAGAGAAAAAGAAAAGACAGTAATCTTACTGTTACAACTGCTGAATATGGTGAAGGGCAAATTAAAGATGAATTTATGCTACCGATAAAAAGCATTAGTCCTGTGAAATTTGAACAAGATCAAATAAAAGACGAAACCTTTGCCCTTGGACCGATCAATATAGGCAATTTAAAATTTGATCAAGATCGAAGCCAGCAAGATCTTGCACGTATGATCATTTTACATGGTTATCCGTTAACCATGGTTGAGCATGTTGGGTTCAAAAGATTTGTAAAAAATCTTCAACCTTTTTTTGAGATTGGAAAAACAAGTACTGTCGAGGTTGATTGCTTGTCTATTTATGGGAGAGAAAGAGAGAAAGTGTACGAGGTTCTACACTCTTTACAGAGTAGAATCAACATTGCTGTTGATATGTGGACCTCGTCCCAGAACGGACGTTACATATGTTTAACTGCGTATTATATTGATGATGAGTGGAAGTTACAGAAAAAGAAACTTAATTTTGTAACTTTGGATATTTGTCACACTGATGATTCGATTTCAGAAGTTATAGTGAAATGTGTAATGGATTGGGATGTCGACAGGATGCTATTTTCGATGCAATTTGATGAGTTTTTTATCAAGGATAATATGGTGTGTAAAATTAAGGACTGGTTGTCTCAAAACAAGCCCCTTTTGAAAAACGGCGAGTATTTTGATGTTCGGTGTGCGACTTATATGCTTAAATCTATTGCTTTAGAAGCCACTAAGGTTTTTGAGGATTTGATCAATAAAATTCGAGAAAGCATTCAATATATAAATTATTCCCAACTAAACCAAGCGAAATTCTATGAGATTTCTGAGCAGGTCGGTATAAATGATCAGAAGAACTTATCCATTGACTGTCAATCGAAGTGGAGCTCTACGTATCTAATGCTCGAAACAACTTTGATATACAAAGGTGCTTTCTCTCTCCTCCAAGAGCAAGATTCTAGCTTCACAGTCGCTATTTCGGAGAAAGAGTGGGAATGGGTGACCTTTCTTACTGGCTATTTGAAGCTCCTTGCTGAGGTTATCAATGAATTAGCAGGGAACAAACATTTAACCGCAAATATATATTTTGCCGAGATCTGTCATGTTCATGTCCAGTTGCTTGAATGGTGCAAAAACTCTGATGAGTTTATAAGTTCAATGGCAATTAAGGCAAAAAATAAGTTTGATGGGTACTGGAAAAAGTGCAGTTTGGTTTTAGCAATTGCGGCTATTTTAGATCCTCGATATAAGATGAAGCTGATCGAGTATTACTATCCCCAAATTTACGGTGATGATGCCCCGAGTCGAACTAAAGAAATTTCTGATGGGATTAAGCAACTTTTCAAAGAATATATTATGTGCTCAAATTCACTGGAACAAGAAACAGGGATAGAAAATGGATTACATGGTTCTAGTAACACCGGTAGAGATAGACTAAGGGGATTCGACAAGTTCATACACGAGACTTCTCAAAATCAAATAAACGACTCGGATTTAGATAAATACTTAGAAGAGCCGGTTTTTCCTCGTCATGGTGATTTTAATATATTGAATTGGTGGAAAGTTCATATGCCAAGATACCCTATTCTATCAATGATGGCACGGGATATTTTAGCTATACCTTTGTCCACTCTCAAGCAAGAGCTGGCATATGGTAGTGAGGGTAGAGTAGTTGATAACAGTCGCAGCTTACTTAATCCAAATCTTAGAGAAGCTTTGATATGCGGGCAAGATTGGCTACGTGTGGAACCAGAAGGTTAGCACAGTTTTCTGTTTTCTTTAATGTAATGGTTATGTTTGAAATTCAAGAAATGATTGAGACTTAATTTATTTTTATTTTTATTATTTGTCAGTTTTGTTGTTTTTTAAGTTTGGAATAATAGTCCAAGGACCCAATTAAAAGCAAACATGATTATCCAAATAGTTCCCTTATTAGACTGGTACCTTTTTGAATTTGTTTGGAAAAGAACTTCCCCAAGGTAGGGTCTTTTCAGGCTTATGTACCAGACCAAGACATCTGTTTATTTTTTGCTAACCTGTTATTTACCTTACTCGTTACAGGCGCTATCAACAGTTTCACCTTTACTATTATTTGTTGCGATTTATACTTTTGTCTTCTCTTAAAAGTTCTCAAAAGAATTTCTCCAGAAAAGGTTCTAGTAGTGATAAGTCGGATTGTTGTTGGTTGTACGTCATCTTCTTTTTTATGCAATTTCTTACCTATTATTATCACTAACAGTATTTTTCTTCTTCTAGTACCGGAGACTATCCCATCCTCAAGCCACGCGGCTCTGCCCAGTCTCATGGACGCAAGCTAATGAGTCCCTGGTATGATTATCGTTTCGTTATTTCCTCTTCCTAACAGGTTTGGAAGTCCACGATATAGTCGATATCATTTTTATTCATTTTCTCCTCCCTTTTTTAGGCTGATTGTCAGGCTGCACGGGAGGTTCATTTTTAGGTTAGAGTTGGTATAGAGCTGGTTCATGAACTTCTCCCTTTGCTTTTTTCATATTTTCGCTTGATGAGATACTTTTGTTCATCTATTTATGTACATGCTTATTTCCTAAATGAAAGCTCGCCTTGAGGCAACAAAGAAGACAATGTACAATTACATTATTGTCTACTTTTGGAAAATGCTACATGTTTTTTTATTGAACGTCTTGAAGACATTGTGCTGGAAGTGGAAAGTTACTACTTTGCTGTTCCTCGTCTTTCGCCATATCTTCACTCTATCATGTCTTTTGGTGCTGAAGATTTTGATTGAATTTTTTTCCGGTTAAATTAGTAACTGCATGACTGGGAAGTCCCCAAAGGCCAATACTGTTCTTTTTGACTCCCCTGTTGGAGCGTTAATTAAATTTGAACGATCAAGCCGCATGCATATTAATCTCGGAAGATTTCCTCTTTCTTTGATTGAGAAAGCAAAAAAGAGTAAAACGTAACTAAACCGTAGCATATTTAGGATGTGTGCAGTGGCTTTTATCCTTTTCCTTTTTCTATTTGGATGATTACATGCAATCGTGTGTTTTATTCCATTCGAAGCTTATAAAAATTGTTTCGATTACGTATAGTTATGAAGAATTTTTGATAAAGAATGTACACCGTGAAGTGTACGTGTTTCGCGTCAGTGAATGTATCTATTGTGTATCCCTTTGCTTATGCTGTCGTGTTTTAAAATGCACAGGTGAGGTGAAGCGTAAGAGGAGAATTATACTATTAACGGGTTTAAAAATTTATAGATGTTTGCAAATGCAGAACCAGTAATTTATTAAGAGGCATGTATTCATTCATTGAGTGAAATATACAAGAGTAACACAGCAAAATGTTCCGGTATAGCCAACTCAGCTTCCTACAACCACCACTCAATTATCTTTCCTACAACACTCTTTTATAAACCATTTTGAGAAAATTGTGAATTCCACTTTAGCTTGGCAAATCTTGAATAACAAAATTGCTTCGAAAATCAGATGCCGTTTCATGAGTTCTTCCCATATCTACTGAGGTCTACATATTTTTAAATATGCAGTATAACGAAATTTTAACATCACTCTCATATTTAATACTGAGATCATCAACTCGAATTCCATCCCATTTACATTAGATATATTCTATGCAAATCAGTCGAGAATAAAAGGTGATTCAGGTGCCATTCGCTTTCAGTTGGATAACTCGCAATACAAGTATATATTTCTCTATTAAGAATCCACAAGTATAACCCCAAATCAATAGCAAATACATAACAAACAAGCTTTTAACACAAGTTCCAAAAGGTAAATTCTATTGTAAATTAAAAATAGGCCAAGAAAACAAAACTTCTCGAGCCATGACCAAAAGATCATAATCCATGATAGATAATACTTCCAAAACTTATCAAACAGATGAATCGGGATACACCCGAAATGAGACTATCAAACAGATGAATCGGGATACACCCGAAATGAGACAAAAATATACTATGGGGCTTAATTCAAAACCTTATCTTTATGGTAACTGAACCCAATACCATATTGGCTGATATGAAATTAAAAATTCACTCAAAAATGTTTTTACTAGACGGAAGTTTTCTTGTTGGGTTCAAACACATACTTGATCAAAGACTCCTTGATGTGCCCCAACTCTGGAAATTCACCGCTCAACTTAGAAGCGTCCATCTCATTATTGCTACGTTGCGCAACAATCACCTTTGCCTGCTCTTCCAAAGTGAAATTAGCATATTTGAATTCAGGATCAATATACGTTTTATACATTTCCAGTATCTCGTTATGGCTCACAACACCAGGGTTTGTGAAATTCCAAATGCCTCTAAGGTTGCGCTTTGCCATTTCAATCGAAATCGGTAGGAGCTCGTCCAATATGGTCATGCTGTTTGGGATATTTACGACTTTGCTATAACGAGAGATTTTGGTAATAAAGTTTCGTGGGTTGTCAAGGTCTGAAGAAATAGGCATTCGAACCCTGAGAGTGCAGACATTGTCATACTCTTTCAATAGCTCCTCAACCTGGTAATTCAAAATAAATATAATATAAGAAAGTATAGATTGATTTTCCAAAACGAATTCTCTATTAAGTAGTCTTAAGTTAGGCAGATTTAAAAACGCACAACAAAACTTGTTTGGTTGTATCACGTACGTTTTGGAAATGAATTTTCCTTGTTGTGGGTGCTAAGACTTGGGACGGCTTCGAAAAAATGATGTTTAGTTTAAAAAATATTTTGTCGAAACTAGAAATGAACATCAAATCCAAGTAGAAAGCTCAACCCACAAGGTCTGAGTGTGGGGAGAGAAAGAGAGAGAGAGAGAGAAGGGGGGGGGGGGGGGGGGGGGGACCTTAAAGAATATTATGCTCTTATAATGAAATAAAAATAGAACTAATGCTTTGATTGATTGCAGCTTTTAAACTTGGGTTTCATCTTTTTCGCTTAGAAGCTGAAAATTTGTTGGTTGATCAGCTTCAAAGCTACTCTTGTTTTTTTCCTGGTCTGAACAAGCTAAGTTTTTGTGGTTCCTTAGCCTAAACAAAACTAAGCTAGATGAACCCGTCATTTGGACTTTAAAAGATCCAGCTTATTTGTTAAAAGCTGCAACCAACCAAGCTTTAAGAGAAAACGTTAATCTACCATAGCCTTGGTCTTGGAGTAAAAAGAGCCAAGGAAGTTAGGAGTATCCTCTTCCTTGAATCCAATTCCAGAACCTTCTGGATGATCAGCATTATATTCAAAAATACACCCAGTAGCAAAATTCATCATGAGAAGCCCATTCTCTCTACAAACATCTGCTAAAGTCAAAGTACCAGCAACATTAGCACGAATTGTTTCCGTTTTATGAGTTTCACACCAATCAACATTAGGCCTCCCAGTCACACCAGCAGCATTGAAAACATGGGTTGGCTTAATATTTCGAATATCTGCCATTAAACTCGACCGATCTTCCAAACGGCCCTTGCCATACACGTAAGGAATCCCTTGTTTGTCACATAATTTCCCGAGCAATCCACCGATCCACCCCGTCCTACCATAGATCAAAAACTTGAAAGGCTGCTTGGGAGAAGAAGCAGTTTTCTTTTCAGTAGAAGTAACTGACAAGTTACTAGATTCATCGTTACATTTTTCTACTCCATCAGAATGGCGCTCAATGCCACCTGGCATCATAAGCATCCTGGGATGAGGGAGAAGAGCCCCAGACACGTCACCCCACCAGTCAGGGTTATTAGTATACCATTCCATCGTCTTTCTCAAACCCTCCTCCCAAACAGTCCTCTCAGACCAACCCAAAACTTTCAGCTTCTCATCGTCGAGGAAATACCTCTGATCATTAAACGGCCTGTTTTCGACAAACTTAATGTTGGTTTCCGGGTCGATTGAAAAAAGTTTACAAACATCTCTTGCGACGTCAATCACACGCCTCTCTCTCTTGGTCCCGATGTTGTAAACATGACCAACTTCTCCCTTATGGAGAATCGCCTCAAAAGCCTCAGCAACATCCTCACAGTATAGATAACTCCTCACATTAGACCCATCTCCATGAATAGGGAGAACTTTTCCTTGCATTGCTAATAAAATGAATTTCGGGATCAATTTCTCAGGAAATTGATTGGGCCCATAAACGTTGTTACCACGAGTGGTAATCACAGGTAAGCCATAGGACCTCCCATATGCCATAACAAGCATTTCAGCTCCGGCTTTTGTAGCCGAATAAGGGTTTGTCGGTAAAAGTTGAGAAGCTTCGTGGTTACCCACCACAGCATCTTCATCGGTCTCTCCATACACCTCGTCTGTGCTGACATGGATAAAACGTTTAATTTGGCCGGTAACTTTGCAAGCTTCTAGAAGGACATGTGTACCGTAAATGTTGTTTTTGGTAAATTCAAAACTGTTACCGAAAGAGTTGTCGACATGGGTCTGAGCTGCAAAGTGCATTATAGTGTCGATAGATTCAGTGATAAGAAGGTAGTTAACGAGATCGGCACTTGCTATGTCGCCCTTAACGAATTTGAAATTTGGGGATGTTTGAGAAGGGTTTAGATTTTTGAGACTTGAACAGTAATCAAGTTTATCGAGAACAACGATTTTGTAGTCGGGGTAGCCACGGATAAGCCTGTTCGCCACATGGGATGCTATAAAACCAGCAGCCCCGGTAATGAGAATGTTCTTTGGCGTATACGAAGTCATGTTGTAGCAGCTTCACTGCGATGCAAAGAAAAACTAACTATAATAAGAAAAACAATGTAAACAAATTCTGAAAAGAGAGACACCACTAATCAAAATTCAACCATAAAGACAGGATGCGCTAATTCTTGATTTCATTTTTCCATAGCAAAATCAAAGGAAACCAGCAAAAATATATCATTTAAATTCTGCAACGTGAATGTTACCAAACACTTAACGCACATAATCTCCCAACCAAATTAGAAGGCAAAGCTGTAAAAATTGTAAAGCAACATTTGTTATAAGTTTTACAAGCAAAGTCGATAAAGTGGAATTTTTTTGCCAGGTCAATCATTTTCCCTTGTTGTAATAGAGTACAAAGAAGTTAAAATTTACAGCCTACTTGTTAAAATCTTCTCATAAAGTAGCTCAATATTGAAAATGTATAATGCTGGAATTCATCATTACAGTAAGAAAGGCAACACTTACAGAATAAGGGTCTCCAATTTAAGGCAGGGATTCATAAAATAAACGAGCAAGTTTTACCAAAAAAATCAGGCAAATGGGTAAATTTACCACTTCAACCATTTTAAAGAAATCAAGCAATGAAAGGTCTCCAAATAAACTGTCTGGGAATAATTCAAAATTTATAGGCCTCTGATAATGCAACTGAGTAATGTAAGAGGGAAATGTAATTAAAAAATACATGAACCATAACCAAAGTATAGCTTAATGTAACATGTCCTGGAAAAGCCTTCGGAAATGGATCTAAGATATTTTTTGGACTATGTAGTCAAATATCTTAATAGCAAATTTATCAGGACAAGGAGAAGCAACCTACTTTTAAGTTAATATCTAGATAAGTGAACCATAATAAACGTACAGAGTAATGTAATGTAATGTACCCGCAAAAGCTTCAGAATATAGATCTATGGTTTTGATCATTGAATCTAATATCTCTATACAGTAATGACTAAAAATAAAGTGGGATCATCAAACTATAACAAGATATGTGAACGGTGAACCATAACCAAGATGTTGAGTGACAAATAGATCTAAACGAATTAAAACCATGATCAAGATATCTCAATACCAAAATGACTAGTATAAGGTAAGGATCATTTTTTTAACAAAATGACTAGAAAAACATGGTCAAGATGACGAGTAATCTAGTTCTGGATAATGTCGGAAATGGATCTAGAAAAACTTAAGTAGTCGGATCGAGTATCTTATAACCAAAAATGACTAATATAACGGGAATCAATCTAATTAAGATACATATTGAGTAATGCTACATGTCCTAAAAAGCACCCGAGAGTAGATCTAAATAAATTTCATGCAGTCGGATCGAAATTCACAAAACCAACATAAAAATATATATATAAGAAATGCGGAAACAATCTTATTAAAACGACACACATTAATAATAATCAAGATACCGATTATCTTCCTGCCCGAAACTGATCAATATAAATTCGAACCGTTAAATACTTAAATCAAGCAATTTTATTTTATTTATTTAACCCAAAATGACTAATTAGTCAATGTTAACAGTAATTACAGAACAGATCTGATTTAATTAAAATCAAATTATCAAATATATATATATATATATATATATATGTATATATTAAAATCAGATTCAGCACCTAATAAGAAACTAAATCATAGTTAATAGAAATCAACCGTAAAATTAAACAATTTTAATAAGTATTTTTTTAACCCAAAATGACTAACTAGACAATTTTAGCAATTAATCATCATTTCATAACCGATCCGATCCAATTAAAATCAAATTATCAAATATTTACATTAAATCAGATTAAGCACATAATAAGAAACTAAATAAGAAATTAATAAAAAATCAACAAGTATCAAACTAAGAAGCTCAGATCTGGACATAATAAAACAAGATTTAAATATAAAGCTAGTTAATTAAATAACATATAATTTAATATAATAAGAAAAGGAGAAACTGAGTTGAACTAACCAATGAATTCAGCTTAGAGAGAGAGAAAGAGAGAGGAAAATATATAGAAGGAATTAGCGAGGAATTAGGGAGAAATGTGAGGAATGTGTGTATTATTATTATTTATTACACACAACACACGTATATATACTATAACGTATATTACATACATTTATTAATATGTATATATATTTTCGGTTAACACCCACTAACATCTAATTTCTGTAAATAACAACCATGCCTGATTGCAAGGCTGAGCTCGGTCCGGTTCGGTTCGGTTTTTAGTAATACCGAAACAGAAACCGGTGATATTTTTCGATTCAGTCTTTTTCGGTTTCGGTCTTTTTATTTTTTGGACCGAACCGGACAGGTTTTTTCCGGTCATGTTTCGGGTTTTTTCGGTTTTTCGGTAATTTTTTGGTAATTTTCGGCTTTTTTCGGTTTCGCTCTTTTTTGGTTCAGTTTTATTGAAAACCAAAACCGACCCAAAAAATTTCGGTTTCGGTCTTTTTCGGTGTTTTTCGGTTCGGTTATCGATCCGGTTCGGTTTTTCCGGTTTTTCGCCCAGCCCTACCTATTATATAAAATGGCAATACATAATAAAATGGAAATACACGTCCATTTTGGTACGTTCTTAAATAAATATTTGTTTTCTTTTTTTTAATCTCATCTTTTTACTATAAATTATATCGATTTTAATCACTTAGTTAAATTATATTGATTTTACTATTATAATCTCATCTTTTTAAACAAGCAATGGTTTTTACTTGAAAATTTTGATTTTTTTATATATATTTTTTAAATTCTAAGTGAAATAGGTTCAAGTTAAATATCACTGTTTTCGAAGCATGACACTTATTTCGGGACCAATGATATATGTTATTATGTAAGTATTGTTAGTAATGAAATACACGAGCAAAAATAGTGGTGACGAACTAAATTTTTGTAATAAATCTTTTTGGCTTCAATTGTGTTTTCTTTGGCGGTAAATGGCTAATATATGGAAGACTTTTTTTTATAACTACTATCTTACATGTATACGTAATGAGAAAATATATGTATAAAATTACAATTTTTTGAAAAGAACCAACGTGCGCAAATTTGAGCTTTTGTGTTTGAAATTGGTCATCATGTAGGTTAAATTGCAAAACAATACAAAAATATTAATGGGTCTTATCTGCAAATGTTCATAGTTTAGAAGGTTATTTGGAAAAGAACCATAGTTTACGGAGTTAGTTTACTACTAATATTTATGTTTTTGTAGTTAAGAATATGTCAAGGTGGATACACGTTCACAAAAAGCATGGAAAATAAAAATAGAGATAAACAAGGAGAGTCGGTGGAGAATAAAATTTGCTAATATACCACTTACTAAAAATAATTATTGTTTGCTTTACGTCATGAAAACTACTCGAGAAAATCAAATGATTTCCCGAAAATTTATTTGTTTTATGTTTAGTTATTAAAAAAACCGAAAGAAGATGAAACAAAAGAAAATGTGAGAAAGTTTTATGTGTAATCCGAGAGAGTACATTCTCGTTGAAAAATGAACGAAATAGAAACATGAACGGGAAATAAGTAGGGCGAAAACATAAATTTCAATTTAGACTATAGTTTCTATGGCACCGTTCTAAACTTATCACCCATTCTTTATTGCATCTCTCTACACCGAACCCGTCTCGCGTCTCCGTCATCTATCGCATCTCAAATCAAATAACACAAATTTTTATCGACATGTGATTGTTTAGTTGAATAATTGAAGTATATTTTTGAGTATCACATAAAATGTTTGTTTGGTTGTGCCTTTAAAACAAAGTAGCTCATTTTTTTTTCTTAGTTGATAAAAGAAAAGTGTTCATTCAAGTGATTCCGGAGAAAAAAAAACTATCTTAATTAAAAGTTGCAACCATTCAAAACATACAGCTTGCTAGCCCCTACATAAATCTATTAATCTTTTCACACTGAAAATTGGAAAAGGCTCGGTTACGTACATATGTTTGTAAAAAAAAGTAAATTTAGTAACATGCCTTTGTCCAACTTAAATTTATTGACGAACAACTGGTTTGTGATTTTTTGGCTATGTACATGTATAATTAGGTCGATAAACGCGATAAGTTGATATATTGTATGGTTTTTTCATATTCTCGGCCTTTAATACCAAACTTGTAAAACCAATTCATGAGTAATGTTTTCATTTTCTTGATGTTTCCGTAGAAATGCCAAACCCAAATGAGAGAAAATTGTTTCCCTTCATTTTCTTTTCTTTTAATTTGTTTTCCCACGTTTCTTTAGGGTTCGAAAAAGGACCCTTGGACTTGGGCTAATATAAAAACACATGACAAAAATTGTATTTTAGGAAAGGGATACTCCACTCAAATGGGGGCTAGACTCCTTCTTATCGAGGAAGTACTCAAACTCCAATATTTTCAATCGTTGTATATTTTTATAAATAATCTAAGTGTTATAATAAAATATAGTATGACAAAAAGAAAAAAGCATCCGGTAAAAACCCTTTTTAACTTTTAATGTCTATCCAATCATTTCCCATGCACATTGACGTTCCATGGCACCATCTCATCATATTTTAAATATCAATCTTTACAAATCAATGAATAATTACATATCCCTTTTGTTTTAATAAAAAAAATATGTTATAATTAATTAAAAAAAATATGTTTAAATTAATAATTAAGTTTAGATTAATTAGGCTCAACTAGGGTTTTATATTTTCATTTGACTTTTAATGTGTTCTATATTTTATTTAAATTTCATTTGTTTTTTAATTAAAACATTTTGCATCTACCCCTTTAGATATCTATTACAAGATCCAACGGATAACAACGGGGGAGTTTGGCTACTCCTACCTATAGGGCGAGTCTGAGACGGATTGGTTTTGTGTGCCTTGAATTTTTCAAGACAGTCTGCCCTAATTGCTAGGGTTGGGTTGGCTTCGGTTCGGTTTTTGGCAAAACCGAAACCGAAACCGAAACCGAGAAGATTTTTCGGTTCGATTTTTTTCGGTTTCGGTCTTTTTATTTTTTGGATCGAACCAGACCGGGTTTTTCGGTCCGGTTTCGATTTTTTTGGTTATTTTTCGATTTTATTTTAGGTTTTTCAGTCTTTTTCTACCTTGAATTTTCCAGCCTGCCATGTTTTTTTAAACCAGTAGATAAAATGCAATTTCATCTGGGTATCAATAAAAAGTTTGGAAAAATTTCTATATTATCTTTACATATGGAAAAACAACTATATGAACGTGATGCACTATTATTTAGGGTGTGTCAACCAATAATATTTTTTAGTTTTAATTTTGAATTAATTTAATTATAGATATTTTTGGGTTTATTAAGATGTGTTAGGTTTTTAGTATTTTTTAGTTTTAATTTTGAATTAATTTTAGGATAAATATTTTTGGGTTCATTAATAGGTGTTAGGTTTTTGTATGTGACACATCCGAAAAAACCCCGAAAAAGACCGAAAAACTAAAACTAAAACCGAAAAAACCCGAAAAAACCGAAACCGGACTGGAAAAAAACGGTCCGGTTCGGTCCTAAAAATAAAAAAATCGAAATAAAAAAAAAAACGAACCGAAAAATCTGCTCGATTTCGATTTCGGTTTTGCTAAAAACCGAATCGAATCGAATCGAACTCAACCCCAACAATTAGGACGGACTGTTTTAAAAAATTAAAGACAACAAAAATGGATCCGTGTGGGGGAGCTCAGTCTTAAGGAATCTTGCATTATTGCATTCCTAACCCACGGTAATTCATTTCGGAACTCGGAAGTACATGCACATGATGAGATCTCCCATTATTATTGAATTTCCTAAAACAAGAGACACGTGTCTTTAATTTATGTATGTGCAATTATGCATTATGCATTATGCATTATGCATTATGTACACTGTTTTAGCAAATTTTTGTGAAACATCTAATCAAATGCATATGCACCCATGTACTATAAACGGATTATATTGAGTACGATTAATGATCTTCACATTTAAAAGATCCCAAATGCTGCAATTTTTCCTTGAACCATGAATTAAAATAAATCACAAACTTGGTTTACTTTTTATAGTAATCAAATCCCTATGTATAACTTTTAGGATGAGTGCCGAAAATTTTCAATTTGACTCAATGTGATGGTGAGTGTAATTTTGTTAACGGTTTTGCTAACGAGTGTCTTTCGGGGAATCGTTTAAGTATTGAATACATTTATGTAATCGACTTGCATTTAATACGAACACTAGTTGCATTTATATCCTAATACTATATTATTACCATTTTTATGCATTTGATTTACTTAATTAAGGAAATCCTATCAATATATTACTATAATAAACAATTTTAAACAAATTCCATACACTATTAATCAATGTTGGGGGAATTGGTTAGCTTTTCCCTTTTGTTAAACATAATTAACCAAAAGAAAGTGGTCAAGCTAGCTTGATTAGACTATTAGCAAAACATAAAATCAAGCCATTATAAGATCTTGGATTTGGGGTACTTCAACCGGTGTTCTAAAATGTGCGCTTATGTGTAAACTAGGCGGCGTCTAGGCAATATGCGGAGCCTAGAAGTCTAAGCGATTAGACGAATTAAGCGGATTGAGCACAAATTAGGCGATAGACGTCAATTTCGCCTAAAGTCCGTTTTGCACCTTTTAAAACATTGAGTTTAATTAACTTCATAATTTAGGTTACTCATTTGTCACACTCGACATGATCACAACCAGCCGAATTGTGTATTTGAATACATCCCATAGGAAATGGTCCCGGTCTATGGAAATTAAAGTGGAACCTTCAAATAGACAAATACTGCTTGGAACCAAAAACAATAGGAAAAAAGACAAACACAGTGCCAAAACTCCCGCTATGCGTAGAGTTTGGGGAGGAGTTGTGCCACTTTAGGCTGAATCTAAACCTGTTTCATTTAATTTATGCAAGATGCTGCTTCATAACAATCTATGAAAATATATAAAAATAAAAAAAGTCACTTAACTATTTGATTCGTGCATCGCTATATATGTTTAACCAACAAACGCTTGAATCCATATTCAAGTACTCAACAACTCATGCACGAGATAATCCAACTGTCAAGTCCCGCCTTTCATAAACTCCGGAACCTGAATTTGAAAGGTAAAGAAAACACACTCGAAGAGAACAATGGTTTCCAAACACACTGTTTTGACATATCTTACACAAAAATTATACTACAACGGTACGTTTTCCACCCAATCACACGTAATGTGCATTATTTACAAAGTACAACACGAAACTAAGTAGGCCATGAGTGTCTACACTACACTTACAACCCAAAATCTAGCCCGCTCACAGCCCCACTCAAAAGCTCAACCTGTTCAGAAACTCTGTATATCTGAGACTCCACCTAAAAAGAATAAAATAAACAAAGATGAGAAAGAGAAGGAAAAGAGTGAATCGACTATTCATTATATCTACGTTAACAAACTGAAAAGAATAATAATGCAATGCATATATATATTTTGAACTTTTATATCCGTATTTCATCTTTTTATTTCTCATCCACTAAACTCCTCTACCTCAACTACTTACGCCAAGTGTCGTGACTCGATAAACGACTCAAATGTGTATAAAGTCAGATTCACAAATATAGGGTCGGATCACTTCTCAGATCCACGTATGGAGTCAACTCCTCATGAAACCATACGCCGGCTATTGTCGTATTTTTCATGAGCACAAGGCCCGACGGAACCCCTGTGGCACATGAATCCTAAACTAATAAAAAAGACACGATAATACGACACAACACGACACCACTCCTTATGTTCTTCGCCTCATTACTCCAGTTCAGTTCATGAATTATATGGTAAACCATTAATATTAACAATTAAGGCTACTGTAATCACTTTAACAGTGACATGCACATTGGTTTTACAATAGTATCATTCATTAAGATGGTTTTACTATTCAATGAACTACAAAAAAATTGGTTTCGTCCCGAGTCTCAGTCCGACTGAATATAAACAACCATGAGTTAAACTAATATAAACAGCAGTGAAGTGAATAAAAGAACCAAACATAAAACCAGTTTATGTTTTTCGTAACGACTAAAACTCGCCTTCCAGCATGGTACCTCGACAAAGGCGGTAAATAATCAGACTCAACAGCATAACTTCACTTTCTAATAATATTTACTACTCTAAATAACATGATGACAAGTAACAGGAAAGCAAATCCCGTAGCATTACACCTCTCTTTATCTACCACAACGGTACCTCATCACAACAAATAAACAATTATGCTTAAAAACTACAGCTACCATCCTATAAGCAATACAAACAAATACTCCACTCTCATTATTTAAGCACCGGGAAAGTGCCTCGATAGATAAGCTGTCAATAATATTTCAGCATTTAGCTGAGTTTTGGTCGAAAAGATCAACAAGATCCCTGTAGTGGTTTAAGTTTCTAAAGAATATTATAGATATCTCCACCATTATAAACTGCACCATAACAAGAAACCGACCAGGAAAAAGATAGAAAGAATACATCAACTAATTCATATCCTCCATCACGAGTAAAACCCGCCTTCTTTTTGAGTACCGTAAGAGTACCTCCAATAAACAATAAAACATGTAACCAACCACTTTTGGCTATGTAATTACCACCACTAGTCCACAAGTACAATACTATAAATAGCTAACTCTGGATACTCCACAATTGAATAAATTACCTAATAAAATAAGGAATATGTTCTTGCCCTCATAACGAATAAAACTCTGCCTTTTCGTACCGAACGGTACCTCAACAAAGTCACTGAGCAAAGTTACCGAACATCAAGTTCAGTGGTGCATCAAATACTACAAGTAATATTACTTGATAAACAACAAATATCAAAGAGAAACAGGAAATCGATTCATGCAATAATACAACATAAAAACTCCCTTTTAAGTACCAAAATGATACCTGATTGATGCTAAGAAAGGCTGGACAAATGGACAGTTGTGAACACGCAATGAAAAGGCATGAAACTACTCTCTTTTCCTCAAAGTTCAGCTTAAAACCCTCGAGCGGTGTAACTAAAAGAATCTGTTTAAAACTGATCACTTTAAACAGAACTTACAGCCTGTTGAAGGCGCAAAACAGATTTGAGAAGTGGAAGAAAAATACTAAATATATAACTTAAAATACCCTCCTCTGCGATAGCTGTCTAACGGAGAAAACAAATTGAAAAACAGATAATTCCTCTGAGAAAAAAACGAGGTTTAAAGTTTGAGAAAATAAATATTTTATATAAGTTTTTCTCTCTCTCCCTCTGTATATGTCTGCGTATTTGTCTATATAAGTATATAATGATAGATATAAAAAAAATGAAGAAGTGATATGAAACAAAAGAGAGCGGGTCCGCTTATTTTTCTGAAGATATCTGCATATATATATATATATATATATATATTTGTTTTTCTTCCTAGGACTTGTATATAATATATATATTTAAATTAGAGGGATATTACACAAACGGATTGGAAGTCGGGCTCTACAACGAGTCGAGAGTCGATTAGTTATTAATATTGTGTTAAAGGGACATATATTTCACCTTTTTCCTCTCAATCAAAGAACACGATTTCACGATTTGGTTCTAGTATATGCACAATGTTTTTTTACATATATATCGACTTAATTGATTGTGTTTTTCAGAACAAAAAAAATTCTACAACCATCTCTGTTAACAAAACTATATGATCATCTTTGTGCTTAGCTACAAATTAAAGGTCTATCTTCTTCACTCCAAGATGGTTTTCTGTTATATTTTTGTCATTGCTTGGTAAACCTCGTTTATGAAAGAGTTACGTGAGAAAAACTATAATAAAGTCACATCACGAGCTAATTACGAATAATTCCCTATATGTACACTTTAAATTTTTGTGTTTACTTCAATAGTCTATTTATCGGACCCCATGCAAATATTTTTGGAACAAGTCAAATCAATAAAAATAAGAGGTCCAATTAATCTATATGTGAGACTAGAAAAGGAGTAATTTTAAAGAAGCACATTATCTTTGGTCATTCACATCAACTTGAGTCACTATATAATTATTGTTGCGTGCATTGATTCATTTTGTTATTTAAGTAATTGCATTATTAACTAAGTCCTAATACATTTTGCTCCACAGCATAATAATTGTGTAAACAAAAAAATACTATATATTATCATCCTAAATTAGCTACCCATCCACGTAAGGTTTATTTTGTACGCAATGTCCCAATAAGAGCAAGTAACATGCTTTCTAGCTTAGTATTAAGAATTTAATATTGATGAAATAGTAATAACTAGTACTCACTACTCCCCCTCTCAATACATATTTATTATGAAATTACATATAATTTTAACCGTTAAATTTTTTATATGTAGATTATCAATTTTTATTTTTTTTTAAATCTAATCACATATTTTATCATTAGAATATATGACAGAATTTTAAAATTTTACATTTTTAAAGGTAGGCATGATTAAATGCATGATCAAAGTTACATGCAATTATTGAGGGAGGGAGGATGAGTAATACAATTAAAATTGATGATGATAGCTAAAGATGTGACTTATAAAACCTACTAGTACTAGTTTTAGCGGTTATCATGGCAGAGTTTTTTTTTTTTAGGACTCACATTATTTATTTGAGAATCCGTAAAAAATTCAAGTTCACGCATATATTATTATTTTTTTTTAATTTATTCCACTTAATTTCATTACAAAATAAATAACTCTAACATCAGTTCATTACATCTCATTACACTTCATTTATCTACAAAATAAATAAATTTACTCACTCTATCACACTATTAATTAATACATTTCTCTATATTTTTTTTTCAGTCAAACTAAATACAAAATTAAAATATTTTATAATCATAATATTATATCAAGTTAACAATTTCAAGTAATTTATATTTTACACTTTTTTATTTATTAATTTTGTTACTTCCGAGTAAATAATTAAATTGTCCCCAAAAATCCTACACGTCATTATTTTCTTCCACCTTTACCTACCCAGATTTAACCACTTTCAAGTTAACCCGGTTAAATGTGGGTAGGTAAATGTGAAAGAAAATAATGACGTATAGAGTTTTTGGAGACAATTTAATTATTTACTCGGAAGTAACAAAATTAATAAATAAAAAAGTGCAAAATATAAATTACTTGAAATTGTTAACTTGTTATAATATTATGATTATAAAATATTTTAATTTTGTATTTAGTTTGAGTGGAAAAAAAAGTAGAGGAATGTATTAATTAATAGCGTGATAGAGTGGTTAAATTTATTTATTTTGTAGATAAATGAAATGTAATAACATATAATAAAGTGGTGTTAGAGTTATTTATTTTGTAATGAAATTAAAAAAAATAAATAAAAATAAAATCACATAAATATTTTACGCAGGTCCTCAAAAAAGTGATTTGCGGCCTAAAAAAAAGACACTGCCCAAAACACCTCTCCTGCGTCATTTTCTAGCCAAAACAAGGCTTCACAAAAATTGTGGGTTGAGATTCTCTTTCCCATTTCTTTCTACAGAGAGAGAGAGAGAGAGAGAAAAAGATTTAGAGAGAGAGAGTGAGTAAGTTGAGTTAAGCTTGGTTTTTTCATTAATGGTTTCATTAGCTTTGACTCAATTATGTTCCATGAAAGATGTTTCTGGAATTGCAGGTATCTCTCTATATATGTATATATCTTTCTCTTTGTTCTTGCTCATAATTGTGATTGACACTTGATTTGCTATATAGAGATTCTATTGCCAATCTTGTTTTGTTTACAAAAATGTGATATACCACGGTAAATAAGGAAGGAACCAGTAGTACACAGCCATATATTGTGAAAAAACCCGATCTTTTACCATGTATCTTAAGGAAAAAATATTGATTTTAGACTTTCAACACCACAAAATTACGGGGAAAAAAAAACAGTTCTAGTTCCGCCAGGTAAATGACTTGTGTTAGTGTCTATGTCCAACTTTAAACATAGGAACATGTCTATGTTACTATGTTCAGTTGAATTCTTGATTTTCGCATTCATTATGCTCTTTCTAAAGATGGGAATTATCAAGGCAATGGAGGACTTGTTTGGTGGTAGCTTGAAAGTCAGTTTTCTTTTCCTTACTTTTTAAGCTTTTGTTACCAACTAGGTGGAGACAGCCCCCCACCCAGAACCATTTTGTAAAAAAAAAATGATGAAAAAGTAAAAAAATTCTATTTGTTTTGACCAAAATCTTCATAAATTAACATTCGGTCCCCCCTATGTAACGGAAGAAAACTTATAAAATATACTCGAATATCGGCCCCTACCTTTTAAAATTCCCGGTTCCGTCTATAATAGTTACAATGCATTTGGTTGGGAGTTTACAATCTTAGTTTTGCATTTCTTACCTAAATAGGTCGAAGTTTTGAGCCCAATGAAGCAAACATATAAAGGGCTTAAACAAGACAGCTTATTTGTCATAGCAAGCAATTGCAGGAAATGAAGAATGCAGCTTTAATAGTATGAAATTGAAGCGTTATTATTTATTAAGCTAGTATTTGTTGTTGTTGTTGAGCTATTAGAACTTAAAGTCTCCATTCTTGTTCTCTCTTTCATTAATCAAGTTATTGATCGATGAAGGTTTATAAAAACTCATTGTTTTCATGTGTAAATTACTAAAGTATGAATTAGCAAGAGAACACTGCATTATGCATCTATCAACTGTCCTCTTGAACAATAAGCCGGTTGAATTCAAGTGAATGGAGAAGGAAAAAGCCCAAACACAAGGCTTGTTTGCAACTTTTACGTTCAAGTCTTATCTTCTATACTTTGCGTAAAGTACTTAAGATTTGAAAACTTTTGGCTTTTGCTTAAACAAGCAAGATGTTTTAATCTGAATGGCCTCCTTTTTTCTTAGCCTCGGGTTATCCAATACACACATTTAAAATCTGCAGCCAAACATAGAAAGCATTGTTTGAATCTATTTGTCGATGTCCTAAACAGGATTTATCAATGGGTTTTTTGTTTCTTTAGAAAACGAGAGCAAATAGCAAATGTACAGTTGTAGTATTAAAGTATTGCGTTGGTTCTGTACTCAATTCATAATCGACTAACTATGTTCTCAGAGAGTATCTGTTCTCATTGTTTCTCATTCTCAGAGCTCTTAAGATAGGGGAAGTTTTAAATTCTTCATTGTTAGCATATCTTAACTAGGAATTTGCAGGGAATAATCACAAAACTTGACTTTGGGAAACAATTTGACTACACATCCCTGTTTGTTTATCGTCATTTCACTGGATATTACATGATGGAAACAGAACCTAAACACCCCCTTTTATTTATTGATGATTCCAACTTCACACGAACATCGAGTCATTGAGGTGCATCTGTAGCTGGTTTTGTCAAATCATGTTGTGTATAATTTTTTGTCCTTTATTAGTAGTTCAAATTTATTCATCAATGCTAATTTATAACGTCTACGTGTTTGTTGATCAATTGCTTTCTGGCTTTCATGTTTATTCCTTTTCCTCAATTTGAAAAGATTAAATACTGGACCAAAGAAAATATTATTGGGGAACAATCTTTTCATTTGTTTTTTGTTTAATAGCGATGCTTATCTTCTTGACTTGTTTGTAGTTTACTTTTATTAAATCGCATGGTTTAATACGCTTTCTCACCTAACGTCCCCATAGACTTCGAGAGTTGACCTTTCTTTACTACTCCATTTTAGAAAGCGGTCATCCACTCTGTTGCTATTATTCTCTATATTTGATGAGTTTATGCTTAAGCCTGATTTCTGAATAACGTGCCCATCTTTTATTTTTTATTTTGCAGGTAACATTTTTGCGTTGGGCCTTTTTGTATCTCCAATGTAAGTTTAATTTTCACTCAGTATGGTTTTATCTACCATTAAGTAAGAGACGGCGTTAACTATTTTTTTTTTTTTCCTTCTTTCTGTTTGGGGGTTATATTTCAGACACACGTTTAGAAGAATTATCAGAAACAAATCGACTGAGCAGTTCTCAGGATTGCCGTATATATATGCCCTCTTAAATTGCTTATTAAGTGCGTGGTATGGCACTCCTCTCGTATCTCCCGACAATCTATTGGTTACATCAGTCAATTCAGTTGGTGCAGTTTTTCAAATCGCATACATAATATTGTTCATATCATACGCCGAAAACGCCAAAAAGGTTTACTGACTTTTTTTTTTCTAGCTTAATTTATTTACTTCTTTGGTGATTTCTTTTACTTTTGTTCGTGAAGTTTACTTGTCTTGGAAAAGTTCTAACTCACATCCCTAAGGTTCGGCTATTTACCATTTTATGGAACAAAGCTCGGGTGCTATGTAGTTAAAAGCTTTATTCTTATGACTATATATCAGACCTCAGTGGTACATTGTAGTCCACCGCATTCTCTTTGGTTTCAGAAAAATATTCACAATTAATAGTTTAATGTAGTGATAGTTCCTTCTTCTTAAATTTGTGTTGCAGTTGAGGATGTTTGGATTGGTGGTCGCGGTCTTTGGTATCATAGGAGTTGTTATAGCTGTGAGCTTAAATTTAAGTGACCTAACGACACGTCGAATGCTTGTGGGTTGTTTAAGTTGTGCTGCTCTCATATCAATGTTCGCTTCCCCTTTGTTTATAATCGTAAGTCAGTAAGTCCTTATGTGGTTATAGCTAATACGTTCAGCTATCTAGTTGACAAGTAACAAAGCTGGTTTTTGGCTTGAATGAGCTAAAGCCTGCAAGCTTTAGACTGGAAGAACAGAGCTTCTTACTAATCTAAATAGATTCAGTTTATTTGATTGGCAACCAAACATGCCTTAAGTCACGTATCGAGTACCACCTCTACAAAAAGGATCACATTTACTAGTTTTTCAAGTTTCAAGTACATTTTGCTTGTGTTTAAGTTCTGGTTTTTATTTTACAGAATTTGGTGATCCAGACGAGAAGTGTCGAATTCATGCCATTTTATCTATCCTTTTCATCATTTCTAATGAGCACAGCTTTTTTGTTATATGGACTTTTGAGTTTCGATCCGTTTATTTCTGTGAGTGTCCTTCATCTCATATGGTCAAGTTTTATAACTTTTGATTCTTATCACAGTTTAAATTGATTTTTAAACTTAAACTTTGAGAAGTAGTATATTTATATTCACTTTTCTATGTAAACTCCAACACTAAAGAAAATAATAAAGTTTCCAGAGCAGGAAACTGCAGAACAGTAAGTTGCTATTTTTTTCTCATAATAATTTGCATTATTTTCCTTTCAGATCCCTAATGGAATAGGAACTTTTCTGGGGATTGTACAGTTGAGTTTGTTTTGTTACTATAAAAATGTACTTAGAGAAGATTCCAGACAACCGTTGCTTGAGTCATTCTAAGAGCTATTTGCGGTATGTGTTTTATTTGTGTATTTGTATAATCGTGTATTCTATGTTGCCCAAGTTGTAAAATTTCATTTGTTCTTTTCGTGTAAATTCACATTCACATTGAGAACACGTTACGGAAATATCCATTTTATGTTGTATTATCATGCATATTTGACCCTACTAACTCAAATATTTCTCATCAATCGTAATGTTTGCCCATGGATTATGTATGTATTTAAAAAGTTTTGAACTGCTGACGTGGCATAACTGGGTTGCCGGAACATGCTGTAGACACTAGCGAAGTAGTATTTAGTTAGCACTATAAACTCATCATAGGTTCGTTGAACATTCACTTGATAGAACTAGACCACACGAAGTACAGTACAAAGAGTTATCACAAGAAAAACGACATACAATGAATGTTAAGTAATGAGTAGCATGCGATAGGGTCTCGAAACAGGACTTCGTAAAATCTGGACCGTCAGATCCTGACCTTAAGGTCCTCAACCTTTCATTTTAAGTACCACCTGAATTATGGTCAATTCTCTGTTGTTGTTTTTTATCTATGTTTATAGAGCGACTTAAGTTGAACAAATTTTCTTTGGTTATGCTTTTTGAATTTGAAACTGTGTTCCTAAACGGCAGAAGTGATTTTCTTGTACCAAAATATATAGTATATACACACTGAAGAAATACTATGAAACTTTATCTACATACAAGAAATAAAAAACAAACAAGAAGAACAAATTGTGTAGCTAAAACCTGATCAATGCTGTAATGAGCAGAATACAAAAGTGGCGGGTGAAGGTCGCTACAGTAAATCTCTCAGTGTAGTCTTCTCAACCGGGGCCTTCATTCCCTGAAATAAAAATCGTTTAGTTTTAGAACGCAAGTTTATCAGTACTAGTTCTTCTGTTTCCTTTTTGATAAGCAATTTATCAACAATCAACGGTTGATATAGCAGTCATTTCCCTAATATTCTGTTTCCACGTGTTAGTATTATACGTATTTATGATATGTTTGCTAGCAGCTTTTAAGTCAGGTTCTTGGCCTTCTTTTACGTAAAAGCTTGCTTGTATTTGGTTGTAAGTTGTAACTGCTTAAAACTGAGCTTTTTTCTTGTGTTTTGGCCTGAAAAGGCTAGAAGATTTAAGCTTGGATAAAATGAGTTTGTTTTTCTTGTTTGCTTAAAAGCTGTGCCAAAGAAGTTATAATGCGAATGTATTCATAACTACATAATTGTCGGTCTGTGGCTACTCACACACGTAACAATATTTAGAGCATTGCTATATACCTGATCTGCTTCGTTGTCCCAAACAGGCCTTCCTTTACGATCATACAAAATAAGCCCACTAAACTTAGGAAACTCGCACTTCTCCCCCATGAGTATCGGCCTTTGCCACATAGGTGAGTCCGAGTTATGACTACCCCATCCAACTTCCCCTGTTGCTCCCTTTTCTCTGAGCAAAGGTGTGGGACTTTCCTTCCATTTCCTCGTCTTGCTCCACCGCACTGACCCCACTAGTGCCTGCTTCACGCCCCCCGAGTCAGGATCTTTCCCTGATCCGTGTTCTCGTAGATGTTTCATCTTGATCGTTCGTCTCTTTAGTATAGTGACAGTGCAGAGACAGACCAGCACGAGGGCGGTGCTGGCCAGGATCAACACCGCTTCTCGTGTGGAGAGCTTGAACTTGTCTTCCATGTTCCATAGTGCTTCCATAATATATTGTGGGAGCTAGAAAAGTTTTTTTTTTCTTTTTTAGTATTTCCTTTTATGCATGGTTTTATTGTAAAAATGAAGTAGACGTTGGAGGATTTTTATGAGGAGTTTATAGCGTCGGTGGTGGTCACTTGGGCAACAGAAAAATGACTCGTTAAGGGGCTTCCATACTCTCAAATATGTTGTATAAATAATTTAAAAATATGTTGTATAAATAATTTAAAAATATGTTGTATATGATGAGGAAAAAAATAGTACTACGGTATGTACAAAAATAACCTCGAGACCGAGAGAAAATATTCTTATAAACAAGTTATTCCTAAGTAGATGTTGATATATAAAAAGATAAAAAAAAATGCTTAAATAAATGTTCCGCATAATAAAATATGTGTGTATCTAATTTAACTAATTAACACAAATATTAAAAAGACAGATACATGTATCTATATAACAAGTCAAACGCACAAATTCAAAAGAGTTGGAAAATCACGAAACTAGCATATTCATGAATTTAAAAAAAATTAACTAAATATATATGTATTTGAAAATTTAAGTATATGTATTTAGAAAGTTTGAAAGTTATCTAAAAGTTTATCTAAAACCTTTTTTACATGTATTACAGACTACATTACATATTAAATCAAGACAATATCACAGACTACGTTAGATAAATATTTTAAATCGTCTTAACTTTAATGTAACGACATATATATAATTTTACATATTTATGTAATTTATTTCTATATGGAGGCAAATTTCTTGAGGCGCGACCATAAAAAAATATGGAATATTACAATACTGAGGTTATTCTTATTTTAAACTGACACGAGTTGGGACCGAGAATTTTTATTCATATAGAGAGTTTATTACTATATAAAGTATTATTATACATAGGTTGTACTGTAGTTGCTACAAATGTTATACTTATAATTTGAGTTATTATCAGTTTAGTAGACTGTGTTTTAGATCAAAATTGATTTGGTGACGTGATTTAAAAAAAATAATAATTTAGTGACTCATGTTGTACACTTTTAATGATTTAGTGACGCGTCGTTAACTTTTTAGATGTAAAACGTTAAACTTAACTTGAGAAGTTTAAATTTTTTACAGTGCAGTTCTTATAGTTTAGAACTTAACAATTAACCTAGTAAATTGATGAAAATAACAAAATGAACTTATTTTCAGAAGAAAAAAAAACTTTTGTTGGGAGAAGGCACATTTTCAATTTAGCAACTTTTCTCGAAAAAAATGCAATATTCAAAGATTTTTTTTCAAGAACATACGAGTTTTTTTTTTATAAAAAAGGTTAGTTTATAATTTGAAAATTTGTACTAAATTGTTTTCTATTTTACCAATATAATGTTTACTTAAGCATTTTCTTTTAAATTGTTTACTAAAGAAAAATCTACTTTGGAAAGAACTCTCTTTTCTAGAAACTTTTTTTCTTTAGATAAAGCAATATTTTTTAAGAACTTTATTTATTTTGGATAGAGCTTTATATATTAAACAATTTTTTTTAAAGAATAAAGCCTTTCTCCAAAAATCGATATTATTTCTTAATTCTCTTCTTTTTGAAAAAAAAAAGATTAATACTATTTCTTACTTTTGAAGTAGTTTTAAAAAATATATATAAGAAGTAGAAATATTTTACACAATTCTGCAAAAATAAATATGAAATACATTTTTACAAGCTTTTGAATTATCTTAGAGAAAAATTTGTTTATTGTGTTACCAAAAATTAATTGGGAACTATTATAATTTAGCTTTTTTCAAACTGAAATCTGCATCTTTTATAATTTTAAATTTTAAGGTTATATTATAAAATTTCAAATTATACAGACTAAATTAGTAATTTATAAACTTTTTTCTTCAAAAAAGTTGACGTGAGGTCACTAAGTCATTAACAATGCAAAACATAGGTCACTAAATCAAAAAAAATTTTGAAATTTAGGTTAGTAAATCAATTTTGATCCAAAACAATAATTATAATCCTTATAATTTATTAGTATTTTTTTTGAAGCGTTTGGGAATTCACTGTTGGGAATTTAGAGGTGATGGGGACACTGCACGAGACGTACATGGCTTATTGAATTGTGTAAAAACTGTTTAGATATGCATTGGTTGGGACCATGAGGTCAAATAGTTAATTACTCTCATTATCTCATCCATAGTTTACCAAGTCCGGAAGCAGAAACAATAGAGCAGAAAACACAAGCTAATTTTTAATGAAAAATGAAAAATGTTGATATAATTAAAAATTTAGAATATAACATGTAGTAAAAATATTTATGAAATACTGTCAATTTTTTGAATATTACTGTAATATAGTGAACAACTGTTTTTTTTTTAAAAACTACTTAAATTTTTATGATTTAAAAGATAATTTATCAAAATAACTTATTTATCAAAATAATTTATCAATATTTTAAAAGAGTTTCAAGCTAGAGAAATTAGAAAAGAACATTTTTTCTTGCCAACCTTGAAAACACAAAGTACACCATTAAACGATTCAAATTTCCCTAGATTTGTTGATGGTACTTTTAATACATTTAAATCACAAGCACAGAGGTGAGATTTATTGGATTACCCCATAACAAGCATGCATAGACCACGATCGAGTTGACCAATACTCATGACGTTTTTTACACATGCATGATGCAACTGTACATGTATGGTTATTTTAACTTCTGTTTTCATTTTACTGGACCTAACATTTTTTTTTTTATTCTTCTACTTAACAATATATACTCCAAATTAGAAAGAAATAGCTTCGGTATTTGAACTCCTTAGAACAAGCATTCTACGTACCCTATACCATTTTTTTATTCATAATTTGCGGACTATTTTGATTTTTAACCAAAAACCAACACGCTTTATGTTCCTCTTTTAGAACATCAAATTATACATGAGTTTCAACATGCCACATATATGAGAAAGAAGAAAGTCTCCTCCATAATTATTTAATATTAAAACTCTAATCAATGATGTTTTTATTCTTAGTTAAAAGTATAGAGAAAATTTATAGGAAAGCTGATGTTTTGCATAGGTGTAAAAGTTTTATGTAAAATTAGAAAAAATGTATTTTTTTTTTTTGAATTTGGGGAAATAATCTTAGACAAGTATAGGAATTTAATAATTTTAAAAATTAAAAAACTCTGAGCATTTAAGACCAATCTGAAGCGACGGATATAGCCTTGAGGAGAAAGACCAGAAAATTATATGAATGAACTTATATTTGGTGAGTTTGTGCGTGGAATTAACAACTTAAAAAATTACTGCAAGCCTTTTTTTTCATATTTAAGATTCTTTTAAGTTGATCATGGAATATTGTTTCATTATTGGGTGTAGCTTCCTTCAAACAAAATTAGTTTCTATATAGTCAAATTTATTTACTTTAAATTGTTTAGCTTTTGACTCCAAAGAATGTATGTTAGTCGTCTGTGAATGTGTTCCTGCAGTTGTTGGTTTTTACACTTTTGCTAATTAGTCTTGCATAACATAAACAAGTGGCCATTTATATAAAGTCCAAACAAAACTCTATAACAGGGTCATTAAACTTCATATGAGACTTTAATAGTACAAATAAAAAAGAAGCCAGGTAGATCAAAAATTTGAAAGGCTAGCTCTGTTCAGGAGGAGAGTCAGCTTTCTTTTCAGTAGAAGTAATTGGCAAGTTTCTAGATTCATCGTTACGTTTTTTTACTCCATCAGAATGGCGCTCGATGCCACCTGGCATCATAAGCATCCTGGGATGAGGGAGAAGAGCCCCAGATACGTCGCCCCGCCACTCAGGGTTATTAGTTTACCATTCCATCTTCTTTCTCAAACCCTCCTCCCAAACAGTCCTTTCAGACCAACCCAAAACTTTCAGCTTCTCATCGTCGAGAAAATACCTCTGATCATTAAAAGGCCTGTTTTCGACAAACTTAATGTTGTTTTCTGGGTCAATTGAAAAAAGTGTACAAACAGTCCTTGCGACGTCAATCACACGTCTCTCACTCTTGGTCCCAATGTTGTAAATATGACCAACGTCTCCCTTATGAAGAATAGCCTCAAAAGCCTCAGCAACATCTTCACATTAGACCCATCTCCATAAATTGGGAGAGCTATTCCTTGCATTGCTGATAAAATAAGTTTCGGGACTAGTTTCTCCGGAAATTGATTGGGCCCATAAACGTTGTTACCACGAGTAGTAATCACAGGTAAACCATATGATTTCCTATATGCCATAACAAGCATTTCCGCTCCGGCTTTTGTAGCAGAATAAGGGTTTGTTGATAAAAGTTAAGAGGCTTCGTGGTTACCCACCACAGCATCTACGTCGGTCTCTCCATACACCTGGTCTGTGCTGACGTGGATAAAACATCTAATTTGGCCGGTAACTTTGCAAGCTTCTAGAAGGACATGTGTACCGTATATATTGTTTTTAGTAAATTCGAAACTGTTACCGAAAGAGTTGTCGACTTGGGTCTGAGCTGCAAAGTGCATTATAGTGTCAATAGATTCGGTGATAAGAAGGTCGTTGACGAGATCGGCACTTGCTATGTTGCCCTTAACGAATTTGAAATTTGGGGATGCTTGAGAAGCGTTTAGATTTTTTAGACTTAGTAATCAAGTTTATCAAGAACAATGATTTTGTAGTCGGGGTAGCTACGGATAAGCCTGTTTGCCACATGGGATGCTATAAAACCAGCAGCCCCGGTAATGAGAATGTTCTTTGGCGTATACGAAGTCATGTTGTAGTAGCTTCACTGCAATGCAAAGAAAAACAAGCTATACTAAAAAAACAAAGTAAACAAATTCTGAAAGGAGAAATCATAACGAAGAGATGCATTAATTCTTAATTTCATTTCCGTAGCAACATCAAACGAAACCAGCAAAAACATATCATGAAGTGTAATGCTACAGTTCTGCAACGTGAATGTTACTATAAAATTAACGCACTTACTTTCCCAACCAAACTAGAAGGCAAAGCGGTAAAAGTTGTAAAACAACATTTGTCATAAGTTTTATAACAAGCAAAGTCCATAAACAAGGGATGCATTAATTTTTGATTTCATTTCCGTAGCAACATCAAATGAAAACCAGCAAAAACAAATCATGATGTGTAATGCTTTCAGTTTTGCAACGTGAATGTTACCATACAATTAACGCACATAATTTCCCAACCAAATTAGAAGGCAAAGCTGTAAAAATTGTAAAGCAACATTTCTCATAAGTTTTACAAGCAAGGACAAGGGGTGCCAGACTATACATTTAGTATAGTCTGAAAAACTATCTCTGTGACACCATTGGATTCTTACAGTCTGTGGGTTCTTCTGTTGATCCAATGGTGCCACAGAGGAGAGTTTTCCAGACTATACATTTAGTATAGTCTGACCCTCTGTACAAGCAAAGTCGATAAAAGTGGAAAACTTTTGCCAGGTCAATCATTTTCCCTAGTAATAGAGTACCTAAGAAGTTACAATTTATAGCCTACTTGTAAAAATCTTCTCATAGAGTTAGAATTCATCATTACAGTAGGAAAGGCAACACTTACAGAATTAGGGTCTCCGATCTAAGGCAGGCACTTATGAAAGAAAATGAGCAAGTTTTACCAAAAAAAGATCAGTTTAAGGGGTAAATTTACTACTTAGGCATAAATGTGTGTATATTATTAGAAACACGTATATCTTATCTCTTCTTTGTATAGTATGGTCTTGTTTGGTTACGCTATTACTAGTAATGAGACTAGCAATATCTTTGTACTATGGCGGAATAACAAATGAATGTGCTATTAATAGTACATACATGAAATATCAATGAAGTGTTCGTTTGTTTTTTATTGGGGTTGGACTATTTTACAAATTTACATGTATATCTATAATAAATAAACTTGCAAAATACATATACATATGATTTTAATATGTATATACTACACATCTCTTTCCTCCAAATACCCTAATTTCTCAATACCACACCCCCCTATTACTCCAAACATCTCAATTTATCATCATTTCTAATCACATGTTACTAATAGTACCGTCTTCACTTTTCGTAGCAAACGCGGTATTTATGGGCCCGACAGTATTTCTAATACACACTATCATAATCTCACCATAATCCCATCATACCAAACGAGTCCTATAAGTGTGGCTTTATCACATAATTGAGCTGTCATGCACTATATAAGTCTCTAAGTGACATGTCTGCTTATGTTTGTCTGCTTCACCAGATTATATATAACACACAACTGCTCCACCATCTTTCTCTAAGTAACACGATTGACTCTTTTGTAAATGTTTTTTTTTCTTTAATTCCATCACTTCAAAAGAAGGGGGTTAGGCAAGACCGCTACCTATATATAAACATCATAAAAAAAGTATCACGTACAAAGATGATGAATCCAAACCTCCCATAGATATAACCGAGTACATGAAATCTATAAAACCAATAGAAATCTACGGAAGACTCTATTGTAGAGGTTAATAACAATCTACGTACTCATTGATTATGTAGTAATTAATTACTAGCACCTAATTATTTTTTATTTTCCCTTTTAAGATCAAATCGACTCTGAATTCCTATCAGATATTCAGATGTAGTAATTACGCCAAATTGTGTTCTTTTTCAACACTAAGATATACAGCAAGATGTTATTTATTTCGCTTTACATGTATCTCCTTACTTGAAAGATGTTTCACTTTTTTTTTTATAATTTCTATCCAACCAATGTTTCACCTTAAATCCAAATTAGTCACTTAAGATTCATTTTTTCTTGATAAGTTGATAACGTGATGATGCATATCATCATGCCCACAAGCTAGCGATCAAACTCTGAAACTAGGCTAAATCAAAGATGTATACCAACTAAATTGAAGTGATATATAGACATTAGAAAATACAGTTTTTTTATTAAAAGTCAAATTTTACTGATATTTTTGAACAAACAGTTTAGAAATAAAATAAGAGTTGATTTAAGAGGGAAAAAAAATACGAATACATAAAAAAAAAAATCGATAAGATTACCAAAATTTCACCTATATGACATTTCTCAAATGTGAACGGTAGAAAATACGTTAGTAGTACAAATGTTGCACGTACGTATGATTTCTTATATTTTTTAAAGCGTTGGTTTAATTCACCGTTGGGAATTTAGAGGTGATGGGGACACTGCACGAGAGATACACGATAACATGACTCGTTAATTTGTGTAAATACTGTACAATAATAGGATGGGACCATGATGTCAAATAGTTTACAATTTGGATAACTTCTATCAATGAGTCAAATTGTTATTTACTAGATCTCGAAGGATTAAGGAATGATTTATTTAAAAAAAAAAAGGAGTCACCATCCACTCTAAGACCACCAAATGTTTAGACTTTGGAGTAAATCCAACAACATTTTCTTCAATTATGAATTTTACTAATTTACTTTTAAAGAAAGTGCGTCAAACCTTTCTAATATTTTTAATAATTTTGGTACTACAAAAAGCCATTTTTGTTAAAAATAAAACCAATTTAATGAAAATTTACCTAATGTTGCTTCCTTAAAGTTCACCCGTCAAAAAAGGTATCAATATTTCTAACAAGTCATGTTGCAAATTTAATTTTATAGTTAAATTTAACAAGCGCATTCTGGTGTAAAAGAACAAGTTAGTTCTAAATTATAAGATATGATGACGTAATTAGTTAAGCTAATATTTTATCTAATGTGACAATAGTTTAACAAACCAAAACTTGTAATACTGTCGAAGATGCTCTTACATTTTACATATATTCATAGTTCACATCTTGTATGCATGCATAGTGGCAAATGTTAATACTATATATTAAGCATTTTAAAAAAGTAAAATATTCACTTTACAAATATGGATGAGGGAGTAGTATATTTAATTGACTAAATTTTTAACTTTTAACTAATTGTAGCTGTTCATGTTTACCAATCAAAAGTTGTCCTGAAAAAGTTAACCAACTTGTGAATTTCATGATGGTAGTCATGAGTACTGACCCAACTAAATTAAAATAAAAATTTCCGACACAAGAAATTAAAATAACCCATAAGGCAGCAAGGATGTAATAATTGTATATCTCAAAGTAGTACATAAAACATAGCACCATAAACAAAACAATTTCTGAACTAAGTAGACCACCACCTTTACTAGTCTTTTTTTGAGTGTTACATCTCATCAAAATACCCACTCAAATGACTCATTACCCAGAATACACAACTTCACATTAGTCTCATTATCACATTCACATTATTTCCCACACCAAGCAATAACAAATTAAAAGCCACATTTACTCTACACTCTCTAGATCTCCAATGACCATGGAAGAAAAAGAAAAATCTAAGAACAAGAAAAACCATAAAAAGCAGAAACTAGATTCAACCCCTAAACCCGGATCAGGATTCTCTTTCAAGCCCGCCTCGGAAGTAAAAGGTCTAAGATTCGGGGGACAGTTCGTCGTGAAATCATTCACCGTGCGTCGATCGCGCCCCTTGGAGCTCCCTCGCATTCTCTCCCTCCCTCTACAAACCGCACCGCTCTTTCCTTCCACGACAGCGTATCTGCCTACCAACTTCACCATCTTGGCTCATCGCGCTTGGCACACACTCACACTTGGTTTGGGTACGAAAAAGTCTAAAGTGGTTGTGTTTGTTTTTGAGGCTGAGTCCTTGAAGGCTACCATGGAGAGGGTATGGCCTGGTGAAGTGGCGCTAGGCGAGGTTAACAAGCGGCTTATAAGAGGAATGGTTGGGTGTGAGATGGCGCGTTTCAAGTTTAGGAAAGGGTGTGTCACGTTTTATGTTTACGCGGTGAAGAGAGTTGGGAGCTTGGGGTTCGATCGAGGGGAGGATTTGAGGGCTATTTTGCAAAGTGTCGTCGATTTGAATGACTTCTTGGATCATACCGCGATGATGGCAATGCCGGAACAGAGGAGTATTAGTTGTACACATGATAGAAATTGTCATAATCCTCTTGCTATGGCTCACTAGGCATGTTAAATTTTTTTCTACTTTTCTTCTTCTTCTTCTTCTGTTTATCTCTATATTTGAAGTCTTTGGACATGGGAAGAATCTGATTTGTTACAATGCTAGTGTTATGGATATGACTTATGAGTGGTAAATTTTTAATCGATGAGCTAAGCATCACTTGCTCTAATTGTTAATGAGAATAATTTTTTTCTCGGATTTGCTATATTGGTGTAGCCTGTGGCACATGGCACATGGTTGGTTCCTAATAATAACATTTATTGTTTCTGTTTCTATTAACTATGCAAGAGTGTAAAAAATATTTACCAAAGAACACTGTTAAGGTTCTAACATCTATGAAGATTTATGGAAACATTATGTAAAGAGCAGCTTATCAAGCATGAGAAAGTATCCCGCCTGTATTCGCTATCCGCTGAGGTTGATTTAATCGTGATTTTTCAGGATGAGATAAGAATTATGGTAAGCAATAAAAAAGTGTATCATATACGAACACCACGATTCAAAAACTTACATGAATGACTTTGTTACGTGCACTAGAGTTTCCAATAAAAGTTAGCCTTCCATCTTTTCACACGGACGCAAACCTCAAAAGAGGTGGAAAATCAAATTCCGTCATCACTCATCAATGCATATGATTGTTATGTACATAGGATTAGTACACTCCGATTCTAATATCTGAGACAAATTGAATTCTATTTCTCGCTACATATCAAATTTGTTGTCTCTGGACAGAATGAGCAAGATAGGGCATGTAAATGAGAAGAAGTGCTGCCTGTAGAGCGTTGAAGATGCCAATGTTGATATCTTGTTCTTAATTTGAGTTAGGGAAAGGTTTGGGAAGGTGTTTTAAGTAATAAATAGTATTGGTTTGACATGGGTCAAATGAGTTATATATCGTTTTCAGAGGAAAGTATGTGGCAGTTGTGTTTGGAGAGCTGTTTGCTCCTATGTACTTAAATATGGCAAGAAAACAGTGATAGAAACCAGAGAGTACAGCTCTAGTTATTTTGTAATCTGGCAAGATCAACTCTAGTTATTTTGTGCCTAAGATTTATAAAGATAGCTACATCTGTAGAACTTGGAAGCTTTCAATGTCTTTGCATCCAAATTTTCTGATTTGTTACATTTTCTGATTTCTTTTGTTTGCTTCTGTGGTGCCTTAGGCCTTAAGCCGGTGGTTGTATAGTTTATATGCGCTCTATTACGAGCCTCTTTTTTCGCTTTATAATGCTAAGCTTTCAAAAGTTAAAAAAAATTCTATTTCACCAGAACTTCTCAAATACTAAATCAACCATGATCTTTGGTCAAGCAGTAGTGACATGTAACAAACAATTATTTTATAAATCTTAATCTCAAACAATGTTACAACTTTCAATACAACTTTACAAGATATACTAAAATTAGCAACTACGTTACCCAATCATCCCCTTCATTTTTGTCGTGTACAATAAACCTCCGAACCATTCGTAAAATCGAAAAACAGATGAATTCATACGTACAGCTAAGTCAGTCCATATTGCATAGCTCCAACTCCAACCTCTCTACAAGCCACAGCTGCACTTACCAGATGTGATTGCTCTTGCAATAGTTTTGCGTTAATTGCAATTTGTTCGTTAAGTTGGCTCGTCTTGCCTTGTGGTGGGTGATACGGGTTTTTGTTGTACTCTATAGGAGCTTGTTTGGCAACAAGGTTATCCATCGAGTTCGTTCTCACATAGCCGTGGGAAGAAATCCCTTGTTGATGTGGCACTAATCCGTTTCCAAGATAGACTTTCGGATCGTCGTTGTATGGAAGAACTGGACCCACAACTCTACCTGGTTTGGCTGCTAAAGATAAGAGACGGTATATTAGAACCAAAGAAAGAGAAAGTTGTAAAAAGTAAAATTTCTTTACAAAACCATCGATAAGTTTTGCTAAGACTGACAAATGCATTTAACATGTCCACTTCACGATTGGCGCATGTATCATATGAATCATATGAATCGTAAGAATTTAGACTAGAATGAAAAGAAACTGATTGCAAACTTCAGAAATCTAAAGCTTTCTTTCAGCTGTATCACCGTACGAATAGAGAAAAGCATATCTCGGGAATCAAACAAAATCCTCAAAAACAAGAGTAACAGAAAAATTCAGATTAAAAACCGTGTTACATAAATCTATGGTTTGTTAATTACACATCACATTGTAGAAAAGGGGAGTTTGTATGACAACCCGGCAAATATCAATAAACATAAGGCATGCAGACACATAACACATAGTAAACATCCAAAAGAAGGAAAAAACATATAATCAATCACCTGCAGGCACACGGGGTGGAGGTCGTGAAGGTCTTACAAAATTTCCAGACATTGCATCAGTTACCCTAACATTATTATACGTATCTTGTCTAACTTGCCTACCACCAACTGGTACCAAATTCTGATGAGAACTTGGAGGAACTGTATTAGAGTTAATTGTGGATCTGTACAAGAAAACAACTAAGTTACAACACATTTCAGGAAAAACGGTAATACTATTTCGAGTTTCAGCAAATAATTGGAAACACAAACAGAAGTGGTAATATGTGAAATGGTCTTACCGAGGAAGAGAGATGTGTCTCCTATCTGGAGGAATTACCGGCCCGCTTTTACCAGCATTCTCCTCGAGATAAGCAAATTGCTTTTTAAATTGACCAAGCGCACTGCATATCAAACAAATCAGTTAAACATAATAAAAAATAGAATAAATATAACACTATGATTTAATAGCAAAAAATGTTTTTAGAACCTGGGATAGAGAAAGTTGGCTCCTTCATTGCCAGACATGTAATCTTTCAGTAGTTGAGGATGGTATTCCAATATCTCCCTAAATATTAATTCCTTTATGTCTTCCTTTGTCAGTCGTCGACTTTCAAACTCAAACTCGATTTTCGAAATCGGCTGGAAAGAAGGTTCCCTCTCAACTTTGGATAAACCCTTGAAGTAAGGATCCGCTAATGCCTGAGTTGAAAACCATATATAAGAAGAGGAAAATTGTCAACACAAGGGAAGAAAACTAACAATATGAATAAACATAACAAACTTCACATGCAAAACAGAAACTAATAATATATACCTGTTCAGCGGTTGGTCGATCCTTTGGGTCAAAAGACAAAAGTTTTTGCAACAATCGAAGTGCTGAAGAATCTGCGCTTGGAAATTTTTCAGTGAATGATACTGCTTGCTTTTTTCGCATACTTGACAGGTATCTTCTTGCCTTCTCATTACGGACCTGAGTAAGTAAAATAATAAAAGAATAGATTTAATTTGGTTCTTTGAAGAGTGACATTCAACAAATAAATAAATAAATTTTCTATGAAAAGGTCGTACCCCAGAAACGGTGTCCGTTGTTGGAGTCCCAAGCAGATCGGTGATCAGATCCAACTGATGAGCTACACTTTTACCCGGAAATAATGGCTTCCCACTTAATACCTCTGCAAATATGCAGCCTATACTCCAAATATCAATGGCAGGTGTATACTGCAAATCCAAGAAATGTTATCAGTCAAACGAAGTAAATGTAACAATGATCACACTACAACAATGGCCTTCGAAAAAGGGACATAGACCGACGCAATTACCTGATAGAAAGGAATTTGGACTTCCAGGAGAAACCCATATCCTCTCCTGAACAACAATTATTTTAATCTAGGTATCACTTTTCCAGACACTCACTCAGAAGGCAGTTCCACATAAACCACAGAATTGATAGGTGATAAAAATATCAAAACCATACAAAAGTGAGTGAAAAACATGTCCTACTTTCATAATTTTCTTGTTTAGGATGTCAACTATTCCCATAGAGTCAAACCAAAAAGGAACTGGAAAGGAGTGGAAACAGAAACTACCAACAGAAGCAAGAAACACTATTTTAAATGATAATTCTCAATCAGCAAATCAAACTCTAGCAACTGTACAAACACATAAACCAAAGGAGCAACGCAACATACAATGGAGTTTAATCTCAAAAAAGTAGCCATCTAAATGCGCTAGTTGACAAAAACCCATCAAATCTTAAGGACAAAGAGTAGTTACAGTAAGAATAACTAACCCGTGGATAAACAAAATGTGACATTGGTCAATTCCACATAGGCTTAAAGAAGTAAGCTTATCAAGATGTTCTACTTTTCACCCCTTTCTTTACTAATGCTTCCACACATAAAACTCCAAATCACCAACTACAAAGAAGTTTAAAACTAAGTTGCAGACTGATCATGCACAATGATAGGAGAATGCAAAGTACTCCAAAACAAATCAGTTGATGCAAACTTATATGCAGATATCAAATACAATACACCAATCCAAATATGAATTTTCGATGCTGAGTTTCTACTCTGACAAGAACCTCACTTTCTCTCGGTGACTTTAATGCTAGTCAGACCAAGAACTTGTAAAAGATTTAAAGAAAAAAAGAGAGAGATAATATGAACTGAAAGCATATAAGATGTAATGCAGTAATAATACCTTTGAGGAGAAAGATCCACAAAGCTCAGGAGCTCGATACCATCTGGTAGCCACATAATCCTGCAAAGCACATAAGAGTAACATAATTAAAAAAAGGCGATATCCTGAAATTGAAGTCACAACACTCATCAGTGTCTGAAATACTCCATAAAGATGATATAATGTGTTGTATAAGAAATACCGAGAGAAAAGGGGAACCGAGTTGGAGATATTTATAAAACTGAACTTCCAGCATGACGTACCGTCCAAAAAACTGTAGTTGGTGTATCGTTGAATGCAACTCTTGCAAGACCAAAGTCACAAATTTTGAGTTTACAATTCGCGTTCGCCAATATATTCTTTGGTTTGAGATCTCGATGATACACATTTGCTGCAAGCACATAGCTCAAAATTAATATAAATCCTAAAACAGCTGGTATGATTATGAATATAACCTATTTGTTCTATAAAATAATTAATTACCTGTATGCATATATTTCAGAGCGCGTAACATCTGATAAAGGAAAAATCGTAGGTGTTCATGTGTCAAATCATCATTTGCTTTGATGACCTGATGGAGATCAGACTCCATTAACTCAAAAACAACATAAACATCTTTAAAATCTCGCCTTGAAGGTGGGAGTATAATCCGTTTAATTTCAACAATATCAGGGTGCCGTAAAAGCCGCAATAATTTAACCTCACGCAAAATTCGTATAGCATCGGAGCTATGCTCAAAGATATTAGTTATTTTCTTTATAGCCACCTTTTCTCCTGTATGTGTGTCAATTGCTGCACATACAGTTCCATAGCTTCCCTTCCCAATAACTTCCAAAATTTTGTATCTGTTACCATCTCCATATTCTGTGAAAAATTCCGCCTCTTTTGAGCACTGCACAGGGAAGAATTGATTAAGACACTATTCAACCCACACAATTGCCACTGTTTACCAGAATGATTTTGGTTATATTATACTTAGCGATTTAGGTTATAACATCCCTAATCCATTGCTAAGAAACTTGTGGTCCTTCAAAAAACTTTCACACAGACAAGCAATATTAATACCAAAAAATAGTTAAAACTAGTTCATATGAGAATACCAACAGAAGAAGAGGGTTTTGGAAAAATAGAAACCAAGTGATCATTGGGCTTGGTATATTTTAAGGTACTTATAATTTCATAAATTCTAAATCCAAAAGCGCACAAAACGATGCATTTATCAATATGTAAATGTTGCTAACGCGTCCCAAGCAAATTTATTGTTGAGGCAACACAAAGGCCTTTACACAAAGTCAACATACACAAAAGCCTTTACAGGTTAAGCTTTTCAAAGTTTACCAAGAAAGAAAGATAACAACCGTAAAAAACCCAAAAAAATACAATATTTTCCTGGATTAGGACTTGAGAAAACCTGATCATTATGTCAAGTTAGACATAAGGGAGGAAACACGTAGTACATGAGGTAGGGGCTGGAATCATATGAAGTATGCTTTTCTAGGGGACATTTAACTACAATTGGACATTACAGTGCTTCAAATTTAATCAAGGTTGTGGCCCATTACTATTGCTACTACCTACAGATATCGGATTAATCAAGAAAAGTTATAATCTAATCATAAATGTCAGGAGATATAAATAAAAAGGAGGATAAAGTACAATCCCGATTTCATTTTTGTTCAATAAAAAGTATAATAATCATGGAGAGCTAAAAAAGCAATCTGCTTTATCTAGTTTCATCTTTTAGTAAAAAAAAATTAATCCATTCATCGTTTCGTAAAATAATTACACAAACCGGAACCTGATCTAAATATAAGGAGATAATAGCTACAACAAATTCACATAAGGGAAAACAAAAAACAAAAGAAGTCATTAGTGCTAAAAAAAGCAACCTACTTTATCAAAAATATTGCTTCATTTTTTCGTAATTAAATTACACAAATTGTAACCTGATTTAAATATAAAGAGATAAAAGCTACATCAAAAACAGCAAACTCACAAAAGGAAAAAAAACTGCTTTAGTAAATTAATGACACAAATCGGAACCTGATTCAAATAAAACGAGATAAAAGCTAAAAAAAAAAAACAGAATCACACAAAGCAAGTTTAGTGCTAAAAAATCTGAGGAATCCAATTTCGTTAATCTTTTCATTAAATTAATTTCACAAATCAGAGACCTGATCTACAAACAAGGAGATAAAAGCTACAATTTTGAAACCAACAAATTCACTCACGAGAAAAAAACACAAACTAAGTTCTTAAAATCTTAATCAATATGTCAACTATTTTCTTTATTAAAAAATGAGAACAAATCACCAATCATATTACTAGTTTGACTCAGATCTCTTATTCCATACAAAAAAATATACAAAAAGCTACAACTTATCACAATTCACAAATATCCAAATTTACATGCAAAATATGAAATATCCAAACGAAACACAAACTAAGTGCTTAACCAATATGCCAACTATTTTCTTTATTAAAAAATGAGAACAAATTATAAATCATATTACTAGTTTGACCCAGATCTCTTATTCCATACAAAAAAATATACAAAAAGCTACAACTTATCACAATTCACAAATATCCAAATTTACATGCATAATATGAAATATATACATAATATGAAATATCCAAACAAAACACAAACTAAGTGCTTAACCAATATGTCAACTATTTTCTTTATTAAAAAATGAGAACAAATTACAAATTATATTACTAGTTTGACCCAGATCTCTTATTCCATACAAAAATACAAAAAAACTACAACTTATCCAAAATATCCAAATTTACAAACAAATATATATATATATATATAGAGAGAGAGAGAGATATATATACCTTCTTCTTCTGATCAGGCTGCATCGAACAAATATTCAAATCCCAGATTTAAATCCTCAAAAAGATTAACAAAACCCCAATAAATTAGCCAAAAGACTCTATCTTTAACCTCACCCAATCACTAACTCTCTCTCTCTTTATATATATATATCAATAAAAATAAATATATGTATAAATATGAAATCGATAAATAATAACCTTTCTCTCAAAACAATTAAATTAACCACCTCACCAAACTCAAATCTAATAACTCACTCACTCTCTCTCTCTTAAAAAACCCCAATTGGGAAAAGATTTAAAATGAAAATAGAGAGAGATTGTGATAATTAGGGTTTGGATATTTAAAAGGCTTTTTAATAGTAATTAATTGGCAGAGAGAAAGTGTAGAGAGAGAGAATGCTAACGTTGCGGGTACCTTTTTATGAACACTGTGTTGTTTGTTTCTTTGAAGGTGTATTTATTCACAATTAAAACCCCTATTGTATTTTGTGATATTTTTGTATGTATAATTATTATTATTATAGTCTGTTGCCCATTTTATAATTGGCTCTCTAAACTATCTATCTTTTCTAATTTACCCCTGCCCATCAGAAATAATATTACGAATCCGGTCCATTGTATTTTAATTAATTTAAATATGGTTATTTTTGAGTTATCTGATATATGTTGGATTTTTAGTGGTTGTCACACACTTAAATTAAATAGACTGGGTTCATTGCATTGATTATGCGTTGATTGCATTCGGTCCATTGTATGACCTGTTTTGGCCAAGTCTTTTGTTATTATATGTAGTAATCGTCGCCCACACGTTGAGTATGCGATACGTATATAAATATGATCCCGACAAATGAATTTAAAATTTTCAAAAAAAATAAAATAAAATGATGGAATGAATATAGTAAATTAATAATTGTATATAAGGAGTAATATGATGTTTTATTGTTATAGAAGTATAGTTTGAGAGATGAATTGTATATTAATAGTACATAAATATGTTTTATGTGTGGAAAATAACATATTTATTTAGTTATTTGTGTATTTGAATTGTATTATGGTATATGAGTAATTAGTAAATTAGAATATGGGCATTTGACAGCTTCATTTCTCTTGAATTGACTTATATTAATAGTATGATATGATATTACAATATTGATTTTTTTTAATGAAAATGTTTATATCGGTACTTTTTTTCTTGTTAAACTACTTTTTATTGATATATGTGGTTCTTATCAAAATAGATATATAACAACAACTCTCTTTAGCAATACTTTATGCATGAATAAACTCCATATCACTACTGTAAACACTGTTCTAAAAGACGATGATAAGCGAAAATTTGACGGATCATAGGCGAGACTAGTAGATTAGACGAGATTAAGCAGTGATTAAGTAAAATTATGCGGGACTAGGTATTAGACGGCTCATTTTCTCTTAAAACATGTCTTGTGTCTTTTAAAACATTGACCATAAAAGTTAATGGTCTCAACTACAAAGTTGTTAGGCTTTGTTTTAGGAAATTTGTCATTATATAGCAAATAAATAGGAATACACCTTCCTAGATACATTTATTTGCTATCCTTGGTGCATATATTTTATATAAAAAAAAAGTAAATGTGTAAAAAGTATTAATGAATACTATGATTTTAGAGGTTTAGATGAGGTTGATTGGTGGAGTAAGATAATTTATAGGGTAATTTCCAAAAATATATACATGGTTGGGACTATCTACATATCATCAATAGTTTATAGGCCTTTTTGCATTTTACTCTTTCATTGACCACGCGTTTAGCCACACCGACCTCATCTAATTATTTCTCAACACCGAATAATAATGTGTCACGTAAGATTATTGAGGATTTGCGTAATTTAGTTTTTGTGATATGCAGAAAATGTCCCATAATATTCCACGAACGCTATAAAACCACCAGACTGAATACCAGACAGTCTTTTATGTAATTTTTAGAATTTTTTTGACACCCAACCAAAACAAAAATAAAACCCCAAATATAATATTTATGGAACCACAGTTGAGACTACCCTAAATTTAAATATTAATTAAAAATATTTAAAATTTTAATGATTTTAATATATTTTATTTAACTATTCAACAAAATAAAACTCAAAATATAATATTTATGGAACCCTAGTTGAGACAACCATAAACTTAAATATTAATTAAAAATATTTAAAATATTTAAAATTTTAATATATTTTATTTGACGATTCAACAAAATAAAAATCTAAATATAATATTATAGAACCCTATTTGAGACTACCCTAAACTTAAATATTAATTAACAATATTAAATATATGGCCGAATAACATACTCTTAAATTTCGGGATGAAAATGAAATTCTAAATTTACATTAGGACTGGTGTGTTGAGAGTCTGATTGAATCTATCTGGCTCATTAGCATTATTGATAATATTCACTTTAAATTGAAATAAAGTCCAAGGCTCTCAATTGACACTTAAATAGTATCCGAAATTTTGGATAAGGTTAGCAGATTTGGAAAGAAAAGCTTAGTGAACGGATAATCTTAGGCTTTATTTGGCTACATTTGTATTACGAATCATTTTAGCTTGATTGAGAATAAGATAGATATAAGTTACCGTATTTTTTTCAAATTTCTTTATATTTTTTGAGGTCGGATCTTCGAATATAAATTTAGAATATACAATAAGAATCTCTTATCTCTTACTCAAAGTATTTTCAAAATAAACAATAACGATTACAAAATTGATCCGAAGAGCCGGTCACATGCAAATGTGTCATACCTTCAAATATCTCAAATATTAAGAGTTACAATTTTTTTTTTTAAAAAAACACTGTTGATTTAGGCTTGAGAACTGCATTCATCGTATGATCGTAGCACCCGTGAGTGTGCTGCATAATTGGAGAAACGAATTTGATAAATGGAAAACCAACAGAGTTGAAGTCTCTTACAGTAAAGATTAGCGCAAAACCTGCTTGTGTAGTCGCAGGTTGTGGAGCGTGGTGGATCATAACGATTTCAAGGATAGTGTAGTGTAAGTTATATTATCCCACCAACTTCCTTTGAAATTCATGATTTAAGCGCGTAACATATCTTCAAGGGTTTGTATAGTACGTGTGCGTCAGTCCCACATCGTCCAGAACAGACTAAGTTAGCACATAACTCTTAATCACTACAAATGATCTTATGACTATTTCAAGTACCAAAACAATTTACAATGCAAGGAAAAACTCAACTTCGAATCAAAACACATATATACAGCTGCGAATTGTTTTACCTTAGAAATAAATAAATAATTGACATCCTTATAAAAAATATAACGTATACTAGTGAATTGCATTTATGTTTTTTTCCCTCTCCAATAACTTCACGCATATACCACTCCACTTAAATTGTGGTTTTTCTGAAAATGTTACTCAATTCAACTTGATTTTTTTTTACATATTACTTTGATATATGCTTACATTCGACTCGTGCTTGAAATAAATTTCATTGCTTTAAAAGCATCCTTGATATATCAATCAATTACATTTGTTTTCCTTTATAAAAAAATATGTCAAAAACACCTCAATTTTTTTCTTAAGTTGGGCCTTCTGAATTATGGAGACGGCTCTATTGATCTGATAAAACTATTAGAAAACTACGGATACCGATTTAGAACTTCTATTGGAACTAGGTGGGTCAATGCAGTAAAAGCCATACTTGTTGTTCGTGTGTAACTAACTATGTATCAGTGTTATGAATTAAATATTGCCTTGTGTTTTGTGTTTGCTGTTACCAAAATGCACGGTACCACGGAAAAGGACGGTGGTGTCCCTTATTTTGTACTGTTTTGTAGAATATTCTGCCCTCTCTTTGGCCAATTATTGTTTTATTTTTTGAAAATATCCTATATTTTCCTTGCATATTCCCTTTGAATATTGTCATATACACTAATACAACTATACAAGTACATTTTCATTGTTCACATCATCTAAAAGTAGAAGCCACATAATCAGACTGGACATTGACGACTGTTAAGAGACTACCTGATTTATAAATAATCTCAAAATTGTATCATTTTCACGTATTTTAGTAGGTCCTTAGAATCTTCACCATGGTCTACGAACCAATGGTTTAAGATAGAGTCTACACTTTTAAGAATTTGACACAAAGTTAAGTGAATATTGTTCTGTTTGTTTTTTTTACTCTAGAGGAATAAATTTTAGTACGTATCAATTATGTATGTTCACATTATTAATTCATCTTACAGTAAATTAATCTCTTATACTATCAACTTAATAGCTGGACATGCTTTTTTGAGGTTGGATTGATTTTTTTTGTTAAGTTCACTTCTTGTAAATGAATAAGAAAGTTTCAATCTACCAATAAATTTTCCATGACGTAAGTCAAAGAACGTACAATTTCGAAGTCATGAAATCGTTGCAAGGAAATGTCACATGAAGTCGTGATTTTACTTGGAGATATTGCATTATTAAATTTGAGAAGTTTAGGGTGATGGTGATATATTTAGAGCTTTCAACACATGTTCATTTAAATTAATTTTAAAAGTTGATAGGTAAAGAGTTGTATCAATAACCCCACTTTCGCCTCACGGAAAAATTAAAATCTGATAAGCTAACCTCACCTTTTGCTTATTAGTTAACCACAATCTTTCAATGGAATTTGGCATCATCCATATGAACAAGTCTTCTTTAATTAGGTCTAAAATTTTATTAATAATTAGTCTCTCAATAATTGATGAAAGGGACAATATGTAGTTGGTTAAATAATAAAAAAAGTAGCTATAAAAAACAAAATGAAGCATGTGACAAGTGTGCCAACCAGATCATCATTCCAGACCACATATTTCATGATTACACTGTCGGTTTGTTTAAATTGAGCTTTAATTATTTTTCTTTAAAAACCTTGCCTGCTTAAAAGTCACTATTAACTAACAGAACTGATTGCCTGCATAATTTAAACAAGTAACCTGAACATTTTGGATCAATTAGTAAGGGGTAAGTTGAAACTCTTAACGCTTTCAAGAAAGAAAATATAAGAGTTACTCATGTATTTTAGTTGAACATGAGTAAAGAGAGCCCAAAATCTTCAATTTCTTAAATCTCGAATTAAATTGTTGATGGTGATAAATGTACAACCAACCGGTCCAACCCCATGCGGCCATGCCCCAGCTACAAGTGGTCAACAAGTTTACCCACGATGCAAACAAGTTAAAATTATGAATAAATTAAAAAAAAACATGGAAAAAGAAAATTAGTAACAAGCAATAACTGGCTAGTGGCCATTACACAAACCTTTGTCTAGGGGCACTGATAATAAATTGTTGTTGGTGATCAAATTTAATTAAGTGGTCCAACAAAAATATCAGGACAGAAATGTCGTATTAAGGTGAGGCACCAAAAAGATTTGACACTACACCAACCACGTGTATTTGATATTTACAAAATTGATACCGTAATGTCCTGGTTACTCTTATGCATACCTTGTTTAGATGTCCCTATTGAGTTAGAGGCACTCTAGTCTTGTATACAAACTTGCCTTAAACTAGCAACAAACACTAATAGGAGTAAAGCTGAAAATGATATGCTTATCAGATAAAGAGTTGAGGATCTTTATGTTAGTACTAAACTACAAATCAATCACATATATATATTTCAGGCTTGGTATGTTTTGCTTATAAAATAAAAATAAAAATACAAGGCTTTCTTATGTAACTTCGAAGCAAATAAACATATTTGATTCAAACCGAGAAGAAGATATAGCGAAACACCACATTGGAAAACACAAACAAAATATCGTTCCATCAATATTCTAGTTAACGGGTGCGTACTTGCCAAAAAAAAGTATAAAATATAATCATATCAAGGGCGAGCGCAAGGGCGATAAGAACAAAAACACTAGCAGGCCACACGAGCCAATGGGAACTACTAACTACTACCTACCGGGGAGGAACTCTTCAATAAAATGAAGAAGCATATTGTAGATACTTAGTCCCAATTGGGGATAACCTTTGGGCATCACTTGAAGGTACCAATGAAGGAAAAAGCGAAAGCAAGTACCACAAAGAGCCCGAGTAAATTAAAGAAACTGATCGAGTATATGCAGAAGAAGGAAAAAAGGGCTTTGAAGTGGAAAAGTATAAATGTGAGAGTTGCTTGGCAAGTGAGGCCAACTTTACTTTACCAAAGTAACATCGCCTTTTTTGATTAGTAATTTTAATTCCAAGGGGTCACTGCGATGGAATTTCAGATTAGTGATTTTATATCTAGTCGGAATGGTTCAGAATCGGATGAATGGAATAATGAAGGATATAGGAGCATTCCCAACCACGACTACAACTAAATTTTAATGTCATAACCATAGTTATAGGAGCATTCCCAACCACGATAGTTTTAGTTTTGGCTTTAAAGCGTCTTAGGTGCCGCTTTTATATTTGGTCTGTTAAAGAAAACTTGGAACTTGTAGTAAGAAAGTAAACAAAGCATATCTGGGTCATGGATATCCATTTTGTATCAGTGTCACTGTTACTATTGTACTAAAATATAGGTACTGTATTAACATTACAACACTAAATATGGGTACTATATTACCATTAAAAATATGTTAATATGGACATTCATTTTGAAATTAAGTGTCTATTGTGAATATTAAATACTCCGTACATGATAAGGTTAACATGCGTGGTTGGAGTTTAGAATGTTAGTTGTAGCCTAAACATACCATCTGGTTGGAGTTTAAAATGTTAATGTAAGAGTACTTAACATGTGTTGTTGGACTTTAAAATGTTAGTTTTAGCCTAAATGACAACTTTTAACTAACAATCTAAACTTGACATTTAACAATATTATTTGAGATGCTCTAAGATCATATGACAATCAATGTCACCAACTGGGCATTCTCTATTATCAGATTATTCAGAGTAAATAAGCATACTACATAAATCCACATCTTTAAGTTTCTTATTAGCAATGCCAATACTATACATGAAGCCTTAAAGAAGCTGAAATATAGCCATTTGTCAGTGTGTTAGATCCCGGAGTTTCATTACATAAACAACTCACAAGGTCATTGAACTTCCACTTATTTAACATCTAACAAAACACAACTGTAGTTGTTACAAGTATTAAGTACCAATAATGCATGATATTGAAACGGACCAAACAAGTTATGGCACGCAGGAGGGGGGAATTTATGTCCAATCTATTTATTATTGTAGACTTTGGACTTAAAATACAAAATAAGCAGTCTTAAATCATACTTATAAGTTACAAGGGTTATACAATAGTGTATACTTTTACTGAGCACACTAAAGTATTATAAGTGGTGATGCCATTAAAGTCATAAATAGAATACAGTTGCTGTATGAGGAATTCTAGTAACTCAGAAATGAGTAAGAATTCATACATGGTTACATATATACATAAGAGGTACATACATACACCAGCATGTTTCAGATTTGACCAAATTTCTCTCTCTCCTCTACTTCTCATCTCGGGTTCAGCTCTTACTCCGGTTTCAGTTTAAGAGAAGCACTGAAATAACGGTTGGAATCAGAAGCAGAACTGGAGTGTTAAAGCCTTAACGGTGATAACAGTCATTTAATATAACAGTAAATATAACACTAAAGAGCATTTACACTTAAGTGACGATCATAAACAAACTCTTAAATACTTTCCTTTCACTTAGCCGTCAAACGTTAATAACAGGGATATAACAAACAGGAATCCAAGGTCAATATGCTATACCAAGTCAGAGAAAAGATGTTTGTCGTTTATTAGGTAAAATCAACATCAATTACATCAGTAGCTATAAGTTTTCGACATTATGAATGCATAAATGCCATAAAAGACTAAGAGGGCTTATATAGAATTGAAGTGGCAATATATATACGAAGACCACAGCTTCAGAAAATATTGCAAGGTTTTGGATTTGATAATTTAAATGCGTGTATTTTTTTTATTCCAGTTGATTCTCAAGGAGAGGTCGATGTGAGAATTTATCAGTACAGCCTTAGAAACATAGAAAGTAGAAACCTGAACATATAGGAAATTGAAGAAGAAGGACTTCGGAGTCCAAAGATAAAGGGGAACAGGTTTAATTGGTCCACTAGTTTTTCAACATATTCAAAGTTGTATTCTGTCAACTATGAATCCATCGAAAAAGAGATCTGAAAAGAAAAAACGGAGATTCTAAAAAGAAAGTCAGCCTGCGTGTAATTTTCAACTTCTGTACCCTTGGATTATTTCAACATTCATTAAAACTGTTGAACAGTTTTTGACATTGCATTTCAAATATCCTCTAAAACTAGGAATCATATACTAGTCTTTTTTCAGCATGGCACGAATAAGATAACGGGAACACAAGCCTCTGCATTTGACCTTATAATGATAGAAATTAGATAAATACCAATGAAGTAAGAGGCCTAAGTTCCTAGGTGGATTTACTTTAAACTGTCTCACAAGATTAAAATAAAGCCACAGTACCTGCAAAGACCCAGTTCACAAACAGGTAGCTAATCATAAGAAATCTAAATTACCTGTTGATACAGTAACGCTTTCCAGTTGGTGGGGGGCCATCATCAAAGACGTGTCCAAGATGAGCATCGCAAGCAGCACAGAGAACCTCTGTTCGAGGCATGAAAATAATGGACATATCAAGCTTCGATTTCACATTATTTCCAACACCTTTATAGTAGGAAGGCCACCCGGTCCCACTATCGAATTTGGTAGATGATCTTGCAAATAAAATATGCACATTCAAAATCAGAGAAATATATGCAAAAAGATGAGCACTTTTTTGAAAGAATTATAGAGCTTACTCGAATAGAGGAGTGTCACAACATATGCAATGGTACGTTCCCGGAGTCTTGGTTTTCCAATATTCCCTGAACAATTATTTAAAAGTTAACGATATAGGTTATGATAAAAAATCAACACCACCAAAAAGACTAATCAACTTCTCTTACGAAAACACAATGGGCACTTGACGTGAATGGCCAGTTGGCTTAAGATACTTCCAGGAGAAGAAAAAAAGAAAACACTGGCTATTTTTCAGTTTTCACCAAATGCATAATGGACCATTTCTTTATAAATCTCAACAAATCAACTATATTGTAAAACCAAATAAAACTGATGACAGGTAGCGCGTATACCCAGAAAAAGCCCTCTCAGTCCCCTTTTGTCGAGTCACGTAAAATTGTTCACCTGTGAGTCGCTTCTTCCATTCTTCATTGCTCACAGAAGTATAATCTCCCTGGCCTGCTAGTCACAATATTCAGTTGTCACTCGTTCATTTATAGAGTACCGGAAGAATAACAAAAAAAACAGATTGATAAAGGTTCCACGAGACAAAATACGCAAGAAAGAAAGACGGGCTTCATAAGGGATCAATTGATTTTCTTTCATCTGTTGCTACCAACAATAGAATGTTACATTATTTTGGTCGCATAAATGATAGAGTATTTCAATACCCCATAAAATAATTAGAGGATGCCTGGTTGTATGTGTAAAAACATTGCTCTAAGTCTTGTTTTAAATAACGTGGTGACTAATTCTGAAGATAACATTCCCTCAAATTTTTGAAAATTTTCATAAGTGGAAAATTTTGATTGAGTTGCAACTTATGGAGTAAAATCAAGCCACATGCATTGTCAAAGGTGTCATTGCTTTTAGTACACAAGTGAAAACTACATAGAAGAAAACAACTATGGCTCTTCTTAATTGCGCCATAATATTATTTATGTTTTGGAAGACGGAACAACACTTCATCGACTGCATTAGAGAGATTGGTAATCAATCTGTAACTGATTTAGAGGATCCTGGTGAAAAACATGAAAATTTGGGGACAGGCATGAAGAAGCTTTCATTGATTTGGAAAATCCAAATTCATTTGTACACCGGAATAACATGGAGACTGATTTCATTATAAGTTTCTCAAAAGTTGGCATGTGGTTGTCTATATACTAGTACTTTTCGGTTGTGTCACTTAAACAAAGGTCTACAGGCTAAATCATTATATTCGAGTCCAAGAAGAGTTTCATTGATTCTTACTATTAAAGTGAGCTTTAAAAGTCAAATAGCAAGATTTGCAACACAGAGAAAGCAGCGCTGGGCCGTTGAGTAATCAATTTTCAACGTCTTCCTATAAATTGAACTGCCATTAAAATAGTTCTGATTTCTGCTTGAAATTTAACTCAAAGTAAAAGCTTTAACATTGGTTGAAGGGAAAAAAATAAGATCATATGACATTGCATAACATATTTTCACTATAGAAATAACAGGATTGCAGCTTCACAAGAGTGAAATGAACTGGATTTTGTAACTGCTAACTAAAGGCTAATTCATCCACAAAGATAGACGAAATTCTCATGCAAGGGACCAATAAAGAATTCATACAATCCTTAGTTACTATGAGACGTAATCATAGAAAGAATATATGACATCACTACAAGTTTACAACACAGATAAGTGATGCTTACCAATTCAATTAGGAGAGGACAATCCATTGTAATGCCATTTTAACCATAGGAAAGCTATATATACGAAACAAACCTAAATATATGAATTTCCAAATATATCATTGCCTAAAATAAATTTCAGCTTCTTCAATTTCATCAAACTTTTGTGACAAATGAATCCGAAAAGGCCTTCTACTAACTCTTCGTAATCAAATATTGCAGTTCACTGGTAATTTCCTAACCACCACGTTTAAATCTTATTTGCACAAATAACAAGCAAAATTGTGAAAACATTACTTAATAGTTAGAATTTCCAAATCCCAAACCAATTACATTGCTAGTCCTAGTTCCTTAAACATGCTTTCATAATTCATAGTTTCATACACTCGGTAGTTAATCTAATATCTACAAATGACATGATGACAGAGATATTATCAAGGCTTGTTTGGTTGACCCTTTGTTGCTTAGTTATTCACTTTCTCCCGTAACTCCCCATATTTCTTGTCGGTCGCAATAAAACTTAATTATACGACATTGGAAAAATAGAAGCTTTAAGCTGAACAAAACAAAGGTTTATTTTTCTATTTCTCAACACAGAGAGTTTCACTTCAATTGTTTGTGAAGAGAATCTTCGTCCGTGTAGACTTGTATAGTTATCGACTTCAATTGTTGAAAGTTTCTCTCTATTTCAAAGAAAATTATATAAAAATGCGTTCTTCTCAGGTCCAAACAATTCAGCTTATTTCTAAAATGTTCCAGCCAAACAACCTGTAGTTCTAGAAGTTACTAACATTGTACGGCACAGGGAAAAAGGAATGGACTACGTATAGCACTTAAGCAAGAAACTGTAAATGGGGCATCAAACCCAAATCATGAGGGTGTCAAATCATTATTTTCAACAAAATAGTTATAAAAAGCGCGATAAGAAAATAACAGTTATGAGAGTGTGGTAGCACCCTACGGTGATCAATATTTACCTTTGCTATGCGCACATATGAGGTTTTGGACCGAGTTGAATTAACATCAGTTAGTTTTGGGTGTGACACCATCTTAGGTATCAACTTTATTATTTCACTATTCAAACAACAATTATAGACGGTTTTTTTTAATGCGTTCTAACGGATGATACTGAAGTTGACAGATTTATTTATATGTAACTGATACTAGCAAGTATTTTCGATTTATGTAACATTACGTTTATCATTTATAATATAAAATCATATTTATTTTAAAATATAAGTTATATAAAAACCCACACACATTGTACTATTAACATAAGCAAACTCAATAAAAGCTGAGGCCGACAAATTTTGCCTAATTTTTCCAAAAATATCCTCACTCTGTTCTAATAATTACTAATATACCTAATCTAATCAATTAACAATTTGTCCTAACTATATTTTACTAATTACGGATATACCCTAAATTAATTAAAAATTCGTTTTAACCTGCATAACTACAATAAATGATACAAATTTGAATATAATGTTCAAAATAAAATATATTACGAGATTTATGTCATTACGCGTCTTGTAAATTTTACCAGTATATATATATAGATAGAGGGGATACCTTGAAAGCTGTCTGGTTTCTGGGAAGAGGGAGAGGAACCCATGACAAGAGAAACTCTTTTTATGCTAAGAAGTTGAAAATTTAATAAAAGTGAAGGGGAAAATGTTGGTTTAAAATGAGAAACAAGAAGGGGTTTTGATGATAAATACTGCTTATTATTAGTAGTATTATTAATATAATAAGATGAGTTATATAATATGGGTTGACAAGCCATTGTTGATTGTTCTTCATTTATTCAAGTGTATACATAAAATACATAATACATACATGGTACATAATAATACTAGCTACAAGTACTTACACGTGGACTTTTGTCACCCTGTGTTTTTTAGATGACGTGTGTACTCAATGAGCTCTAATATTTAGAGCATAATTATTAGTGGAGATGTTAGCAATTTTAATCTGCATAAATTAACCATTTAAATTACACTTATAACTGTATTGCATGTTAACTTTTACATGTTTTTTCCCTCTGAATTAGACATGTTAGCATTAGTTTTGTTTTTGTTTTTAGGTAAGTATGTTAGCATAAGTTATTGGATCTATTTTATACTACTATATATTCTACTTGAAATATACAGTACAACTCTAATATCACTAAAATATAAATATTTTTGTAGGGTTGGTTTTATATTGTCGGAAAACAATCATACTAAAATATGCACTTAAAAATAAATAAAATTACTTGAGCACCTCACTTTGGCCGTCTATATTGTTGAGTGTAACATAATATACGGAGTACTATTAACGTTGGGTTCGGTCCGGTCCGGTTCGGTTCGGTTTTTGACAAAACCGAAACCGAATATGTTTTTCGGTTCGATTTTTTTCGGTTTCGGTCTTTTTATTTTTTGGACCGAATCAGACCGGTTTTTTCAGTCCTGCTTTGGTTATTTTTCGGTTTTATTTTTGGTTTTTCTGTCTTTTTCGGTTTCGGTCTTTTTCGGAAAACCGACCCAAATTTTTTTCGGTTTTCCGGTTTCGGTCTTTTTCAGATTTTTTCGGTTTTTCGCCCGGTTCTAAGTATTATTGCGTGTGAGAGAGCATATATGTTAGGTCATACTTATATTAGTACATGTGTCAAATTATACATTTTTGTATAATTAGTCCAACATTGCCTTGTCATTGCCTTGTTTTAATAGTGTAGATGATTGTATTTTTTTCAATTTTTTTTAATAATCTCTAGTTATATATATTTATAACTTGAAATCAATTTTTTTTTTTTTAAAAAAGTAAAAATTTGTATTTTTTTAAAATTACATCTCTTTAAAATGTCAAATAATGCCAAATAAACAAATTAATTGTCAAAAGTTTATAAAAATATGAAAATCATTTTTTTTAAAGTAACTATTAACCAAATGATGAAATCATTGACTTTACAAAAAAAAATTAAAATTTAATAACATTTATTAATGAAAACAATGTATAGTTAGAAAAATTATACAAAAATGTATAGTTAGACTCTCCCTTTTGTTTATATTAGGACTCAAACTTAATTACCGTTACAAAAATACGTTACCTTTATCTCTTGTGTATTTTTTCGGGTAAATTTTGGATTGATAACTTAATTACAACTTAATTAAAAATTGATCCGTAAAACTAAAACTAATTAAGGATTGGTTCATTTCAGCGACGCCTATTCAGTGAGCAACACGTGTACAATACGATGTGTGCACGATGCATTGGAGTGCGCCCCTCATGTTTTCTGAAATTACAGCGTTGCCCAATAGTTTTAAATATTATGGTTTCGGTTTTCGGTCCTTAGTTCAAATCTAATTATAAAAGGCTATATAATTCCAAAATTTGATACATTAAATCACAAAAATTAAATAAAAATAGGAAGAATTAGGACAAATTCAGATTTTTTTAAAAAAAAAATCCAAAAAATCTAAAATCAACAAAAATCCAAAAACGCAAATAAAAATAAAAAATAGTATGAGGAATTTTAAGTCAATTTAAAAATAGTATGACCTATTTTAAGTCATTTTAAAAACAGTATGACTCATTTTAAGTCAATTTAAAAACAGGCTGACCCATTTTAGATCAATTAAAAAACAGTCTGACTCATTTTAAGTCATTTAGAAAACAGTCTGGCTCGTTTTAAGTTATTTTAAAAATAGTCTGACCCGTTTTAAGTTATTTTAAAAATATTCTGCCTCATTTTAAGTCATTTTAAAAAGAATGTGAGTCGTTTTAATTCATTTTAAAAAGAGTCTAAGTCATTTTAAGTCATTTTAAGTGAATTTAAAAACAGTGTGACCCATTTTAAGTGAATTTTAAATCATTCTGACCCATTTTAAATCATTTTGAAAATAGTCTGACCCATTTTAAGTCATTTAAAAAAAAGTCTAACCCATTTTAAGTCATTTTAAAAACAGCTGACCAATTTTAATTCATTTTAAAAACAGTCTGAATTATTTTAAGTCATTTTAAAAGCATTCTGAAAATCTGACCCATTTTAAGTGAATTTAAAAACAGTTTGACTCATTTTAAGTCATTTTAAAAACAGTCTGACCCATTTTAATTTATTTTAAAAAAAAGTATGAACCATTTTAAGTCATTTTGAAAACAGTCTGAACTATTTTAAGTCATTTTAAAAACAGTCTGACTCATTTTAAGTCATTTAAAAAAGAATGTGAGTCATTTTAATACATTTTAAAAAGAGTCTAGCTCATTTTAAGCCATTTTAAAAACAGTCTGAATCATTTTAAGTCTTTTTAAAAATAGTTTGACTCATTTTAAAAAAAATGTGAGTCGTTTTAATTCATTTTAAAAAGAGTCTGAGTCGTTTTAAGTCATTTTAAAAACACTCTGAGTCGTTTTAAGTAATTTTAAAAATAATCTGAATTGTTTTTTAAACAATACAAGTCATTTTAAAACAGTGAGAGTTGTTTTTTAAACAATACAAGTCATTTTAAAACAATGAGAGTTGTTTTTTAAACAATACAAGTCATTTTAAAATAGTCTGAATCATTTTTTAAAATAGTTGAGTCATTTTTTAATAGAGGATGGATTAATTTACTGCAATTAATCTGTATAAACGCGTAAACCATAGAAAAGATCTACGGTTTACAGTGATTAACTGTAAACCGTAGATTTAATCTACGGTTTGTATGAATTCATACAAACCGTAGATTAAATCTACGGTTTACAGTTAATCACTGTAAACCGTAGATTAAATCTACGGTTTACAGCATTTTTTTGCTTAAAAAAAAAAAAACTGAGAATTAAAATTAAAAAACTGAATAATTTTTTCAAAATAAATATGATTTTTTTAATAAAAAAACTAAATGCCTTATTTTTAAAATTTTACATAAAATAAATTACCAATATTCTAACAATCTCTCAAAATGAACACAAAATTTACACAAATTTACACAAATAAAGTTGATTTGATAAATTTTATGTTTGATATTTATTGTATAAGTTCAAAAATGTAGTCTGGTATATTTTTGTCAAGTGTATAAGTTGATATTTATTGAATCATTAAGTAAATCGTCAATTTTTGTGAAGTACCTTTGGTTTGTTTTTAACACTTGTATAACGTAATATGAAACATTAACTAAGTCGTTAATTTGGTGTCAATCATCAATTTTGTTGAATGAAACAATCATAAATTATATAAATTTTATAAAAAAAATTAACTAAATATGCAAACATGAATATCAAGTTATAAATTTCATAAAACAAATTTATTAAACAAAATTTACAACAAAATTTCATAGAACTAAATTTCATAAAACAAATTTATTAAACATTTGTTTACATCATATAAATTTACAACAACTTGGAAAAAATAGTAATTTACATCAAATTAAAAATAAAGAAATGATTATGGACTTAGGTCTATAGCTTCGTCTTCATTTGCTTTTTTCTTTCCCGATTGCTTTTCCAGCGCCATATATAACTTGAAATTTGGTCGAAAAAGTTCCTTCCATGGCGCAGCTGTCTCAGTGCGCGTTTGTTCCCACCGTGCTATAATTCCTGGCATTGGGAAGATCCCTTCTTCTTTAGGAATAACCTGAACATAGTGACAACTGTTGACGAACACCATTACAGTCGGGATGTAATTTGTCGTTCCCCGAGGCGGACCAGTATAAAGAGGTAAAAAAGTACTGTTCCACACGTTTACCCCTCCATCATTATTGTGCCATAAGGACAACAATACAATTGGAATATTGTAATGAGAAGCAATTAAAAACCCATAAGACGGAAATCTCATCCATTTGTCAAGAGGTGCGGGATTTGTAGCATGATAAAAATTTAAACTTGATAAAATATAATCATACCGGTAATCAAAGCCAAGATTCTCAAACAGCTCATAATAAACACCTTTCATTTGCTGCAGCTCTTGAAACAACTCACATCTTACCGCATACCAATCATCTTCCCCATGCTGTTTACCCGTCACATTTGCAAGTACCCGGAACCCACAGTTACCATCCCCACGCACATCATAAACCGTTTCGATGTAACTATGTAACATGAACCATATTTGGTCACTGTACAGGAAGGTTGGCCTATTGGGGGTGGGTTTAGGGTTTAGGGTTCTGGTTTCGCGGCCTCCTAGTTGGGTTTACCCTTACCTCCGGTGTTTCATCAGCCTTGCCTTTGCCCTTGTCCCTACTAGCACCAGCACCATGTTCCTCCTCCACATACTCCCATCCCGACCTATCCCTCTTACTAGATTTGTCGCCTTTTCTAGGTCTCCCCCTATTTACTCTCACTTCGGGGTCACTGATGGATGTTCTGGCTGGTACGGTTATCTCTCGGAGTTGTGTTTTCATACGCCGTTTTTCAACATTACTTTTCCTAGCATAAACACTTTTAAACTCTTCTAGATCACCCTCTACCCCATAATCATCGGTGTTCCCATTATCATCAATTACGTCTAATTTTTTCCAGAATGGATGAATATATTCTAGAGGAAGAGGCTTCCCGAATAAAATATGTTCACTCATAATATGATGACAAGGTAAACCGTGAGACAATTTGAAACCGCAAGAACAATTCTCATCAGCCTGGCCACTACATTTTTTATGTTCTTGAAATAATAAATCAAAGGCATAGTGTGTGATATACGACCTAAGATTTATAAATAGAGGTGTTCGTTCAGAATGTGGAAAATAAGACTTGCATTTATCCAACTTCATCTTAATATCCTCAAACTGTTTTTCTAGAATTCTATTCACCTCTACCCAAACAGTTTCAAGCGTGCCAGTATTTGTGGAAAGGGATCTTTTCAGCTTAGCATGTTGTTGTTCGGCTCGATTGCTAGTTCTGTTACCTAGATGTGTTGTGTGGTTGGTATAGCATGCAACAAACTTTTCAGCATAATCATTTAAAAGCTTGTCTACATACTTAATCACAGCAGGGTACGATTTGTAAGAGGAATTGAAATAAGTTCGGTTATGATTGTACTCCTCTATCGACTCAGAATCAACAAATAAACCCCAATCATCTAGAAACGTTTGCCACTCCTCATCAGGGATCTTTTTACGGCAGTTTTTCAAAACATTTTTTGCAATATGAAAAGTGCACAAAATATGATGAGAATTGGGAAAAACAACGGACAAAGCATTTGATAAGGCCATTTCCCTGTCGGTTACAAAAACCCTAGGTAGTATACACCCCTCCAATGTAACTTTAAATTTTTCCAATGCCCATATATAACTTTCCTTTGTCTCGTCACTCATGAAAACAAAACCTAAACAATATGTTTGGTTCGTTGATGTCATTCCTACGACTTCTAGAAATGACATATTAAAACGGTTTGTTCTATATGTACAATCCATTAACAAGACATCAGGAAAAGCTTTGAACATCCTTATAGAATCGGGGTGTGCAAAAAACAAGTTCTCAAGGGAATGGGTTGATGGGTTCATATTATAGTAGAACGTGTAGCGATGGCTATCCAACAAATTAAACAGTTCCTGTATCGGGTTTCTACCATCTCGTTCTTTAAATTTCAGTCCGGCCAAAAAATTATGTATCGTTTTAGCGTTTGATACATTGTCAGGATTTCTATTTTTTATGGCCTCTAATATTGCACCAACTTTAAAACTACTTTGCCTTAAAGTTTTAACAATTTCTTTTTCATCTTGGGTTAAACGAGCACGTCGTGCTTGCCCTTGGAGGTAAGTTGGAGGTGGGTGGTTATGTTGTCCATTTTCTACGTGACACATCCATTCACCATTAACTACGTAACCTTTAATGAAAAATGGGCAATCTTTTTTCTTTGTACCTGATTTTACGGAAGATGGTTTCTTTTTTTCGTATACCCCCGATTTATCACATACAATATCAACATACGGTGTTCTGCTCCCATCACCCCCTCCAGACCTACGAATCGTAAGAATGAAACCCCAATTTCCAGCCACATCAGCAAGATCAGCAAGCATTTCATCCCTTGTTTCCCAAGTCAATTCATCAACTTCAAAGTGCTCTGAATAATCAGTTAGCTCATCGTTTGAGCCACTGGATGAATTCGCATTGTTGTTGTTATTCCATTGGTTGTTGTCATAACCATAGTTGTAATTCATTTTCGAAAAGTGTTTGTTTGTATATTTTATTGGGGAGGAATGAGGATTTTTTTAGAGATTTCCGAAATGTGTTTGTGTTTGATTTTATGGTTTGTTAGAATTGGCAAAATTGAGTCATATTTATAGTGTAAGTTTACACTACAAACCGTAGATTACTTTTACGGTTTTTAGTGAATTTTTGGTGTAGTCATTTCCAAACTTTAATAATGCATTGAGTAGTCATTTTCGGATAGGGTTGTCAAATCATAATAATTCAAAAGTGATAAGGTGTTGTCGGAATTAATTTGATAGAAATGGTATCCAATGTAATTTACACTACAAACCGTAGATTACTTTTACGGTTTGTAGTGTTTTTTTTTGTGTAGTCATTTCGAAACTTTAATAATGCATTGAGTAGTCATTTTCGGATAGGGTTGTCAACTCATAATAATTCAAAAGTAATAAAGTGTTGTCGGATGCATTTGATGGATATGGTATCCAATGTAATTTACACTACAAACCGTAGATTACTTTTACGGTTTGTAGTTTTTTTTTTTTCCCGTTGTTTACGGTGATTCAGTGCAAAAAGTACATTCGTAAAATGGCGCTGCTTAAATCAGGGGTACAAACCGTACATTACTTTTACGGTTTGCACAAAATACATGCAAACCGTACATTTAATGTACGGTTTGTATGAAATCTGTACAAACCGTACATTTAATGTACGGTTTGTATGTAAATTTCAGAATATTTAGGGTTTTTTAGGGTTTAGGGTTTAGGGTTTCTAGTTTAGGGTTTAGGGTTTAGGGTTTTTAAATTAGGGTTTAGGGTTTGTAATTTAGGGTTTGTAATTTAGGGTTTAGGGTTTGTAATTTAGGGTTTAGGGTTTAGGGTTTGTAATTTAGGGTTTAGGGTTTAGGGTTTCTAATTTAGGGTTTAGGGTTTCTAATTTAGGGTTTAGGGTTTAGGGTTTTTAATTTAGGGTTTAGGGTTTAGGGTTTTTAATATAGGGTTTAGGGTTTGTAATTTAGGGTTTAGGGTTTTTTATTTAGGGTTTAGGGTTTACGGTTTTTAATTTAGGGGTTAGGGTTTAGGGTTTTTAATTTAGGGTTTAGGGTTTAGGGTTTTTAATTTAGGGTTTAGGGTTTGTAATTTAGGGTTTAGGGTTTTTAATTTAGGGTTTAGGGTTTACGGTTTTTAATTTAGGGTTTAGGGTTTAGGGTTTGTAATTTAGGGTTTAGGGTTTTTAATTTAGGGTTTAGGGTTTAGGGTTTAGGGTTTTTAATTTAGGGTTTAGGGTTTACGGTTTGTAAAAACTCAATATTGGTCCTATCAATTAAAATACAGAATATTTTTTACAAACATACAAATCAAACATACGAATCAAATTAAGTTTACGAAATTATAACGTACAAATCAAAAATAGAAATCAAATACAAAAACAGTGCATTTATTTTTTTTTGTAACGACTAAATGTTTTAAAGTTGGACATAGGGAGCATCTTTCCCGCCGATGTTAATCTATCCGATGACGACTCAGCAGACTCTTCGATTTCGTTTAGCTCCGTACGCCGTCTTTGTCGCTGCTGCGATTCTGGATGCGGCGCACGCTCGTGGGATGTAATCGTCAACCCCCGACTCCAACTGTCGGTGGACTGATGACTAGGATGATGCTCGTACGAACCAAATGATTGTCTATGATGATCGAACGGAACATCGGTCTGAACGTAGTCCGACCCAGCAAAAGAAGAACGACGACGATGACTGCTTGAACTCGGACCCGGACCCTGATCTGTAGTCGGTTGTCGACCTCCAGTCGATCTTCTACCCCCGCTACTAGATTCGTCTCTTTCGTCGGGACGCCGACAACTTGAAGCCATAGTGTAAGTTCGTGGGTCGTAACGTAGGTCGTCATCACCATCGTCGTCGTCGTCGTCATCCCCCTCCGACTGTTCATCAGCTGACCCATACGGATTCATACCCATTTCAGCGAACTCCTTACGTAGTAAGTCCACGTCCGTTCTCATTTTCGCCCGTTTGAACGATTTGAAACTGCGGCGCAACATCGCTTTCTGTAAAAAAAAAACAATAAAAAACGATTTATTAGTATTGAAATATACATAAAAAGAAGTAACGATTTATTAGTAAAAAACGATTTAGTAGTTACCATTTTATTGAAGACACCCGTATTCTCCCGGAAACCGTGAGGGGGCGGGGCAAGTTCAGGTGGGTTTATGAAGATGCGGGTCCGCTCTCTATACCATTTTATGTAACCCGGTGACGTCCCCGTGCCATATTCGCCGTTAATAAGACGGGTGTGGCGGTCATTCCACACGGCTATAAATTCTCCGGTTAGTAAAGGCCAGTCGTGTTTTTGCCCAGTCCCATATCTTCTATCCTTGCCGTGACCCTGTCTTGGTTTCCAAATATACGTAGGGACCCGCTGCACAAAACCGAACTGCCTCATGAACCTGTCCGCGGGGTGGTACTCAATCTTCTCATTACAAATGAGAGGCACAGAACAATGCCACATATACCGGCCCCGCGTGCAGTATTCCGGATACTGATTGAGATCCCCGTAAGTTTGCCACACTATCTGTAATCATCAAATTAGAATATATAAACAATGGTTTAAAAATAGACGAGTAATAAATTCTGCGAACATAAGACAAATGCAAACATATACAACATATAATACGTAAGTTACATGTAAGACGAAAATTAAAATTTACCTATTCAGGCGACATATTGTCAAACTGGTCACGTATGTGGACCACATTATGTCCGTAGACATATGGCGTAAGGTTAGTTTGCCGCCACATCTTCCATCTGTAATATACAAACAAAAACCGATAAACAATAAATATAACCGGCAGCTAAGTAAATGATAGATGACACAATAATATAAAAAAGCAAATCCAATTCAAAAACTAAATAAATATCATACCTGTAACCGAGGGGGAACCTAGGCAAGCCCTCCGGTGGCTCGACATCTTCCGGCAGCTCTTCACACGGTCTAACCGGCAGTAGTCTGGTAATCGCCCACATATCCAGAAACATCACCGCCCCGCTTACTCCGGTTGTCTTACAGCGTACCACCCTGCATAGATTAGCCTCTAACCAGGCCAGAAGAGCTGATCCCCAACTATACTCAGCACATGTGTCAAAATCCTCCAGAAATGGCAGAGGCCAGAGTGGAATCTGATCACTGCTCTTATCCGAAAATACATGTGCAGCCAGTAATAATAGCATGGCAGCCCTAGACTGATATAGTAAACGCTCCTCACTAGGGTTGGGGGGTAATTCACCGAAGGTCTGTAACATCCAATCAAGTCTAACTGTCAGACAGTTTAGATCGACTTGATTGTCAGCCGGCCTAACACCCAACAAACTCTCCATCATAGCCAACCTGCTCGCCTTCGTGTCATTCCGCTCCGACCGGGTCACAGCAAGACCATCCACCCTCAGACCAAGCATAATCTCTACATCCTGTAAAGATATCCCCAACTCTCCCCCGACAAAATGGAACGTGTGCGACTCATCACGCCACCTATCAACTAAGGCTGTAATCAACCCTCGGTCTACGGTATAATTACCTATACTGTAAATACCGTAAAAACCAGCCCTAATGATATTTTGAACTACCCTTTCAGGCGTCGGTATCTGCCAACTATAATTATAAACCTTAATCTTATTGGCATCTCCTCTACCCGCTTCTCTGCCAGCATCCCAAGTCTGACTAGAAATGTGACCAGTCTGTCGTAAAATACCCAACCTCCCTTTAATCTGTGGACCTGGGTCTGTCATCCTAACTATGATAACCAAATATAACTCAATTAATGATAACCAAAAAATGATAACATAACCAATTAATGATAACCAAACAATGATAACTCAATGATAACCAATTAATGATAACCAAACAATGATAACTCAATGATAACCAATTACTGATAACTAAACAATGATAACTTAATTATAACCAATTCATGATAACAAAACAATGATAACCAAACACACATTTTTTCATAAACCAAACAATAATAATTTAATTTTTTAATCATAATCAAACACACATTTTTTCATAAACCAAACAATAATAATTTAATTTTTTAATCATAACCAAACACACATTTTTTCATAAACCAAACAATAATAATTTAATTTTTTAATCATAACCAAACACACATTTTTTCATAAACCAAACAATAATAATTTAATTTTTTAATCATAACCAAACACACATTTTTTCATAAACCAAACAATAATAATTCAATTTTTTAATCATAACCAAACACACATTTTTTCATAAACCAAACAATAATAATTTAATTTTTTAATCATAACCAAACACACATTTTTTCATAAACCAAACAATAATAATTTAATTTTTTAATCATAACCAAACACACATTTTTTCATAAACCAAACAATAATAATTTAATTCTTTAATCATAACCAAACACACATTTTTTCATAAACCAAACAATAATAATTTAATTTTTTAATCATAACCAAACACACATTTTTTCATAAACCAAACAATAATAATTTAATTTTTTAATCATAACCAAACACACATTTTTTCATAAACCAAACAATAATAATTTAATTTTTTAATCATAACCAAACACACATTTTTTCATAAACCAAACAATAATAATTTAATTTTTTAATCATAACCAAACACACATTTTTTCATAAACCAAACAATAATAATTCAATTTTTTAATCATAACCAAACACACATTTTTTCATAAACCAAACAATAATAATTCAATTTTTTAATCATAACCAAACACACATTTTTTCATAAACAATTCAAATTAACCAAACAAAATAAAAAAACATGCAAAAATGGGACAAATATCAACAATTATTAAAATTTCTATAATTAATATAAACAAACAACAAACAATTATATATAGCTAAGTGAATTATGGATTTGCATATTTTATATATTTTTTCCTATTTTACAAATTAAAATTACACAAAATACATAATAAATTAGAGAATAAAAGATATACCCTTGAATTATGGATAAGTTTGATTGATGATTTGGGGTTTTTTGTTAATAAATTTGATAGTTAATGTGGTTGATTGATTTGGGTGATTTTTTGGGTTGAAAATTGGGGGGTTTTGAGAGAAAGAGAGAGAGTGTAGAATAAAATTTTATTTTTTTAAAAAAAAACGAAAGTTTCTGTTTTTTACAGGGACTGTCTGTGTAATTTTGGCGCAGGGACTGACTGTGTAATTTTGAAAAGCAGGGACTGACTGTGTAATTTTGAAAAAAATTACACAGATTTAATCTACGGTCTGGATCATTTAATCCAAACCGTAGATTTAATCTACGGTTTGGATTAAATGATCCAGACCGTAGATTATATCTACGGTCTGTGCGTTGATACAGAAATTATGCAGTGTAATAATCCCACCTCTTTTTAATATTGTCTCGGTCATTTTTAAATTATTTTTCATTAATAGAATTTTTGTTTTTGTTTAGAAACAGTCTAAGTCGTTTTTAAAAAATCGGAATTATTTTAAAAAGAGTATTAGTCATTGTCGGGACTAACTATTAATATAAAACATGTTTAAGTAGTTAATTTCATGTGGAGGACTCAAAGGCTGCCGCCTCCGATGTGTTCGTATTCTTCATCTCCGCCGACTTTGTCCTCATACATGCATATATCTATATATATATACACATACATATATATATATATATATATATATATATATATAGATATAAGAGAGGGGGACAGAGAGGGAGGGAGGGGGGAAGAGTAGAGCTCCGGCAGAGGTGGATGCGGCGGAGACTGTGCTCTGGTGGAGCTCCGATGGACGTCGGCGGTGGTGGAGGGTGTGACTTGTTTTCTTAGAGAGAGAAATAAATGGGAGAAATACAATTGAGAGATTTTTTATATTTAATGATTAATTGACCAATACTTAATTAAATTTAGGAATAAACGACCAATCATTAATTAAATTTTGTAAGTTAACAAATTGTTAAATAGTTTTGTTTTTATAGTCCAATTCTTAATTTACTCTATTTTCTCTGTATCTGGACAGACTGGACTTGAATGGCTCCGTATACTATAATACTCTCTCTCCTAATATTCCTTTAACTGGCCTGTTACTACAATGGCCTCGTTTGGTTGCGTATTTTAGGTTTTATGTTCAAAAGTATATTTTTTTTCTGAAAGAGTTGAAAAGTATACTTTTTATGTTTAGTTTTTAGTAAGTAAATATTGTTTGGTGAACACTGTAAAATTATATTTTTCACTCAAAATGTTGTTTGGTAAAATTTGTTTACTTTTTACTTTTTGAGTTAAAATAATAGTTTATATCAATTAATAAAATTAGAATAAATAATTAACTAGCAAAAAAGATTTTATCGAAAGATTAAAAGAAAACAAAATTATGAAAATATAATGATTATACGAACATAAAAAGGTTACAAAATTACGACTTCGCCTACGGTTTCTCATGTTTTTACAAATTTGATAACGAATTTAATTTTGATAAAATTTCATATAGCCATATTCGGTTAAAACCTCTACATCATCACTTAAATTTTAGATAAAATTACCGACTTCGCCTACGTATCCATTACACAGTAAATTTAAATATTTAATTAAGATAAAATACATATGACAATTTTATTAAACTTATATGAATTTATAGATTCCATAATAATAATACGAAAAAATACCAATTTATTATACTTCATGGGATAAATAGCCAATCACATAGTTCATGTTTAGAACTATGTGATGAAATTTTTATTTTACTTTTTCCTCATTCTTGCTTTTCCTTTTTTTTTTCCATAACCTTTTCGGGATTACAAACACACCAATCTTTTGTTTTTATGCATATATACTACTATAAGCCACAAACAGAAATGGGAAAAAACTTAAAAGTTACAACCAAGCACACCGTATTTATCAATATTGTAAAAGCCAAATGTCCAAAAGTTTGATGATATTCTATTCCCGTATACAATGTCAGAGCTCAATATGCACCAAGTTAACAAAACAAAACACGAAAAGGCAAAAACTTTCCAGAACCAAACAAGTTATTCTGTATAATTCTAAAAGAGCTAGTAATCGTATTAAGTATAAAGGACTGATCTGTAAACTTTTATAAAGTATAAAGAGTTGTATGTAATTAGTTTTATCTGTAACATTGTATAATTAAAGGACTGATTTGAAACTTCTGTAAACTGTGTAATTTGGGCTTTGACAGACCAATTGGGTAAACTTTGTAACTTGTATTACCACTTTGTAATTTGGAGAAACTATATATATATATATATATATATAGTTTCTCAGTTATTTTAATAAATAAGAAATTCATTTTTTATGCGTTTTTCTCTCTATATATATATCTGCCCTAATACATATATATATACATATATATACATATACAAATTAATCTCATACTGAGATTAATCAATTTCTACAAATCGTTTCTCACGCATTGCGTGTACGGCGCGTAATGCAACAAGAAAACATAGTTTAAGATTTAAAAGAATATTTGGTTGTTAAAGAATGATAAATAGTTTTATTAGTTTTTACTTTTTATATTTTTATGAGAGTATGATATTATTATAATTAATATAAAGCTGTAGGAGTATTTTTTTAAAAAAAATGCTAAATTGGACAGAGTCATTTGATTTGAATTGTCTTATTATAATAGAATGATTCATGACAAGGAAGGAAACGACTAATGAATACTTGAAACGGGGGCGAAGGAATAAATTTTAAATGGGGTGCATCATTTAACAAAAAGATAATGAGTTAAAAAAAAGAAGAACAAGCCAGTATTTTTAAAAGATTGCCTTAAGGAAATGTTTAGTAGTCTTCAAGATAAGAAGAAGAAAAAGACACGAAAAAAAGATGCAATGAAAACAATTCCTACGTATGATGAAAAGATGAGTTTAGATAACCATTTATTGCTCTTTAGATTGTTCAATATTAGTCTAATTCCAAATGTTCATTAAAATCGATGGATTCACGTGGGTTATCAAATTCTAAAAGCATTAATTTGTTACAAATTATATTTCACCGACTTTTCAACGGTTTTTGTAAGTTTATCTAATTGTAGCTACGTTTCAGTAAGGCGTGTTGGTCTAATAGCGGTACCATTACTAGCAATCAATTCGCAATAACAAATTAGCAATTATAGCTAAGCTAGCTATAAATTTTACTGATGGGAGAGATTTTGCTGCATTACAAAAAATAACATTATAGAAACTTTTACTTTTTAACATCTTAAAACAGACATTATTTGAAAATTGAGTTTGTGGTCCACATATGTAAATACAACAAACTCTTAACGTGAAGTTACAAGTAATCTAACAATACAAATTATCACGAATAATATTATATTAGCTGTCCAACAATTACCCCAAATTGATAAAACTTTTAAAACTTCAACCTCATTAATTAGTCATTACGTTATATATCTTATCAGCTGGAAACTAAAATTAACAAATTAAAGCCATGAAAATGACTGAACCAATAAACCTAGCAGGATTTAAAATAAATCGATAATGAGGACATTTAAATGAATCAAGCAAAATTACTTAAATGCCTTAAAAGTCTCCTAACTGGTCTATTTTTGTATGTGATTGTCGTAGTTTCATCGGCACAACAAGTGTATCTGTAAAAGTGCAGTGTTTTTGTCCAGTTTAAACAAATGGAAGTGTTTCATTCCATTAATTATCCCTAAATTTCAAATTTTCTAGTATAATTTTAATTATTTTACTACTTTTCCATGCATTAATGTTTTAAAATAACTTTGCCTATTCATCAGTTAAAGTGTAATGGAATCTTAACTTAATCTAAATTCTAAGATAATTGGCTTCTTTAGACAATCATAATATCATGATGAAAAGTCTTTTTTTTGACTTGAGAAACTCTAATGATGAACTAAAACTAAAAGTACAGTGACCAGAAATAATTTAATACTAATGAGATTATGTGTATAATTAATTATCAAAAGAAGTTATTGCATGAAGCTCAAGAAACAGCTTCTTAAACGCCATAACGGGGTTTTCATTAAATATTACTTTGTATTAGCCGTTACTCGTTACAACTATGTGGATTGTGGTGTATGTGAACAAGTGGAGTGACGTTTCATTTAATAAAAAAAAAGTGACCTTTCATTTTCCTCACTTTCAATATTCACTTTCATTGACCATATCACCTAAATAATTGAGTACAATAATAGTTAATCATCATTATTTTTAGTGTAATGCTATCTATTATATATACGACAATCTGATTTTTTATGCGCATGCATGGATACATCGATCTTAAGTCTAAAAATGCAATATATTAATTGATTTTGAAATCTCTGCAAATTGCTATGAAACTAGCGTTTTTTCATGGTTTGTAATTTACCACGTGACACGTATTTTGATACAAAGCTTAGTCAGTAAAACATCTCTATTAACAATGGTAAAGTATATGAGATTTTATCCCTTGAAATATTTTTGTAACTCTTCATATCTATCAGTTGAGAAATTTTCATTTATTACATAGGGGAATGTATAGTTGTATAAAAGGGCGTTTAAGGCAGATAATATAGTGACATCGATTAATCTCTATATATACTCCTATATATCTCACTCTATATCACTATATCTCTTTCTCAATGGCAACATCAACTCTTCCCATTTTTCTCCTCTTTTTGATATTTTCTGGTAACTCCCAATATTCTCCCTAGATTTCTTGTTTATATTAATTTTTTAATGTTTTATTACAGCAAACAAAGTTGAGCATAATGTGATCGTATATATACCAATTATCTTCTGTATATTAATTTTGTAATGTCATGATCTTCCTCAATATTTAATATTTAGTGAATGTACTTTTCTAAACATTCAAGTATCTAGGTTTTGAACATCCCTTTTGTTTAATAACTCCATTTGCACTTTCTTTAGTTAATTTTCTTCATAAATTCTTTTCTTTTAATTTTTATAATTCACACACCATGTTTGAAGGGTACATGCATGTTAGACATTCTTTGAGTTTCTTAGTTACTTTTTGCTTATGGAAAAATTAATGTATGATAATTTCATTGATTAGACCAGGAGTAACGATGGTGTTAAATTGATCAAGAAACACTTTAGGATACAATTCATTGTCAATAAGCATTGAATGGTTTTGTACAAACATATACTACTTTTTACTATTCAGAATTTGAAAAGCTTTACTACAAATTTTGCATTCTTAAGTTAAATTTCGTTTACTGACTATGCTTTTAACCTTTCAAAAACCATTATTTGCAGCTAGCACAATGAACTTTGTGGCTGGAGAGGTAATTAAGTCCGATATCTTCACACCACGCTCCTTTTCTCTCTCTTAATTCCACCGAAAAAGAACAAGGATTTTTTTAAAAATTTTGAGTGATTTAAACTTGCAGAAAACTTGGTGCGTCGCGAAGCCATCTGTGGACGAAAAAGCTTTGCAAGAGAATATAAACTATGCGTGCGAAAATGTGGATTGCAATAAGCTGAAAACTGATTGTTATACTTCACAAGATAATCTCCTAAGCCGTGTTTCAGTTGCCATGAATCTCTATTACCAAATTAAGGGGAGGAATTTCTGGAATTGCAATTTCACAAACTCTGGTCTCATCACTATAAATGATCCGAGTAAGCCATAAATTAATGTGTTGTTTATCACTAATTTTGGTAGTGAAGATTATTCCATTAGCTTACTTTCGGTTTCTTATTTTTCAGGTTATGGAAGCTGTGTTTATGACTAATGAGATCGTTGCAAAAGAAATGAAGCCGTATGCTATCGTTTATGTTTATTAATTAATAACAATATTTCGATCACTAGCTTGGTCATAATCCCCAATTTGTAATCCCCAACATAACGTATCCCCGATTATAATTGAATTACCATGGTTTCAGTAACTATTATTAAGTGCCATTATTGTAATTTAATTATGTTGTTTTGGGTGTATGATAATTATTTAAGTGCTTTCCTCTTTTAGGTTTTATATTAATTGTATCTTTTCTGTTCATTGTATCTAAATGTTAAATACAGTATAATTGACTACTGTGTGACACCAAACCAATTACAGTATTAATTATTTGTTGATCGCTCAAATATTGACTTCTGGTGTTTTCACTTTTGGGTCAGGACCAATTTTTCTTAATTATATCTTATATTACAAGTTAAGAAGCCTTAAAGATTTTACCAATTCAGTTCGTTTTCATTTTGCATCAGTTGAGGGTGAAAATAAAAATAATTAGTTAAGCTTATTTTTGAGAAATCGTGTAACTTAGCTTAGTAGGGCAATTCCATTTTAGTGTACCATATATATATATAGACACTAATTAACATCTGGTGCTACTTGAAAAAACTAATAATAAAGCTCAACTTTCATCCAATTCAATTTGCTACTCTCTTGTTCACTTCGGTAAAAACTCAATAATAATAATAATAATAATAATAATCCTATATACCTATATATATATATATATAAGAAATTCAAAAAACCAACAAAAAATTTAAAAATATATATGAAAAGCTAGAAAAATAAATAATATAAATCAAAAAATAAATAAAAATGAAAAACGAGAGGAAGACATTTTTGAAAAAAGTTTAAATGCAAAATAAATACAATAAATTAAGAAAAAACAAATCCAAAAAAAATTAATGATTTTTCTTTGAATGACACGTAATTAAATTGAGTTTTTGAATCTTTTCTAATTTATTTATTAGTTTTATTTATACACTTTTGGATCATGTGTAGCATTGATTTAGTAACAATTTGAATATTGTTTCATTGAAGTATACTAATATTCCATACATGACCATAAACCGTTCAATTAAAATATCGTCTTTTAAGTTTAAATCGTAATGAGATGGTTCTATGGGGTTTTGGCATGATTTTGAGTTGGTTTAGAAGTGATGACGGTAGGTTTGGAGAGATCTACCTGGGAAGGAGAGATAAAAAAATTAATTCGTTAGATTTCGGTGATTACCACTAACAATATAATAGTAAAACATGTTATAATTTTTTTCGTAAAAATAATTAGGTAGGAAACAGATTTTGGACTACATAAAATAGTAATACTACACACAACCTATTTGATCTATACCTTAAATCACAGCCCTCAATGGTATCTCCGATACAAATACCTCAGTGGATATGTGCTGATACTCCTATGAAGTAACAAAACCGTATTTACCTTGTAAATTTTATAACTTTAAGGTGAAAACAAACTTCGAGTTGTGTTCAAAATTGAAAACAATTAACAACGTAAACAGGGAACAAGTACTCTCATCCATGCAACACAAATGTAGCAACAAAAAAAAGAGAAAGACGATCTACAAGGTAGAAGTCGAAAGCATGATAAAACAGATCAACATGATCTCCAACGATGACATTTATTTTTCTTGGCTAGATCTAGAATCTAGATTTTCTTGACAATCAAGTGAGCCCCATGTTGTGGTTGAACGGTAAGTTCCATACACGGAGCGTGAGTGTACAAAGGAGAGAGCTCAAAAGCAAAGCGTTGAAGTATCATTACCACTGCCATTTTCGCCTCCATTACTGCAAAATTATTCCCAACACATGTACGAGGTCCACGACTGAAAGGATAGAAGCATACGATGTTTTCTTTTTTCTTTGCTGCTTTCAAAACCCCTTCGGAAAATCTTTCTGGATTAAACTCCGATGCATCTTCGCCCCACACTTCTGGGTCGTGGTGAACCATTAATAGTTGCATCGTTATGAGAGTATTAGCGGGTATCTTCATATCTCCCACTTGAGTGTCGTTATGAAGAACTTTACTGATAGAAGTGACCGGTGGGTATAGCCTCAGAGTCTCATTCAAGATCATCGTCACCTATATGCAAAGAGAATGTCCAACATAATGGTGAAATATATTAAGTTGGAATCATCTATGGATCTTAGTACTGGAAAACAAAATAGGAATGTAGGTTAATGGATATAAAGAATCAGATTGGCACGGTTAAGAGTTAAGACGCAAGCTTGATTTAACTTGTCAGAAAGGAAGTTAATTGGAGAAAATGTGAAAATAGGGCTCATGTATAGCATCTACTTGACACAAGTTTATCTTCAAGAAAACAAACTTGATTAGCTTGTCAGAAAACATATTTTAAGAAATTAGTTACTGGCCTAAAGCATTAAGCCTCTGAAATAATGTAAAGTAAAACAAAGGAACTAAAAAAGGTGGTTTATGTAAAATATGGTGAAAGATGAGACTAAATGGATGCGTAACTGTATATACAAGATAGAAAAGTGTTAAGCTATAGACTGAATCAGACGAGGCTTAAATTCATGTATTTTCCCTGCTAAATTTTTCAGGAAGGCTAGCTTAGTGTTAATAGGACATGTGTCACTTTCATCACTCAATTAAATTGAAGAAAAATTGTACACCTTTGCAAGTAAGTGAATTTAAAAGGTCATTGCACACTTACAACTTTAAGCTTGCTCAGTCCATCATAGTCCGGTATATCATTTCCGAAAACTTGCATAACCTCAGCTCTTGCTTTTTCTTGCCAGTCCCGGTGTATGCTTAGCATAATCATCGTCCAAACAAGCCAATTTGCGGTAGTGTCTTGCCCAGCAAAATAAAACAATTTGCACTCTTCAATCACATCTTCGAGACTCATACCCTTGTAACCTTTCTTGCTCTTTGAATGTTCTTCAATCTCTTGTTGATTTGATTTTAGTAGTGTACCGAGTAAATCATCTTCCTTAGATTGTCCTAGTTTCATGTTCCTTTCCTTTTGTTTGATGATATCAGTCAAAAGGGTTCGAACTTCGCTATGTATTTTTGTCAGTCTTCTGTTTTCTTTTGTTGGCAAAAACCTGCAGTTCATTTGTTATAATCTATATCTATCAATAGCTTCTAACTATCTTGTTTATTATGTTACTATTAATTACTACGTCATTATGGAAATTATACCTCCATCCTGGAATGTAACCGGAAAAGAAATTTTTGCCCACCGCGACAGCTAATTCTTTTTGGTGCTCGAATATTTTCTTTCCTTCTTCGTAACTACTACCAAATGCTGTTCGAGCAATCACATCTGAGGTGAAATTGTGCAAATAAGGCAATACGTTGAATTCATGTGACGCGTTATCGGCGAGCAAAGCCTCCCATTTATCCACCATTTGCTCACAACATAATTGCATTGCCGGATACATGAGCTAACACAAGTAATTAACAGTTGTGTACATGTTAATAAAATATATGGGAAACTATGAATATTTTCAAAACGTGAATGAATAAAAATGGCTTCAAATTAAGTTAAACTAAAATAGTTTGTTAAATTTAAAAGAAGTCACTTTTATGAATTTCTATTAAAAAACAAAGGGAATACTTTATGAATAACTTTCAATACTCAATAAATAACTTTCAATACTTAATAAATAACTTTCAATACTTAATAAATACTATATGAATGATGATAAGAAAATTATCAATGCTGCAACTATTATAAAGCAAATTGAACTGGCGAAACTATATTGAAATATTGAATTGGGAAGTTACCTTTAGTTTCTCAACAAAAAACACAGGAATCATGGTTCTTCTATGCATAGCCCATTTCTCATCGTCTAAGCTTGCGAGGCCACATATTATAAGATTTAGAATGGGATGCATCTTAGGTTTTTTGTAGATATTAGTTTTCATAAATATTTCGTTTATTAGTTCCGGCTCCACAACATTCACCCTGGGAGTTGTGCCGGTCCACGAGAATGATTTTTTACCTGCATTTTTAGGCATTTTACATAAACAAATGTAGTTTAATTAAATAAATCTTTTAGTTAAAAAGATTGATTTTGAAGCCTTTCTCTCAATAAACGGGGTGAGAGCCCTAGAAAAATACATCAATAAAAGAAGCTTCTAGGGTTTTTGGCAAAATCGAATTTGAAAATCGAACCGACTTTATTAGAAAAAAGATTTGATGTTCTCGATCTGATGCACTTTTGGTTTCATAAGAATGAATAACAAACATGCACATCCTTTAGAATCAAATTGGTCGAGCTCAATTTTTCTCAATTAGAGGAATTGGGTCCAGTTCAAATTAATATATATCTGCAAATTTCCAGTTTTACGTACATCTATAGTGCCAAGTTTAATTGTCAAATTTTGTTATTTTGTCTAGTGTTTTATTTTTAATTGTAATTATTAGTAGTTTATATGTATGTTTGGTATAAACATTTGAAACGTGAATTAAGAAATTGGAAAATAATTTTATTTGGTACTTAAAGTTAGCATACGATACTAATAAACTGTTTTAGTCTTTTATAGAATCCTTCAACTTCAATAAATTTATATACAGTACTATTATTTTTTGTAATCATTTTCAATAATTTTACTCCATAGGTCACTAAGAATGGACATTCATGGACCGTGGTCCGTGATGTAACGAAACAATATGTTAATGGAACATAACAAATAAATACACTGAACATTATAAATACATTCCTTTACATAAAATCATTGTTAAAAACGCTATAATAACCGCTATTTGGATGAAAAAGCGCTAAATTCGCACTATAGGCTATAACGGGTGCAATCTATTTTTATTTATTTTTGATCAAAATTTTAATGAAATTATTGGAGAGTAAAGAGAATCAAACCTCAAAACTCTTGCAAACAAAGTAATTGCTATGACATCTCAAATACAATCATTTTGTGATTATTAGTTACAACTTTTTATATATATTTAGTTAATTTTTATTAGATGTTCTGAATTTAATGCTATATTTATATGTATTTGAAAAAAAAAAAGTACACCGCAACGCTATTTGCGTTTTTAACATTTCTCTCGAAAAAAAATTCTACGCTAGCGATACCGCTATTTAAAACATTGCAGAAAATGAAATAAAGTGAATATTTTTTTTTAAAAGGACAATTACAGGGCAAACGAGTTTCTAATTAATTTTAATTAGATAGCAAATATTGATAACATACCGTATGTTTGTACAATATGATAGAAAAATGGGATGACTCGAGGGATTATATTGTTAGATAAGCTGATAGGCTTGCTAAGTGCTTCCTCTAACATCTTTTTTATTTCTTTTGAGTCTCCAAATAAAAACTTATAATCACTTCCATTAAGCCCTTGTTCCCTCAGCAATTTTTCTACTTTTTTTGGCCTAAGCCAAACCCAATTTAGTACTTTCCAACTGAACGTTAGAACCAAAACCAAAGCCAAAGAAAATGCTACAGATCCGATAGTAACCACCATTTTTTTTAAGAAAAAGAGGCAGACTTGGTATTATATGGTAATCAAGCATTAGAATAAGACCCTTTTATAGATAAAATTGTGGGTTTAGTATAAGGTAAATTTAGAAAGTATTATTCATTAAGTGCCATTCTAGAAATTTAATCATGTTGTTTTGGGTGTGTATGATAATTATTTGAATGTTTTCCTATTTTGAGTATATTTATTGATCAATACTACTACTTTAGTACTTTGTATCTTTTCTGTTCATTGTATCTAAATGACTACTGTGCAATGCACGAGGAAAAAATAAATACAACACCAACCCAATTACTAATTATTCATTGATCGCTCAAATATTGACTTCTAGTGTTTTCACTTTTGGGTCATGACCAATTTTTCTTAAATATATCTGACTTGGAGAAATATAAAATAAAACAAATCAAAATAAGTTTATTTAGGATTATAAAACTTTTTAAGTTATATTGTTAAACCGGTTGTCGCTAAATTTTAGCAACAGTTTAGCACCAAATAGTAAATAATTTGTTGCTAAAATTTAGTCACACCCAATTTAACAATATAATTGTTTTTTTTTATTATGTTAAATAAATTTTTTCTTATACTGATTTACGAACACGTAACAAAATTAAAATATAATTAGAGTGAGAGGTTAGTATCTTGAAATACACACAATCTATATATTGATATTTATATATTATATTGCGGGTTGAAACGGATTGAGACGGATTAACCCGCGGTTTGTAAACACCAACCATAACCCAACCCGCAAAATATATAACGGATTGGGACGGGACGGATTAATTTTTTTTTACACTCAACACACTTCAACCCGTCCCAATCCACACAGATTGAGTTACGGATTGAGTTTGCGGATTTTTTGTCCTATAATAAGTTTGTCCCAAAATCAAAATGTGAGTATTTATTGTATTGTGTGTGTTTGAACTTTGAATTAATGGCCGAACAAAAATAGAGCTAATTTGCTTTTATGGGGTACTTTATTTTCACGTACTTAGTTTACTACTTTACTCACACTCAAATTTGTCGACTCATCTGATTAAATGTTTGAAACAATCTGGGGAAAATGTCAATTTATAATACGCCCTCCATTCAATTAAAGATAAAATTAAGGATTGGTCCACGAAAACAAAAGTATTTAAGAATTGGTCCGGATATAAAATTTAATTAAGGATTGGACCATTATTTCTGAAACTAATTAAGGATTGGTCCAATATAAAAGCTCTCCCAATTCTATTTATTTAATTAATCATTCTCTCTCTAAAAAAAAACAGCTTTCAGAGAAAACATTTTCTCTCCCAAATCTCTCTCTCTACATACATACCCACATACATACCCGCATAATATATATATATATATATATATATATATATATATATATATATATATATATATATATATATATATATATTTTTTATTTTTTTTTGCTGCTCCTCCGTCGATCCCTCCACCTCCGCCGCTGTCGTCGGAGGTTTGTTCCTCCTCACTCTCGTCGTCGCAAGCGGCCTGCCTCCACCGCCGCATGTTTATATATGTATATATCTATGTATATATCTATATATATATATATATATATATATATATATATATATATATATGTATATATATCCTCTACTGTGGCCAAGTGTCTATCCTGTTGTCAAACCAGGAGTATATATATAGCATTGATATTGAGTTGGTGATTGTCAATACACCACATCGCACAAGTGAGATTAGCTACACGAAGATAGTTTGTTACTGTAAAAGTTTTCATACTGTTTTTTCATATATATATATATATATATAAAAGTTCAGACTGTTTATATATATATATATATATATATATAAAAGTTCAGACTGTTTTTTCATATATATATATATAAAAGTTCAGACTGTTTTTATATATATATATATATATATATATATATATATATATATAAAAGTTCAGACTGTTTTTTATATATATATATATAAAAGTTCAGACTGTTTTTATATATATATATATATATAAAAGTTCAGACTGTTTTTTATATATATATAAAAGTTCAGACTGTTTTTATATATATATATATAAAAGTTCAGACTGTTTTTATATATATATATATAAAAGTTCAGACTGTTTTTATATATATATATATATAAAAGTTCAGACTGTTTTTTTTATATATATATATAAAAGTTCAGACTGTTTTATATATATATATATAAAAGTTCAGACTGTTTTTTATATATATATATATATAAGTTCAGACTGTTTTATATATATATATATAAAAGTTCAGACTGTTTATATATATATATATATATATATAAGTTCAGACTGTTTTATATATATATATATATATATATATATATATATAAGTTTCAGACTGTTTTTGCGTTTTCGGATTTTTGTTGATTTTAGATTTTTGTTGATTTTTTGGGATTTTTTTTTGATTTTTTGGGATTTTTTAAAAAAAAATCGTGTTTTTCGGGGTTTTGCCTTATGTACGCTACCGCAGGGATATCGTATATACTTGCAATCACCGGGGCCCACGGCTGAATAGTATCATAAATAAGAAAATCAGGTTTATATGTCCTTAGCAACACCGAAAAATGAAGGGCTGAAGAATCAAATGCTTTCTTCAACAAAGGCATTTGATGGGAAGGGATATTTTTTGTAGTGTGGCAATTTGCAGGCAAGGCTTTTGTAGCAGTGATATTAAGCACAACAAGCTCTATTAGCCCTTTGTAACGACTCCCCGAGACTTCGTTTCGGAAGTTCAGACTGTTTTTATATATATATATATATAAAAGTTCAGACTGTTTTTGCGTTTTCGGATTTTTGTTGATTTTAGATTTTTGTTGATTTTTTGGGATTTTTTTTTGATTTTTTGGGATTTAAAAAAAAAAAGTCGTGTTTTTTCGGGGTTTTGCCTCTTTTATTTTATTTTTTTGATTTTTTCATATTTTTTTGATTTTTTCATTTTTGCATTTTTATTTTCTGGAATTTTTCATTTTTTCTGATTTTTTACATTTTTATTGATTAGTTAGGGGAAATGGACCAATGCTTAATTAGTTTCAGTTTCATGGACCAATCCTTAAATATTTTTGTTTTCATGGACTAATCCAAAATTTACCCTTCATTAAATGTGTTTCCTTTATAATTTGCTATTTTTTTAAGAATATTAAATTTTAAGACATAAAGTAGCAATAATACTCTTATAAATAGTATAACTAAAGTTAACGCGGCTAACTTATTTCATAAAAAATGTTGTTGTTATAGCATGAATGGTAAATAGACCAAATTTTTATTCATTTCCTTAAATGTTCTTTTTTTTAAGATTATATAAACGGTAAGAGCATCTATAATAGTTGTGTTTTATTGTTAAATATTGACACATGCATGTTAAATGCCACACATACATACATATATACATATAGGTAAATGTTATATGAACATCATGAAAAACACTCAAATAGACACTTTTTTTCAAAAACGCTCCAAATCAAGATTTGGTAATGCAAATCTCCACGGTTTCACGACGGGAACACAAATATGCGTCTTGTTTTTTTTTCCGAGATGTATAATGACATGTTTTGAATTTTTAAATTTTACCATAATTTCAAAAACATGTCATTATACATCTCGGAAAAAAAAAACAAGACACATATTTGTGTTCTCGTCGTGAAACCGGAGAGATTTGCATTAATCAAATCTTGATTTGGAGCGTTTTTGAAAAAAAGTGTCCACTTGGGTGTTTTTCATGATGTCCATATATCCTCCCCATACATATATATACATATATACATATATATATACATATATACATATATACATATATATATATATATATATATATATATAGTTAATTTTAACAAGTATACATGTGTCACATTAATGCATTTTTTTAACAACATTATCTATTAATTTATAATAAATAATTGATTTCGGATAAAGAAAAATATTATAGTAAATAAATAAGAAAGAGATAATGTGTTATTTTTGTTTTATTATAGTATTTAATATAGGAGTTAGTCAAGCAAATTGACATGTCATCAGTTAACCATGTTAACTTTATTGTTAAATATAACAACAATGTTAAGAGCATCCATAATAGTTTTGCTAACTTTTTAATGTTAATTAATGACACATCATCGTTTAAAAAGTTGTTAAATGACACATAGACATCTTAAATTTAATAATCACATTAATTTCACGTTAATAATGTTATAATTTTTAATTAAACATTTCTCTTTTATTTTACTGATCACTATTCTTATGTGAAGAATTTATAGGAGATAATAATGTTGATTGTGGGCTGTGTTTGTCACGTCAGCAGTTACAACATTAAAAACATTGTTAACTTTAACAATTTTTTTAACATCTATAAAGATAACATATACTTTAACGTAACTAATGGAGATAAAAAAATGCATTGTTATCTAACTATTTTACTTAATAATAGAGATAACAATATTATTGTAGATGCTCTAACAACATCAACTTTAATGAGTTAGTTAACAACACTATTGTGAAAGAAAAGCATGTCTATTAGATAATAATTTTATCAAACAATGACTTAATAACACTATTACGGATGCTCTAAGAGAGTAAATTTGTTACTTTATAATTACCAGTTTGAGAAAACGTACACTTATTTAGAGACAACCCAATAAGAAATAGTGGACAATTATTTAGAAACGGGGGAGTACATATTAAGAGACTTATTTACAAAAAAACCCAGTGATTTTAAACTTTAGATCTTAGTTACAAAAAACCCGGTACTATATAAACTGGTCGAAATCTGTTATAATTCATTAACCCAAATTATTCTCTCTCACTAGAATTTCGAAACCCATCTCCACCATCATTCTCCACTGCTCCTCTCCGGCATGGTACCGCCGCTCACCGTCGTTATTCTCTCTCTACTGCACCGTTGTATGCAATCATTTTCGTAGGCGGGATCACTGGATCTTCTAATTGAGCTATTTTATCGACGAAGATCGGTATGTGATCATATCACAATGGTTTTCATTCAATTTAGTGTTCAATGTTGATATATAGATGTTTGGGTTCTTAAATCGGTACCAAAATTTAGATATATAGCTCAACTTGTACATATTAACCTTTAATTTGTGTTACAAATTATTAGAATTCATATATGCGTTGTTTCAATTATTATATTTCATTGGCTATTCTATAATTTGATAAGTGTTGTAAGATTATTGGACTCTTGGGCTTTTCCTTAATGGACCCAGGTGGGCTTGTAACCCTAACCCTCTATCTATATAAAGAGGGCTAGGGGTCTTGTATTTATTCATTCATTCACACATTCCTTCATTAATAAGACTATACTGTTCCCCCTCTCTCTCTACTTCTGTCTCCCTAAATACATAGCTAATAGTGTATTACAACACGTTATCAGCACTGCTCTCGGAGATTGGAGTACGAATTCTGGGTTCAATAAACCTTGAGGTTTATCCGGATTTTATTAGGTTATTGCCATATCGACTTTCACCAACATACCGTGCGTAAGGTATACGATTTATTTTATTGTACACCCACATGATAAGTAAAATTACTTGTTACTGCTCTTACATTATATATATATATGCTACTGTGCTCTTACATTATATATATATATATATGCTACTGTGCTCTTACGTAATATATATATATGTGTACTACTGCATATAATTTTATGTGTACTACTGCATATAATCTAGAATTAGAAGCCTGTAATCTTGTTTATGCTACTAGTACTGTAATTGTTTTAAAACATGTATAAACAGAAACAGGACCGGTGTTATATTTTGTTTATTAAACATACTAATATGCATCTGTCAGACTATATATGTTACAAACTGAAACGTATGTACTGAATTGTAATTCTCTGAAAGCTGTAAAATTACTCAAGGACTAAACTGAAACTTGTCTGAAATTCTGGACTGTATATGTAATAATGCTGTAAATAGATATATAGTTTGCTGTAATTACACGCATGGTCCTGTAGTATAATACTTATACGAAAACAGTACACATGGTTGATAAAGATACAATATTTGGTAAATATACACACACATGCATATAAATTTTTTTATTAAAAGGCAAGCGTATAAAAATTGCATGTTAATTGAATAAATTGATATGTTTCCATGTAAATTTAACCCATTTGCATGTTAAAATATTTTTTTACCATATATAGAATTGATTGGTAATTAAAAATATATTACTTCCTTGCATGTTAAAACTACCATGTATAGAATTATTCATATGGCGATAAACATAGATAATTGATTGATATCTTGTTAGCATAATCATATCTTTTTGATATTACCATATATATAAATATCACATATGTCAGTAAATTATTAGATTAGATCTAATAGATTTGATTTGATATGTTAGAATCTTTATAGATTGATTGATAATCTTAAATTGATTTGTTTATAACACCAAATCTATTGCATGATTAGATAGATTCTAAAATATATTTACTGCATGTTTATATATATATGGTTAATCTAGATATATATTGTCTATTTTATTAATTTTATTGCCATATATAAAATGCGAAAATCGTATATATTCACATTTAAGTTGGAAAAATTATGAATCTTCCCCAAATAGGCTCACCTATTTGGATACGATGTCTAGGAAAGATAAAGGCGGAAGTCGTTCTCCTAATGAGGTCGGTTTTTAAGAGGCATTCGTGCCCACCCCCCTCACCGTCTTTCCTGGTCGTGTTCAAATAGAGCTACCGAAAGGGGTTGAGTAAATAATAATTTCCCCGAATGTGTCTATATAGATATGTATTCGCCGAATTGGTGTCTCAGGATCGACCTGTCGTTCGATTAAAGAGAACCTCTTCACTTAAAAGCAAAACTTGTTTTTCGAACCTGTCGTTTCGAAATAAAGTTTGTGCTTATACAAACCATAAACATATAAACCAGTTGTTTTATATGATGACTAATCCAGTCTTTATTTTCTTTTCTCCTGTTGTAGAAAAATGTCAATCAAGCTTGACTTTCCAATTTTGGATGCTGCCGGCAAGAACTACTTGGATTGGAGTCAGGATATCCAAAACCATTTAGATGCCCAAGGCTTATTGGATGTCATATATGATGAGGAGGAGCGTGAAATGGAAGTAACGCGTGAAATGAGTGCTCGGGCGATGATTCTGTTTCGCCGCCACTTATCAAACGCCATGAAATCTGAGTTCATAGCGACCACCTCACCAAAGGCATTATGGGACTCTCTGAAAGAGCGTTTCGACCACCAAAAGACCATTTGGCTTCCTGAAGCCCGCCGTGATTGGCTGAATCTGCGATTTCAGGACTTTGAAAGCGTTGAAAAATATAACGCTGAAGTATGCAGAATTCGTGCTACTCTCCAATACTGTGGTGAAACGCTCACCGACAGTGACTTATTGGAGAAAACGTACACCACATTTCCTAGTTCTGACATCTTGCTCCAAAAGCAATATCGTCAGTCTAAATTCACCAAATTTCCCGAGCTTATCACCCAGTTGTTATTGGACGAGAAGAATAGTCTCATTTTAATGATGAACAGTAATTCTCGTCCTGCTGGTTCAAAGGCAATTCCAATGCCTGATGCTAATGCTGTTCGTGGACCTCGTCCACGATATGGGAAACGAGAAAAGGGCCAGTCGTCCCGTCAGCCAAGGAACAGGGATGAGCGTAATGCTCGTCCAGCCAAGCGAGGTTTGGACAATCGTTCGAACCGAGGACCTGTGGCTCCTCCTAGGCAGTCTCGTGGTGGTAGGAACAATCGGGCCAGTCGTCCCAAAGCAAGAGATCCGGCCGCTATGCCAACTCTGTGCTATAAATGTGGTGGAAATGGTCATATGCAAAGGACTTGTAGGGCAACTCCCCAAGAAGTCGAAAACTACCACAAGGGTAGAAGGGTCGAAACCAACATGATTGAAGCTAGTGCAAAAGAAACTCTTGAGACCCCTGACTTTGAGGCTCACATGGAAGAATAAAGTTTTTTTTCTTCGTTTCTTTTTAATAATTGAGCTGTTTTGCTCCTGGATTATGTTATTTCAATTCCATTTCGGATTATGTTTTTTCCTTTGGATATTGTTCATTTCTTTTGGATTATGGTTTGTTTTATGGATAATGTTTTGAACATTTCTCGTATAATTTAAAGTTATTTCATTGAGCAATTCCTTTTATTCGTGTGACCGACTTTAAATTATTTTACTTTTAGGCATGTATTGTGGGGCAGTTGATTGTCTGGTTGATAGTGGCACTACACACACTATCTTAAAAGATAAATCGTTTTTTATCAACTTTACGCCTAAAGTAACCTCAGTGACAACAATTTCGGGCCCGTCGACCCTTGTTGAAGGCTTTGGTAAAGCTAAATTCACGTTGTCAAATGGTACTCCTGTTGAAGTATCTGAGGCCTTATATTCTCCGAGGTCCAGTCGTACCTTGTTGAGCTTTAAGGATATTCGAGAAAATAAGTTTCATCTTGAAACTGCTCGTGAAAACGGTATTGAATACCTTCACATTACCTCCACTCAATACGACCAAAAGCGTATTCTGGAGAAGTTGAGATGTCTTTCAAGTGGTTTGTATGTTACTACAATCCAAAACTTTGAAAGCAATCTAATCATTCGGCGGGCGCCGATTGATGAGAGCACTTTTATGCTATGGCATGACCGGCTGGGACACCCGGGTCAAAATACGATGCTTCGAACGATGAACGCATCTCATGGGCATCCTCTTGGAGGAAAGAATTTCGTGATTAATCCGAAAAGCCTATGCCAAGCATGCTCGATTGGAAAGACTAATCTCAAACCAATTCGTGTGAAACCTACAAAATTGGTTTCCCAATTCCTTGAAAGAATTCAAGGAGATATTTGTGGACCTATCCAACCAACTTGCGGACCATTTAAATATTTCATGGTTTTGGTTGATGCATCGACAAGATGGTCACACGTAGCTTTGTTGTCCACAAGAAACGCAGCGTTTCCAAAACTCCTAGCCCAGATCATTAAATTGAGGGCTCATCATCCGGATTATCCGATAAAGTCTATTAGACTTGATAATGCCGCGGAGTTTACATCGAAAACTTTCGATGACTATTGCATGACTTTGGGAATTAATCTTGAACACCCAGTTGCGTATGTTCATACCCAAAACGGCCTTGCAGAAGCTTTCATTAAGCGATTGCAAATGATTGCTAGGACTTTGGTTATGCGCACCAAACTTCCTATTTCTGCGTGGGGCTATGCCATTTTGCATGCTGCTGCGTTGGTCCGTCTGAGGCCCATGGCCACCCAACCACTATCTGCGTACCAGTTGGTAACTGGATATGAGCCCGATGTCTCACATTTACGCGTGTTTGGGTGTTTAGTCAATGTTCCAATTGAGCCGCCTAAGCGTTCCAAATTTGGACCTCAGAAACGACGGGGCATATATGTCGGTTATGAATCCCCGTCCATAATACGCTATTTAGAGCCCTTGACAGGCGATCTCTTTACCGCTAGACATGCGGATTGTGACTTTGATGAGACACTCTTCCCGTCGTTAGGGGGAGAAATGCACGTTAACGTTGATAAGGAACGACGTGAATTAATGTGGCATGTACCCACTATGTCTCATCTAGATCCCCCAACTGCACATAGTGATAAGGAAGTGCAGAGAATCCTAGGCCTGCAAAATGTTGCAAATCAAATGCCAGACGCATTTAATGACCTAGCAAATGTCACGAGATCACATATACCTGCTGCAAATGTGCCTGCAAGGATAGACGTCCCAGTGAGACGCCGTGTTCCGTTTGAACACGTTGCTCCGGTTGTACCCACCGAGCAAAGGACGCTGCCGTCGGCCGTCCAGTCCGCCGCCCTTCCGAAAAAAAGAGGAAGGCCGTCCGGTTCCAAGGATGTTCTGCCTCGAAAGAGGAGAAATCCTGTCGCATCTGTTTTGCCACACGAGATCATTAAGGATCACGGTGATGTATTAGAGAAGCGTGTTCCAGATGAAACACTAGTTCCTAATCATCATGATAACCTCGAAATATCTGTCGATTATGCTAGTTTAGACGATATTTTGAAGCGAAACGAGACTGTCATCGATGATGTGTTCATATACGCAGTGGCCACTGACATTATGAACAATGATGACATGGAACCTCGTACCGTTGCTGAGTGTCAGCGAAGAACGGACTGGCCTCAATGGAAACAAGCAATCCAGGCTGAATTGGATTCCTTAACGAAATGAAGCGTGTTTGGACCTGTCGCTCCAACGCCGCCCAATGTTAGACCAGTTGGTCATAAATGGGTTTTCGTAAGGAAGCGTGATGAGAATAATGAGATTGTTAGATACAAAGCTCGCCTTGTGGCGCAAGGTTTCTCTCAACGCCCTGGAATTGATTACGATGAGACGTATTCTCCCGTAATGGACGTTATAACGTTCCGCTACTTAATCAGTTTAGTAGTTTCCGAAAAACTGAATATGCAGCTCATGGATGTGGTCACAGCGTATCTCTACGGGGATCTGGACACAGAGATTTACATGAGAGTCCCTGATGGACTTAAGTTGCCTGAATCAAGTAGTTCCCGTCCACGGAACACGTTCTCGATTAGACTGAGACGATCACTATATGGATTGAAACAATCCGGACGGATGTGGTATAACCGTCTAAGTGAATACTTGATCGGCGTGGGATATGTTAATAATGAACTATGCCCATGCGTGTTCATAAAGAAATCCACTTCAGGATATGCGATTATCGCAGTCTATGTAGATGATATGAATCTCATAGGAACCTCGAAAGAGTTGTTCGAAACTGCTGAAATCCTGAAGAAGGAATTCGAGATGAAAGATCTTGGGAAGACACGGTATTGCCTCGGCCTGCAGATCGAGCACCGTACAGATGGAATTTTAGTCCATCAAGAAAACTACACCCAAAAGGTGTTGAGGCGCTTTAGTCATAGTGATGCTAAGCCGTCCTCTACTCCCATGGTCGTCCGCTCTCTAGACATTAATAAGGACCCCTTCCGTCCAAAGGAGGACGATGAAGAGATATTGAGCCCTGAGTGTTCATATCTGGGTGCAATAGGCGCACTATTGTACTTGGCCCAATGTACTAGACCGGACATCTCGTTTGCTGTGAATTGTCTAGCTCGACACAGCACTGCGCCAACACGCCGCCACTGGACTGGCATAAAAGACATTTTCCGTTACCTTAGAGGTACTACGGACATGGGCTTATTCTATCCCTTTGCGTCGAGTGGATCCAGCTCCATTGATCCTCGAAATAACGCAACCCTTGTCGGCTATGCCGATGCTGGTTTCTTATCAGACCCGCACAAGGGACGTTCCCAATCTGGTTATGTCTTTACCATTGGGAACACGGCGATATCCTGGAGGTCTCGTAAACAGACTCTAGTGGCCACTTCGACTAACCACTCCGAGCTACTCGCGCTCTATGAGGCGACTAGAGAGTGTGTCTGGCTTCGAGCAGTTATTGGCCATATTCGAAGCACCTGTGATCTAGCTTACGATCATGATGAACCAGTTGTTATTTATGAGGACAACACCGCTGTGATTGATCAAGCGAAACATGGTTATATCAAAGGTGATGCCACTAAGCATATTGCGCCAAAGTTGTTCTTCACACATGAACAACAAACGCTTCAAAAGATTGAAGTGAAGCATATTGGTTCAGAGAATAACCACGCTGACTTGTTCACCAAGTCACTGCCAAAGCATTCTTTTCAGAAGCACGTACGGGCGATTGGCCTACGTAGGCTATCTGAGCTACCTTAGAGCGACATTTTATGTCGGAGTCGAAATCCTCGCACCCTGTCGTGTGCAAGTGAGGGGGAGCATCCTGTTGTATGCATGTGTACTCTTTTTGTCCTTAGTATAAGGTTTTTCCCACTGGGTTTTCCTTGACAAGGTTTTTAGCGAGACACGTTCCCTGTTATACCTCACTAAGGATTGCCGAAATTAGGGGGAGTATCCTGTTGTATACTTCTTACCACTGTGTACTTTTTTGTCCTTCGACTAGAGGTTTTTCCCACTGGGTTTACTCTAGCAAGGTTTTGATGAGGCACCTGTTTTGTGGTTGATCCCCTACTACTACCACTGTTGCACTCTTTTTTTCCTTCGATCAGAGATTTTCCCATTGGGTTTGCTCTGTCAAGGTTTTGATGAGGCACACTGTTTTGTGGTTAGTTACTTACATAGTATTTTGGCATATATCATTCAGCTACACAAATTCTCTTAGGTACCGGTTTTGTCCCACACCGGGTTTTCCGGCCCTAAGGTATTTATGTGTTTAGCACTGCGAATGAACTCGACTCAGATCGACTGCATGAAGACGAAGAATTCAAGACGTCCAAAGGGGGAGTGTTGTAAGATTATTGGACTCTTGGGCTTTTCCTTAATGGACCCAGGTGGGCTTGTAACCCTAACCCTCTATCTATATAAAGAGGGCTAGGGGTCTTGTATTTATTCATTCATTCACACATTCCTTCATTAATAAGACTATACTGTTCCCCCTCTCTCTCTACTTCTGTCTCCCTAAATACATAGCTAATAGTGTATTACAACAATAAGTTTTATTTTTATTTTTTGTGATAAGATCAATTTTTAACCCGAATAATATCATATGATTAACACGAACAGTATCATAGGATTATATGACTACTAAGCAGGATTAGAGACTAAGAGACTAAAAAACAGGATTAGATGACTAACAAACAAGATTATATGAATAACTAACATGATTAGATAAAACAAACATGATTAGATACTAACAAACAGGATAAATGACTAACAAACAGGATTATACGACTAACAAGCAGAATTAGATGACATAAGAAACAGTATCTGATGACTAACAAACAGGATTAGAGACTAGCAAACATGATTAACACGATTACAAAGAGAATTAGATGCCTAACAAACAGGATTATATGAATAACCAGCAGGATTAGATAATAACAAATAGGATTAGATACTAACAAACATGATTAGATGACCAACAAACATGATTAGATGACTAACAAGTATGATTAGATACTAACAAGCAGGATTAGAGACTAACAAACAGGATTAGAGACTAGTAAACATGATTAACACGACTACATAGATGATTAGATGCCTAACAAATAGGATTAGATGAATAACAAGCAAAATTAGAGATAAAAACAAGCAGGATTAGATACTAACAAATAAGATTAGATACTAACAAATAAGATTAGATACTAACAAACAAGATTAGATACTAACAAACAGGATTATATGACTAACAAGCAGGATTAACACGACTACAAACACAAAATTAGTCAGGATTATAACGAATACTAACGCAAAACAAGATTATATATTTTTTTCCAAACAGGATCAACACAACTACTTTGGATCAAGATTAGATGATTTACCTCCTTTTTGGCTCTTGGTTTAGGGTTTTTTTTGAGACTTTTGTGTACGTGAGGGTTTTGATTTTTTTCTCAAGAGTGGGGGTAGACCTTCTCGATATCATCATGCCCACAACCTAATATGTGATAACATAAAAAAACAAAAATAAGAAACCCTGAACTGGTCAATAAAATAAAACCACACGTTACTACACAAAATCAAACAGGATCAACACTACTACTAGCACTGGATCAAACAGGATTAACACGCCTACTAAGAGAGGATCAGACAAATTAGGTGGGTTTTTTAATAAAAAAAATATCAAATACAACGATTTTTCTTATGATTAACTAAAATACTGGATGCGTGACAGTTTTTTTAAAAATATATGATAATAAGTTGAAAATCATGCTGAAAAATATACGCTCGTGATAACTTGATATTCCACATAATCAAATAGGATTAACACTTCTAACAAGACAGAATCAGGCAGGATTATGTGAGTTTTATTGGAAAAAAAATACAAAATACAGGGATTTACCATGTATTGGAACTAGAATAAAATACTATAAGATACATGATAAATTTTTGAACATCTCATTCTAATAGTAGATAACATTCTAAAATATATAAACTCGGAACCGCACAATAATACACAAGATCAAACAGGATTAACATGACTACTAGCCATTATTAGACATGATTATAACGAATACTAACACAAGAGAGGATTGAAAAAGTTTTCTTCCAACATGACCAACATAACTATTAACATTGGATCAAGATTAGATGATTACCTCTTTTCCGGCTCTTTGTTTAGGGTTTTTAAGACTTTTGTGTAGGCAGCGATCTCATACCTAAAACCTAATATATGAAAACATTAAAAACCCCAATATAAGAAACCCTAAAATGATCAATAAAATATGGTACAAAAACCATGCGTTACTACACAAGATGAAACAGGATCAACACAGCTACTAGCACAGGATCAAACAATATTACGTGTTTTTGAAAAAAGTGCAAAATAGAAGGATTTACTTGTTTATGGCGAAATAGTTGAGTGCCTTGGAAGCCGCCGCCACCCACCGCCTGACATGTGTCACTTCTCCATCCAGATTTCGGTGCGAGAGGTGGAGGATAAATATGATTTTAGAGAGATATTTAGATGTAAATGTATTTTGAATGCTACGTACCTGACTGTAAATAAGTTTATGTATCTAATTGTAAAGAAGTTGTCATAGATAGATTTTTTATAATTAAATTGTTTGAAATGTATCTATTTGTAAGTCTTGCATAACATTTCCGAAGTTATAACTTTTTGATTGTTCGGCCTATGACCACCATGGCTCATGTACTTAACAATCGGGAGTTTAATACGTTTTCAGAGTGTTCAGGCGGGTGAGCAATGCCTCCACCGCTTTATCGGTCAAAAACATTTGTAATAAGGAAACCATTGTTAATTTTCCAAACCCACATTCTCCCATCAATGCAATTGCTTTTTTCTGTCATGAAAACTATTGCCTCTAGTCTTGACTACTCTTGATGGATACGCGAATTTGACATGCTTGAAATCAATTTCTCCCGAAACACCTTCTAAAATCGGCCTTCCTTGTCTTCAGAGTCGGTTTTTTGGAGTCTTTCGACGATAAATTTCATGATTTTCTCGTGATTCTTCAGAGAAATAATTCAAATTATACAACTTAGCTGTAAAAACCCGGATTTTCGTAGAAAAATACCGTGATAAAGAGAAGTGAGTTATCCCACATCGCCTAGATATGTAGTACTTATATGCTATACAAGGTAGAAGTATCATCATTACTATCACCAAAGCCTTTTAATGACGTGCGGCCCGAGAATCGAGAACGAAATCGGGCCAAAGCGGACAGTATTGGTGGTAGTAAGCAGATGGTGGCGGTCTGGTCGGAGGACCGGGTCGTTACAATTGGTATCAGAGCCGCTATCTAGCCGATGTGGGCACTGAAAACCCTGAAAGGACGGCGTGCCCGACGATGACGACGATGACGTCGTGCCTGAAGTGAGGAAGAGTGTAAAAAGCCGGATTTTCGTAGAAAAATACCGTGGTAAAGAGAATTGAGCTATCTCACATCGCTTAGATATGTAGTATCTATATGGTATATAAGGTAGAAGTATCCTCCTTACTATCACCAATGTCTTTTAAATCCGTGCGGCCCGAGAAGCGAGGACGAAATCGGACCAAAGAGATGATGACGGTCTGTTCGAAGGAACGGGTCGTTACATTAACACCTAGCTAGAGCTTTGATCAATGGTCATTTTCTTTCTTGTAAGCAAACACAAACTTTAATTAAATAAAAAGATGGGAGCAGATCCAGGAAATGCATACTATATATAAAGCGCTAACACACCTGATAAAACTCTTACAATCTAAGACCTAAGTACTTGCAGAGCTAAAAACACCAGAGTTATGAAATAGAACTAATTAAAGGCTTATATCAGTTGCTTTCTAGTTACAAAGTCAACACTAAAGCAACTTAAACGAATTCCAAAGTGTACATCACTTGTTGACTGTGTTCTCGGGCTTCAGAAGCAGCAAACTAACCGGATTTCCATAGAGATTCTGATCAACAAAATAAGTACGCGAAAATATTTTATCATCTTCGATGGGAGATTCTTTGGAAAATTTATCAAACTCTAGAAGGCAAACTTCCATGTAAAGTAATAAAACCTTGAAATATTGGCCACTTAATTCAATATATAGGGATTTAGGTGCCTTGAGGTACTCTGATCAATGGTCATAAAAAGATATAATAACAAAGCTTATTAGATTATTATTCTAAATTTCCAGGATAAACAAAACTTGCTTGTTTTTGTAACGTTGGAGAAATCTTATGACCAAAAATTTTACAATCCCGTTTTAATGACCTAAATTTATAGTTTAACTTGTTTTAGTGACCCGCCGTTATATTTTTTGGATGAAAACCGTTTTAAAGTTTTAATTTAGCTCCTATAGTTTAAAACTTCACGATAAACGCTTAAAAATTGTAAATACTACACACTTATATAAACTCACTCAAATTACATATTTATATAAAACATGCATTTGAATGAGTTGCACAATTGACAAATAAAATGAATATAAGTATCGAACAACATATGAACTCTATTAGTTGTGATCATATAAATATATTTTTACAAAGTCAATGAAAGTGTACTTACAAACAACTCTATTTCAATGATTTGTCATTTTTTTTTCATTTCTTCATGTATATTGAATAAACCTACATAAAACATAAATAAGTTAGGATATAATAAAACCAAATATGTATGGGTGTTAGAATCTAATTAGACTTTTATTTTATTTTAGCATAAGACTCATCATTCAAAAAATTCATTAGTCTTTAAAAAGAAAACGATTTAACTCATATTACTTCATTTGTTGCATGTTATTTGATAGTTTTATATCATTTTTAAATTTGCATTAACAAAAATTGTTTTTTTTTTCAATTTATATATGAAGATGTAATTTGCATTTGACTATTTTATAAGATTTCATATTAGTATTTTTATATAAGTGTGTAATTTTTGTAAATTTTAAGCGTTTATCGTAAATTTTTAAATTGTACGGAATAATTTGAAACTTCCATCCAAAAAATTTAACGGCGGGTTACTAAAACAACCCAAACTATAAAATTAAGTCCTAAATCGGGATTGTTAAAAGTTGGGTTAACAATCCTAAAGTATCCAAAACACAGGTCACCAAATCATAATTAACAAAAAAAAAGAAGCCAACTCTGCAATCTTGATTCAAGTAAACATTAATAATCTGTCTCATAAATCATAATATATGTCTGCAACATATGGTCCAGTCAGGGATATAATCGTAGTGGCATCCTTCTTTATCCATTTATTCTGCTATTTACATTCAAAATGCCAAGGAAAATAGCTTATCAAACGTGAAATCCCACTCTGTATATCATAACCTTGTTAAGTTTTGTGTGAGACCATATTTAAGTAGATTTGGGAGCTAGGTCTTGTAACCCACAAACCATGTTAGCGGGAACCGCCACGTCCATCATCTTTGGATATGCCAAATTCAAGTCTGTAAGAAAAGGTAACACTTCACTTTTTTGCGTAAAATAATAATACGACCATAAAAACAAAATATACTAGTTTCTTAGATATGGTACGAGGAAAACTTACTTCTCATGATGCTTTGGAACCCTTCCTGTAGGAGAAGTAAATAAAAACCATTAATCAAAGATTAGTCGCTTTCTGGTTTAGCCACTAACTAATCTTATCCGGTTTTAACACAGATGAAAAAAACGAGTGATGATTTTTCCTTCTGGCACTCTTATGACTTTATATATTCTAAGAATTAATTCACTACATGGCCAGTTATTTTGTATACAACCAAAATACGTACTCTATAAAGAGAGGTTGTAAAGAAGAATACTCATTTAGAAGCTCTTTGTCATTCTTCCTTTTCTATTTTTCTTTTTGTTCCTTCTAATTTTGAGGAAGGCCAGTAAACAGAAATAGCTCATGAACCATTCTTGAAGCCAACCACTCAAACTATATAATCATATAGCGCGGAAATGTTGAGAATTTTCATAAGTTTATAAAACAAGAAACAATATCAGACACCTCATCTTTTGTCAGCCGTGGATTATAAAGCATCTCCTCTTCAACGGTACTAACCTGAAACATAATGCAGTTACTCATACAAAAAGCTAGCTTTCTCCATATTTGTGGAAGGGGTAAAATGGCCTTGGAGATATACTTACAGTGTAACCTTTGTAGTCATGAGCAGGATATAGCAATGTGTCCTTAGGCAGTGTAAAGATCTGAATCATAAAAATAAGTTCATAAAGGTGACAAGCGGTAAAGATAATGAAAACAAAGTCATATAATTTTGACTTCAGATTCTTGCCTGCGAATGCACTGATTTGTAAAGAAGTTCTGAACTCCCGCCCTGATGAAAATAATGAAATAGATATTGGTAAATAAAGTTTCTAGGATTAAAACAAATGGTGCAATACCAACAAAAAAAAAACGAACCAAGTTGTTCGTTGGATAAACTAAATTTAACTAAATAGATTTCACGTTGCACATAGGAAAACTAAAAATAACGTGTTAAGAAACATAAAACATAGTGAATGTCTGATTATGGGGAAAGAAAACCGATTTCATAAGTTGTTATAGGAGCTATAATCATGTCTAACTCGCGGTTTTTTTTTATCTTTGCAAGTTGCAACCATCAACTAGGAGTAGTAGATATGAGAACATGTAACATATAAACCAAAAGCAATATTGTTCTTCGTTGACAACCAATAATACCTGAAAATCCGTTCTACCACAGCCACGTATTAGTATTGCATCCCCAGTGAAAGCCATTCTCGGTCGAGGCTGTTCTGGTCCATCTCCAGTAACATATGTAACACATCCAGAAGTGTGACCTGGTGTACCACGAACCTGCAATATATACATACACAATATATAGCTAATACACGATGCTTGATTCTAATAACTGATACCCTCATACTACCTTTATGGATGCTGTGTTTAACTAAAGGACAATAATTCGATATCAAATTGGAATTCGTCATTGAGCGATTGCAAAACATATTTTTTTTATATTCTCCATTTGAAAATCAAGTATACAAGGAAAAGAGTACACTAAGGGAGGACACGTATTTGTCTTTAACATATTGTAATATAGATCACAGTATTCAGCTTAAACATGGATCTGATGTTATCTTTTGCAAGGTCTGCAAGTTGGACTTGCTTTGGGAAGTAACACAGAATGAAGAATCCTCATTTTTCATTTGAAGCAGTAATTTCTTTAAATTTATCAACCAATAAAGAGAATTACGCATCATGCCTACCTCCAAATAGAGACCACCGAATTGAATTTTATCTCCCGGCTCAACAAGGATATCTGCTTTTGCATTGCTCGCTTTTGAAATAATAGACTTCACCCCTTGGACCTTGGTCTGCAAAAACAATAACATAGTGTCGGATATACTGTGTGTCAAACAATGTACACAGATTTGACAAAATTGTACAAAACTTTTTCATAGAAAATGTACTGTCACAACTAAGGAATATTGCAGCAACCTTAATCAGGCCACTTCCCGTGACATGATCAGCGTGGACGTGGGTATTTATCGCATAAACAAGCTTAAGCCCCAACTCCTTTACAAGTGAAAGATCTCTATCTGCTGTCCTATCAACCGGATCGATCAACTGCGTACATTCAATAAAGAAATGAGAACCTAATTACACAGTCGAAATAAGCATCTTAGGCCTTGTTTGTTAGGCTGTCCTTGGACTAATAAACAAGTGAAAGATCTCTATCTGCTGTCCTTGGACTAATAAACTAGTCCGAATTCTTTATTTGGCATATTGTTCCCAAGATGGAACCAAGTAAAACTAATAGCTTTGTCAAGTATTAATTTTCAAGATACTACTTAGAAGAGTCCCCTATCACGGGACAGGATACCTAATTCACAATAAACAAAGGCATAAAAAAATGGAAACCGGTTTTATTTTTTAAAATTGTAATCTCAAATTACAGGAGACCAATGGTGCGAATCCCATAGCTACCAGTACAATCTTTTTTAGCATGGAAACCATGCTTTCCATTTCCCCTTTCCGGCTCTTGTTTCCGCTGTTTTCCTGAGTAAATTTATGAACCTTTTTTATAAAATAGTGACGTTTCATGAATCACTCACCATTTGCAACTACGGACTGTGACAATTGATATTATGAGAATCAAATCTACACAATTGTAAATACAAACATGTTCATTTTTATTTTATCTCTACAGTATTAGTATTGAATTAGGTATCAATTGTTTTGCTAAGAACAGAAACAAGGGTTACCAATTATCACTCCGAACAGTTAAATTCCAAATCCTCTAAAACTTCTCCCTTTCTACTTACATACTCCCTCAATCCAAGTAACCATTGTCCCCAAACAACCTATAAATTACAAAACTAGCATAATAAATTTCCCAAATAGCTTTTTTACAAAAACTTAATCACATAGTTACTTGGTAATACCATATAAACATCTTTTGAAAATTTTCATTCTGCCAATTCAGACACGATAAGTTTCCAAGTCAAAGTTGCACGTAGTTCTGCAGAAAACTAGTACAATGAAAGATAGATATAATGGGTGCGTTTGGCTTCAACTTTTTGTTCAAAAGCTGCTTAAAAAAATCAATAGTAAGAAAGCTTGCTTCACAGTGGTGAAGTGTTTGGCACCATCTTAGATTTTTTCTTTATAAATGACTTCAAATTATTATTATTAGTAAGTCAACATTTACTTATTTTAACTAATACTGTAAGTGACTTGTAAATATACAAACATATTAGATTTGAATATTTCTATTTATGATATTTTTGTAGGTAAAAAGTGCTAACAAAATTCGCAAAATCCTAGCTTCTCTGTTTTTGACCTTTTTTAGCATTTTTAAAAGCTAGCTTTTTTAAAGCTAAAAAAGCTAACAAACCAAAACACCCTTAGTTTTCTTATGCGAAAAAAGCTAAGAAAGAAAGCTATTGCCAAACAGGCACATAATGATAAAGGGAGTAACAACTAACACCAGAGATAGCTTTATTTTTTCAAAAATTTAAACACATACTAACTGTAGTTAGTTTGGTAATGCCATATGAACATCTTTTGAAAATTTTCATTCCGCCGATTCAGATACGATAAGTTTCCAAGTCAAAGTTACACAATCCGTGAGATATCAGTACGTTAAAAATAGATATAGGCCCGTTTGATAACAGATTTTTTGCTTGAAAAGCTGCTTTTAAAAAAGCAATGAAAAATAAGGTTACTTAAAAAAAACTGCAGTGTTATTTCACACCACTGTAACTTTTTTACTTATAAGTGACTTATTTCTTATTACTATTGATAAGTCACTTGTCACCTATTTCAACTTATAGCTTATTTGCAGATATACAAACACATACTATTAGAACGTTTTTATTTTTAAAAAACTGAATGTGAAAAAGCTCAAAAAAATCCGCAGATTCCTAACTTCTCTGCTTTTGACTTTTTTTTTAGCTTTTTACCTAAATGCTAGCTTTTTTTTAGCTTTTCAACCTAAAAGCTAGGTTTTTAAAAGCTGAAAAGGGTAACAAACCAAACACCCTTAGTTTTATTAAGCTAAAAAAAAACTATTGCCAAACAGGCACATAATGATAAAGGGAGTAACAACTAATACCGAAGCTAGCTTTTATTTTTCAAAATCAAATCACATTGTAGTTACTTGGAAAATACCATATGAACGAACATCTTTCATTCCGCCAATTCAGATACGATAAGTTTCGAAGTCAAAGTTGCGCATAGTTCCGTAACAATAAAAAAATACATACAATAATAAATAATAATAATAATAATAATAGTAAGAACTAATATACCAGAGCAGGTTTATCAGAATGGGAAGTATCAGCAAGAAGATAAGTGAAGGTACAAGACTCTTTCTCAAAAAGCTGCCTAAACAACAGCTTATTCTGCGACGACTCGCTAAGCGAATTAAACGCCATTTGGGAAGTGGGTTTTGTGCAGAATGCAAAATGGGAAGTGGGTTTTGGAGGAGAGAGAGTGGGAGGGAGGAAGTTGCTTAAAGATCGCAGTTTTATTGCCATTTTTCTTTATTTTTTGTTTTTTTTTTAGAGGTGAAGATGATTTCAAGGGGAAAGATGAGGTGTTGGGAAAATTAATATATTTTAAATAAGTGGACTTTTTGTTTGTGATAAATTATGTGTTTTTATTGTTGTTGTTGAACACCATTGGTGGATTATGTCACCTCTAATATTGGGAGCGATGGAATCTAAGAGCATTGTCAATTGTATATACAAGAATATATATATATATATATATATATATATATATATATATATATAAGGTTATATAAAGTTGTAAAAGTTTGCTACCCACAGACTCATCATAAAAAGTGCAGACCATAAATCTAAAATATTTTTCGATTTTTCTCTACATTCCAGAGAGTTTCTGAAAAAAATTATATCTAATATTATATTAAAAAAAATAGCACATCTACTCCTAATTTTTTTTTTTCTCCTTCACTTTATCAATTGCTTTCTCTCTTTCTAAAAAAGCTCTCCATTTGCATCGCTCTTCCATCACCGTCATCCACATGAATTCACTTTAACCTCTTCAATCATCGTCATCAACTCGTTTCATCATCATTATCAACCCAATTCGTCACTATATTTCATCTTTTTTGGCTATTCTGTTGGAGTTTGTAGATCAGATTTTTTTCTACCCAAAACTCTTCGATTTCATCTTCACTTTCCTGTCCCGTTTGCAGATACGATTCACTTGTTCTTTTACTTTCACGTGTTTATTCTAACAATCCAAAGTTGCAAATCTAAGTTTTTTTGACAACTTGGGTTGGATGAGATCTTGATTTTTCAAGTAAAAAAAATGTCTTTTAAAAGATAAGTTAAGTTTATTTTTGTTATTAAATCTGTTAACTTTTGTCATATACATAAAAAAAAAGCTATATTTTTCTTCAAATTGAAATATTAATTCTGGAACTTAAAAGTTGATGTCAAACAAATAATTAGGAAACATATTTTTATAATACCTATATAAACCTGTGTAGAGAGGTATTGTTGTGCACAATATAACATTTTGCTATTTATCTATCTTATAAAGCTATATATCTTTATATTTATATAGAAAAGTTATAAAAACAGTTGAGAATGCTCTAGGTAAAAAAATAAAATTATTTGACTATGTGGGATGTAAATTACATTTTAAGTAACAAAAAAAATGGGGGAAATGTATTGTTTGGTCCAAAAGCAAACTATTTAGTAATTTTACAATTCTGATCAAAATCCCTATAAGCAAAACAAAAAGTCAAATTCAATGCTAAAGCTCCCGTTATGCATAGGGTCCAGAGGGGTCAAACCATTTGAGATTAAATTTAGACAATCTTACCTTGCATTTATGTAAAAGGTTGTTTACATGACTCAAACCCGTGATCTGCAGGTCACAAAACATCAATTTTGCCGTTACGTTAAGGCACACACTCGTATTTTAATAATACTAGTAGACGGATTGGTTTGTTATGGATTAATTTGTTAGCATGTGCTAGGTGATTTAATAAGCAAAAATATCCAATTAAAATAAGTAGATTTTTTGTTTGTGAATAATTATGTGTGTGTTCTTGTTGAACACCATTGGCGAGAGAGATGGTCGTTTTTGTCATTTTTAATTCTAATTGGGAAACGATAGAATCTATTTATTTATTTTGGCTTAGTATGGCTATTTTTCTGTAGAAGTTGCAATATGTAAATTACATTAATTAAAGTAACAAAAAGTTTACACTCATATACGGGAGAAAAGTATTGTTTGGTCCAAAAGCAAACTACTATTTAGTAATTTGACAATTATGATACATGTGTAAAATGTTCGTTTAGGGATTAGCCAAAAAAAAAAAACGTTTAGCAAAATATTATCAGCACTCGGTTTAAAATCTGTGCAAAATAAGAAGAAAAAACATATCAGAGTCACGACCATGCCATTTTTTAAGGTGCACTCATATTATGACCAACTAAATGTCCAATCCAGTACCAGTCCAATGGTCCACCGTGAATGTAAACTTTCACTATTGAAAAAAAATAAATTTTTTTTTTTTTGGTTTTGTAATTTAAACTATATTCATTATGTAATTTTATATCAAAACTAGATGTTTATCTTTTTAAGTATTCAAACTAAGTGTTTCAGTACTTTTCGTTAATTTTTTGATGAAAAATTGTGTTTTACCAATTAATCTCATTTATTACATATATATACAAACAATATCATACAGACAAATGCATACATATCCGTACATACAATTACACCTACAAACATAAACATATATGCATATCATCGCTTTCACCAGTACACCGCCATAGCTAGCCACCCCCCGCTGTAGTGGAGCCCATACCTACCACCTCCGTCCAATTTCTCTTGTTTATAAATGTATAATCGACTAATCGAATGTAAATAAGTAAATATATATATATACATACACCTCAAGGAGCCAATTCTTTTAATACAGACTATAAATTAGAAAAATATACACTGAGAGAGAGAATAAGGGATTGGAGGTCATTAGAGTATTTCTATAAATTAGAATAATAGTATGCTATTAGTTGTGTGTGCTCATGGTTCAGATCGTGTTAATTTATTTAAAAAATGATACATTAATAGGATTATGATGATATCATATATATGTATCTATATATTTTATGTTTTAATTTTTTCCTTTTTTATTAGCATTGGATCAAATACAATGAGTTTATATCGAGAAAAGAGTAAAATGACCATTTTGCCCCTGAATTTGGATGAAAAATGTTTGATGACATCTGATTTTTCCGTTAATTTGGACGAAAGGTACTAATTTAGATGGAAATACGTAGATTGTGTACTTAAAAAGAAAAACTCGTAGTTTGGGTTACAAAATCACAAAATGACTATAGTTTAGGTTACAAAACTGCAAAAAAAACCGACAAAAAAATCAATCTTTTATATAGTTTTTAAAATAAAATAAAAAATAATATATATATATATTCGATGCGTCACCCGACAAAAAAATTAATCTTTTGTATAGTTTTTAAAAAAATCATTCTTCATGAGCCATTGAGTAGTTGAGTTTATATTTTTTTTTTAGTTATTACATGTTTTGTATAAAACCGATACCGACCGACATTGTCGGTATACCGATTTGTTTGGTTCGGTAATGATACTAATTTTTGAAAACCAAACTAGTTCGGTACGGTATTGATATGAGTTTAAAAAGATCGATATCGTACCGATGCCACCCCCAGACTCTTACCTTCTTAATTCAGAGTAACGTTTATAATAAAACAATAAAAATCCCGATAAATGCTACCCAAAACCCAAGATTCCACATCTTCATCATCAAAACCGAACCGAACCGAAAATAATCGAACGGTTCGGTTTTGTTCATAAAAAATACAAACTGAAATAAAAATTCGGTTTGCTTTCGGTATACAGTTTTGAAACCGAAACTAAAAAAAACGAAACCAAAAACCGTAAACTGAGACGATACCGAAAACCGAAATCGCAACGGTAAACCGTATACCGAAACTGGAACCGTAAACCGGAAATGATATTAAAACCGAATTAAAACCGTAAACCGAAATACTACCCTAAACGATAAAAGTATAATTATGTACGCTTACTTTTATTTATATTTTGGTGCATGGTTAAATCAAATTGCTTTTTAGAAGAAAAGTATATCAAACTAATAGTATTAATATTAGTTTTTGACTTTTAAGTATAAACATTTGAGTATATCAAAAGTTTTGTTTCATCATCAATTCAACTTGGTTATTTCTAACTTAAAATTTGTGAAATTTAGAAAAAACCTATGATGAAGCTATATAAACTTATAAAGTGTTATAAATTTTTAGCAATCCAAGTACTTTTTGGCAAAATTGCAGTTAATTAATGTGTATTTATGTGTTATTTGATTAATTATGTATTTTTTTCGACTAATTTGTTATTATTTTAATATGTAACTTTTGGAATTTTGTATTTAACTTTTCTACCTGTGTTTTTAATTTTGTGGGTTGTCATTTGATTACTCACTTTTTAACTGTATTTACAATTTTGAATAAATTCGGTTTTTTAATTCACACAAAATAGATTTCTCTATTAAATTCGGTTTAATCTACACTTTTGGAATCCGAAAAAGCGAAAACCAAAACCGTGTCAAACCGGAAAACCAAAAACCGAAAATACCCGAAAAACCGAAACCGTACCGGAATCGAACCGAAATACCGGTTTCAGTTTGGTACGGTTTTATCTTTAAAAAAATTAAAACCGAACCGAAACTATTTTCAGTTTGGTTTCGGTTTTCTTGAAAACCATACCGAACCGAACCGAACCGATCTCACCCGTAAAAAGTTGAAAATATGCCTCATTAAAATTAAAAACAGTAACATAACAACCCCAAAGAGACTGAGAATCCTTTTCTTTTTGAAGCAGTCACTTGAACATATTCGAAACGAGGATGGATTAATTTACTGCAATTAATCTTATAAAACGCGTAAACCGTAGATTAAATCTACGGTTTACAGTTAATCACTGTAAACCGTAGATTTTTTCTACGGTTTACAGCAGTTTTTTGCTTAAAAAAAAAAAAAATCTGAGAATTAAAATTAAAAAACTGAATAATTTTTTCAAAATAAATATGATTTTTTTAATAAAAAAACTAAATGCCTTATTTTTAAAATTTTACATAAAATAAATTACCAATATTGTAACAATCTCTCAAAATAAACACAAAATTTACACAAATTTACACAAATAAAGTTGATTTGATAAATTTTATGTTTGATATTTATTGTATAAGTTCAAAATTTTACATGTTATATTTTTGTCAAGTGTATAAGTTGATATTTATTGAATCATTAACTAAATCGTCAATTTTTGTGAAGTACCTTTGGTTTGTTTTTAACACTTGTATAACGCAATATGAAACATTAACTAAGTCGTTAATTTGGTGTCAATCATCAATTTTGTTGAATGAAACAATCATAAATTATATAAATTTCAGAAAAAAAATTAACTGAATATGCAAACATGAATATCAACTTATAAATTTCATAAAACAAAATTTACAACGAAATTTACAACAAAATTTCATAGAACTAAATTTCAGAAAACAAATTTATTAAACATTTGTTTACATCATATAAATTTACAACAATTTGGAAAAAATAGTAATTTACATAAAATGAAAAATAAAAAACTGATTATGGACTTAGGTCTATAGCTTCATCTTCATTTGCTTTTTTCTTTCCCGATTTCTTTTCCAGCGCCATATATAACTTGAAATTAGGTCGAAAAAGTTCCTTCCATGGCGCAGCTGTCTCAGTGCGTGTTTGTTCCCACCGTGCTATAATTCCTGGCATTGGGAAGATCCCTTCTTCTTTAGGAATAACCTGAGCATAGTGACAACTGTTGACGAACACCATTACAGTCGGGATGTAATGTGTCGTTCCCCGAGGTGGACCAGTATAAAGAGGTAAAAAGGTACTGTTCCACACGTTTACCCCTCCATCACTATTTTGCCATAAGGACAACAATACAATTGGAATATTGTAATGAGAAGCAATTAAAAACCCATAAGACGGAAATCTCATCCATTTGTCAGAAGGTGCGGGATTTGTAGCATGATAAAAATTTAAACTTGATAAAATATAATCATACCGGTAATCAAAGCCAAGATTCTCAAACAGCTCATAATAAACACCTTTCATTTGCTGCAGCTCTTGAAACAACTCACATCTTACCGCATACCAATCATCTTCCCCATGCTGTTTACCCGTCACATTTGCAAGTACCCGGAACCCACAGTTACCATCCCCACGCACATCATAAACCGTTTCGATGTAACTATGTAACATGACCCATATTTGGTCACTGTACAGGAAGGTTGGCCTATTAGGGGTGGGTTTAGGGTTCTGGTTTCGCGGCCTCCTAGTTGGGTTTACCCTTACCTCCGGTGTTTCATCCGCCTTGCCTTTGCCCTTGTCCCTACTAGCACCAGCACCCTCTTCCTCCACATACTCCCATCCCGACTTATCCCTCTTACTAGATTTGTCTCCTTTTCTAGGTCTCCCCCTATTTACTCTCACTTCGGGGTCACTGATGGATGTTCTGGCTGGTACGGTTATCTCTCGGAGTTGTGTTTTCATACGCCGTTTTTCAACATTACTTTTCCTAGCATAAACACTTTTAAACTCTTCTAGATCACCCTCTACTCCATAATCATCGGTGTTCCCATTATCATCAATTACGTCTAATTTTTTCCAGAATGGATGAATATATTCTAGAGGAAGAGGCTTCCCGAATAAAATATGTTCACTCATAATATGATGACAAGGTAAACCGTGAGACAATTTGAAACCGCAAGAACAATTCTCATCAGCCTGGCCACTACATTTTTTATGTTCTTGAAATAATAAATCAAAGGCATAGTGTGTGATATACGACATAAGATTTATAAATAGAGGTGTTCGTTCAGAATGTGGAAAATAAGACTTGCATTTATCCAACTTCATCTTAATATCCTCAAACTGTTTTTCTAGAATTCTATTCACCTCTACCCAAACAGTTTCAAGCGTGCCAGTATTTGTGGAAAGGGATCTTTTCAGCTTAGCATGTTGTTGTTCGGCTCGATTGCTAGTTCTGTTACCTAGATGTGTTGTATGGTTGGTATAGCATGCAACAAACTTTTCAGCATAATCATTTAAAAGCTTGTCTACATACTTAATCACAGCAGGGTACGATTTGTAAGAGGATTGAAATAAGTTCGGTTATGATTGTACTCCTCTATCGACTCAGAATCAACCAATAAACCCCAATCATCTAGAAACGTTTGCCACTCCTCATCAGGGATCTTTTTACGGCAGTTTTTCAAAACATTTTTTGCAATATCAAAAGTGCACAAAATATGATGAGAATCGGGAAAAACAACGGACAAAGCATTTGATAAGGCCATTTCCCTGTCGGTTACAAAAACCCTAGGTAGTATACACCCCTCCAATGTAACTTTAAATTTTTCCAATGCCCATATATAACTTTCCTTTGTCTCGTCACTCATGAAAACAAAACCTAAACAATATGTTTGGTTCGTTGATGTCATTCCTACGACTTCTAGAAATGACATATTAAAACGGTTTGTTCTATATGTACAATCCATTAACAAGACATCAGGAAAAGCTTTGAACATCCTTATAGAATCGGGGTGTGCAAAAAACAAGTTCTCAAGGGAATGGGTTGATGGGTTCATATTATAGTAGAACGTGTAGCGATGGCTATCCAACAAATTAAACAGTTCCTGTATCGGGTTTCTACCATCTCGTTCTTTAAATTTCAGTCCGGCCAAAAAATTATGTATCGTTTTAGCGTTTGATACATTGTCAGGATTTCTATTTTTTATGGCCTCTAATATTGCACCAACTTTAAAACTACTTTGCCTTAAAGTTTTAACAATTTCTTTTTCATCTTCGGTTAAACGAGCACGTCGTGCTTGCCCTTGGAGGTAAGTTGGAGGTGGGTGGTTATGTTGTCCATTTTCTACGTGACACATCCATTCACCATTAACTACGTAACCTTTAATGAAAAATGGACAATCTTTTTTCTTTGTACCTGATTTTACGGAAGATGGTTTCTTTTTTTCGTAAACCCCCGATTTATCACATACAATATCAACATACGGTGTTCTGCTCCCATCACCCCCTCCAGACCTACGAATCGTAAGAATGAAACCCCAATTTCCAGCCACATCAGCAAGATCAGCAAGCATTTCATCCCTTGTTTCCCAAGTCAATTCATCGACTTCAAAGTGCTCTGAATAATCAGTTAGCTCATCGTTTGAGCCACTGGATGAATTCGCATTGTTGTTGTTATTCCATTGGTTGTTGTCATAACCATAGTTGTAATTCATTTTCGAAAAGTGTTTGTTTGTATATTTTATTGGGGAGAAATGAGGATTTTTTTAGAGATTTCCGAAATGTGTTTGTGTTTGATTTTATGGTTTGTTAGAATTGGCAAAATTGAGTCATATTTATAGTGTAAGTTTACACTACAAACCGTAGATTACTTTTACGGTTTGTAGTGAATTTTTGGTGTAGTCATTTCCAAACTTTAATAATGCATTGAGTAGTCAATTTCGGATTAGGGTTGTCAAATCATAATAATTCAAAAGTGATAAGGTGTTGTCGGATTTATTTTGATAGATATGGTATCCAATGTCATTTACACTACAAACCGTAGATTACTTTTACGGTTAGTAGTGTTTTTTTTGGTGTAGTCATTTCCAAACTTTAATAATGCATTGAGTAGTCATTTTCGATAGGGTTGTCAACTCATAATAATTAAAAAGTAATAAAGTGTTGTCGGATGCATTTGATGGATATGGTATCCAATGTAATTTACACTACAAACCGTAGATTACTTTTACGGTTTGTAGTTTTTTTTTTTACGTTGTTTACGGTGATTCAGTGCAAAAAGTACATTCGTAAAATGGCGCTGCTTAAATCAGGGGTACAAACCGTACATTACTTTTACGGTTTGCACAAAATACATGCAAACCGTACATTTAATGTACGGTTTGTATGAAATCTATACAAACCGTACATTAAATGTACGGTTTGTATGTATATATCAGAATATTTACGGTTTAGGGTTTAGGGTTTAGGGGTTTAGGGTTTAGGGTTTATATGATAAGGGTTTAGGGTTTAGGGTTTTTAATTTAGGGTTTAGGGTTTTTAATTTAGGGTTTAGGATTTTTAATTTAGGGTTTAGGGTTTAGGGTTTTTAATTTAGGGTTTAGGGTTTAGGGTTTTCAATTTAGGGTTTAGGGTTTAGGGTTTGTAATGTAGGGTTTAGGGTTTAGGGTTTTTAATTTAGGGTTTAGGGTTTAGGGTTTTTAATCTAGGGTTTAGGGTTTAGGGTTTAGGGTTTTTAATTTAGGGTTTAGGGTTTTTAATTTAGGGTTTAGGGTTTTTAATTTAGGGTTTAGGGTTTACGGTTTGTAGAAACTCAATATTGGTCCTATCAATTAAAATACAGAATATTTTTTACAAACATACAAATCAAACATACGAATCAAATTAAACTTACGAAATTATAACGTACAAATCAAACATAGAAATCAAATACAAAAACAGTGCATTTTTTTTTTTTTATAACGACTAAATGTTTTAAAGTTGGACATAGGGAGCATCTTTCCCGCCGATGTTAATCTATCCGATGACGGCTCAGCAGACTCTTCGATTTCGTTTAGCTCCGTACGCCGTCTTTGTCGCTGCTGCGATTCTGGATGCGGCGCACGCTCGTGGGATGTAATTGTCAACCCCCGACTCCAACTGTCGGTGGACTGATGACTAGGATGATGCTCGTACGAACCAAATGATTGTCTATGATGATCGAACGGAACATCGGTCTGAACGTAGTCCGACCCAGCAAAAGAAGAACGACGACGATGACCGCTTGAACTCGGACCCGGACCCTGATCTGTAGTCGGGTGTCGACCTCCAGTCGATCTTCTACCCCCGCTACTAGATTCGCCTCTTTCGTCGGGACGCCGACAACTTGAAGCCCTAGTGTAAGTTCGTGGGTCGTAACGTAGGTCGTCATCACCATCGTCGTCGTCGTCGTCGTCGTCATCCCCCTCCGACTGTTCATCAGCTGACCCATACGGATTCATACCCATTTGAGCGAACTCCGCACGTAGTAAGTCCACGTCCCTTTTAGATTTCAGCCGTTTGAACGATTTGAAACTGCGGCGCAACATCGCTTTCTGAAAAAAAAAACAATCAAAAACGATTTATTAGTATTGAAATATACAGAAAAAGAAGTAACGATTTATTAGTAAAAAACGATTTAGTAGTTACCATTTTATTGAAGACACCCGTATTCTCCCGGAAACCGTGAGGGGGCGGGGCAAGTTCAGGTGGGTTTATGAAGATGCGGGTCCTCTCTCTATACCATCTCATGTAATCCGGTGACGTCCCTGACCCATATTCGCCGTTAATAAGACGGGTGTGGCGGTCATTCCACACGGTTATAAATTCTCCGGTTAGTAAAGGCCAGTCGTGTTTTTGCCCAGTCCCATATCTTCTATCCTTGCCGTGACCCTGTCTTGGTTTCCAAATATATGTAGGGACCCGCTGCACAAAACCGAACTGTCTCATGAACCTGTCCGCGGGGTGGTACTCAATCTTCTCATTACAAATGAGAGGCACAGAACAATGCCACATATAACGGCCCCGCGTGCAGTATTCCGGATACTGATTGAGATCCCCGTAAGGTTGCCACACTATCTGTAATCATCAAATTAGAATATATAAACAATGGTTTAAAAATAGACGAGTAATAAATTCTGCGAACATAAGACAAATGCAAATATATACAACATATAATACGTAAGTTACATGTAATACGAAAATTAAAATTTACCTGTTCAGGCGACATATTGTCAAACTGGTTACGTATGTGGACCACATTATGTCCGTAGACATATGGCGTAAGGTTAGTTTGCCTCCACATCTTCCATCTGTAATATACAAACAAAAACCGATAAACAATAAATATAACCGCCAGCTAAGTAAATGATAGATGACACAATAATATAAAAAAGCAAATCCAATTCAAAAACTAAATAAATATCATACCTGTAACCGAGGGGGAACCTTGGCAAGCCCTCCGGTGGCTCGACATCTTCCGGCAGCTCTTCACACGGTCTAACCGGCAGTAGTCTGGTAATCGCCCACATATCCAGAAACATCACCGCCCTGCTTACTCCGGTTGTCTTACAACGTACCACCCTGCATAGATTAGCCTCTAACCAGGCCAGAAGAGCTGATCCCCAACTATACTCAGCACATGTGTCAAAATCCTCCAGAAATGGCAGAGGCCAGAGTGGAATCTGATCACTGCTCTTATCCGAAAACACATGTGCAGCCAGTAATAATAGCATGGCAGCCCTAGACTGATATAGTAAACGCTCCTCACTAGGGTTGGGGGGTAATTCACCGAAGGTCTGTAACATCCAATCAAGTCTAACTGTCAGACAGTTTAGATCGACTTGATTGTCAGCCGGCCTAACACCCAACAAACTCTCCATCATAGCCAACCTGCTCGCCTTCGTGTCATTCCGCTCCGACCGGGTCACAGCAAGACCATCCACCCTCAGACCAAGCATAATCTCTACATCCTGTAAAGATATCCCCAACTCTCCCCCGACAAAATGGAACGTGTGTGACTCATCACGCCACCTATCAACTAAGGCTGTAATCAACCCTCGGTCTACGGTATAATTACCTATACTGTAAATACCGTAAAAACCAGCCCTAATGATATTTTGAACTACCCTTTCAGGCGTCGGTATCTGCCAACTATAATTATAAACCCTAATCTTATTGGCATCTTCTCTACCCGCTTCTCTGCCAGCATCCCAAGTCTGATTAGAAATGTGACCAGTCTGTCGTAAAATACCCAACCTCCCTTTAATATGTGGACCTGGGTCTGCCATCCTAACTATGATAACCAAATATAACTCAATTAATGATAACCAAAAAATGATAACATAACCAATTAATGATAACCAAACAATGATAACTCAATGATAACCAATTAATGATAACCAAACAATGATAACTCAATGATAACCAAACAATGATAACCAATTAATGATAACCAAACAATGATAACTCAATGATAACCAATTAATGATAACCAAACAATGATAACTCAATTATAACCAATTAATGATAACAAAACAATGATAACCAAACACACATTTTTTCATAAACCAAACAATAATAATTCAATTTTTTAATCATAACCAAACACACATTTTTTCATAAACCAAACAATAATAATTCAATTTTTTAATCATAACCAAACACACATTTTTTCATAAACCAAACAATAATAATTCAATTTTTTAATCATAACCAAACACACATTTTTTCATAAACCAAACAATAATAATTTAATTTTTTAATCATAACCAAACACACATTTTTTCATAAACCAAACAATAATAATTCAATTTTTTAATCATAACCAAACACACATTTTTTCATAAACCAAACAATAATAATTCAATTTTTTAATCATAACCAAACACACATTTTTTCATAAACCAAACAATAATAATTCAAGTTTTTTAATCATAACCAAACACACATTTTTTCATAAACCAAACAATAATAATTTAATTTTTTAATCATAACCAAACACACATTTTTTCATAAACCAAACAATAATAATTCAATTTTTTAATCATAACCAAACACACATTTTTTCATAAACCAAACAATAATAATTTAATTTTTTAATCATAACCAAACACACATTTTTTCATAAACCAAACAATAATAATTTAATTTTTTAATCATAACCAAACACACATTTTTTCATAAACCAAACAATAATAATTTAATTTTTTAATCATAACCAAACACACATTTTTTCATAAACCAAACAATAATAATTTAATTTTTTAATCATAACCAAACACACATTTTTTCATAAACCAAACAATAATAATTTAATTTTTTAATCATAACCAAACACACATTTTTTCATAAACCAAACAATAATAATTTAATTTTTTAATCATAACCAAACACACATTTTTTCATAAACCAAACAATAATAATTCAATTTTTTAATCATAACCAAACACATTTAATCATAACCAAACACATTTAATCATAAACCAAACAATAATAACTCAATTTTTTAATCATAACCAAACACATTATCAACAATTCAAATTAACCAAACAAAATAAAAAAACATGCAAAAATGGGAAAAATATCAACAATTATTAAAATTTATATAATTAATATAAACAAACAACAAACAATTATATATAGCTAAGTGAATTATGGTTTTGCATATTTTATATATTTTTTCCTATTTTACAAATTAAAATTACAAAAAATAAAAAAACATGCAAAAATGGGACAAATATCAACAATTATTAAAATTTCTATAATTAATATAAACAAACAACAAACAATTATATATAGCTAAGTGAATTATGGATTTGCATATTTTATATATTTTTTCCTATTTTACAAATTTAAATTACACAAAACACATAATAAATTAGAGAATAAAATATATACCTTCAATTATGGATAAGTTTGATTGATGATTTGAGGTTTTTTGTTAATAAATTTGATAGTTAATGTGGTTGATTGATTTGAGTGATTTTTTGGGTTGAAAATTGGGGGTTTTTGAGAGAAAGAGAGAGAGTGTAGAATAAAATTTTATTTTTTTTAAAAAAAATGAAAGTTTCTGTTTTTTCCAGGGACTGTCTGTGTAATTTTCGTGCAGGGACTGACTGTGTAATTTTGAAAAGCAGGGACTGACTGTGTAATTTTGAAAAAAATTACACAGAGCGTAGATTTAATCTACGGTCTGTATCGTTTAATCCAAACCGTAGATTTAATCTACGGTTTGTATTAAATGATACAGACCGTAGATTAATCTACGATTTGTATTAAATGATACAGACCGTAGATTAAATCTACGATCTCTGTGTAAAAACAGAAAAACTGTAGTGCATTAAGTGCACCTCATTCGAAACTATTGGGACAACTTACAAAATATACGCACCAATTAGAGTAGTATTTCTATTAAAGACATCAAGCGTGTGTGTGTGTGTGTGTGTGTGTTAAAGTCAAAGTCAAAGTCAAAGTCTTGACATGTCTCAAAATGCAATAGAACAACAGAACTAGAAGATACCATACAAAGTACAAGACCTGAAAAAGTAAAAACAATGGTCCCAATAATTGATCTGCAAGATTTTCCAGCCCAGTCACAGAAACTAATAAATGCATGTGTAACAAACGGATGTTTCAGGATAGTCAACCACCCGATTCCGAATACCCTCTTATCGGAAATGAAGTCTGTCGTCGGCGCTCTGCTAGACCTTCCGACTGAGATCAAACGCCGTAATGCTGATGTTATTATCGGTAGCGGATACGTGGGACCCACCAAGACTAACCCGTTGTATGAAGGGTTGGGTTTGTACGAGATTGCTTCGGAAAAGGCGGTTCACGAGTTTTGTTCCCAGCTGGATGCTTCTCCACAACAAAAGTCATTGTTACTTATTTACAATAACTTATTCTAAAAAAATTATATTTTTGGTTTTTATCATGTTATGTTTATCGGTCATGATATAGGTAGAGATTTTGGAAACACGCGGGGAATATAAGGTCATTTGATCAGTGTATTTACAAGAATCCTTTGCAAGTGTGTGTCAAACAGTGTTTACTTATATCATCATCAGTGTTCTAAAAAGTGTGCCTAGACGGAAATTAGGCAGAGCCTGAGTGGTAGCGAAGCTTAAGGGCCTAGGTGTTTAGGCGGGATTAAGCGGATTAGGACATTATTAAGCGGGATTAGACAGAGTTAGCCGTTAGACGAACTATTTCCGCTTAAAGCCCGTCTTTCGTCTTTTGTAACATTGATCATCACCCTGTGTTTATTTGCTCTTTGGGAGGAAGGTGCCAAGTGAGACTTTAGGAGGGCGTAGCCCCCATTTCGACAGATTTATTTAAGTTTTAATTTTCTACTTGTCATGTATTATAGTTAGAAACTTTGTAATAACCTACTTCAGCCTTCTCTTAGTATGAGGAAATTCTTCTTTAAGGACTTCAGCCCCTCCCGTTACTGATTAGCTAGGAGGCTTTATTTTGTTGTTATGGGGTGATGAGGGACACAACAAAAAAACTCGAATTGGAGGGCTGTATAATTTTTTCCCGAGGGGCTGAAAGGCTAATTCTTAGAGACTTCAATCCAATGCATAAAAAAATGTTTCTTTTTCGTTATTTTTTTTAATCAAAAATTGGAGGGGCAACGGCCGTATCCACGTAGTTCCTTTCATGAGGTGATGAAAGCCTAAAAGATATGTTTTTGTTGAAATATATGGTATAAGAATCGGTTTCTCTTAATATGGAGTTTTGCAGCCCTGTCCTCCCGCTGCACATTGGTAAATGATTATTTGGGTTTTAACAATAATCTGTCGTCTTACCAATGTTTATAAATGATTTTTTTCAGAATTAGGCCTCTTGCTTTTAAATTGATGGCTGAGATGAGGTGGCAAAACGCGATCTTACGAATATGCAACCACTTTATTTTTTAGGATGGTGTACTGATATTTAGTAAAATCGATAATTTGATGTACAAACTGTATATTAGCCCTTAAAGCACTGTCGACTAATAACCAGGCATTCAATTTGAACCTAACAATATTTATGATGAGCAATTTGTTGCTAGTTGATGGGTTAGTGTCTAACGAATAGTTAATGTTTATCTGACTTCGTTAGAAGATTGGAACGGAAAATGTGTAGAAGCAGATCTAAGAGAGACCAAGATCATGCTATCATATCAGAAGTTGAGATGGGATTGACCTTATCATTTTCTTTTTCTTTTTCTCTCTTGGTGACTGTCATTCAGATTTCAGACTAATCTCTAGGTAAGACTTCCAATACATGGTTTGACTGCACACCAGTCTACTAGGTAACTAAAATCATTGAGTCGATAGATTTATAGTCTCTGCGTTAGTAGTGATTCCCATCAGATTATATAGTCGGTAGTCTGGAGAACCAAGACTCCCAGTATATCCATTTCTTTTTTGCTTGGTAGTATGATCTTAATATTGGGTCCTGCTAGTCTAACATGAATTGTACATAGAATGTTTTTCATAATTTGATTTGCGTTTTCTATGTTTACAGGGAGGTCATAGTCAAATACTCCAAAGCAATACATGAACTTTCTATGGACATTGGCAATAAGATAGCCCATGGCATGGGTATAACGGGTAATTTACTCGAGGGATGGGTAAGTCAATTCCGTATAAACAAATATAATTTCACCCCGGAAACAGTGGGATCTCCCGGGGTACAAATCCACACGGACTCGGGGTTTTTGACAATATTGCAAGATGATGAGAAAGTGGGCGGGCTTGAAGTTCTGGATAAGAATTCTGGTGATTATGTGGCCGTTGATCCAATGCCTGGTTCCCTCCTTGTCAATCTTGGAGATGTTGCTACGGTCAGTCGCATATGTTCTGCTTTATTAACATATTTATTTTAAAGATCCAAGAAAATTTAGGCCTTTTTGGTAAAGATAAGCTCTCTTTTTGTATATCTTTTGACGATAGACAACCTGTTTGTTCCGAGTACACCTTTACAGTAAAGATTGTATAACAGAAATTAGTAACTTTGATGATGATAATGATGATCTAACGCAATACAAGGGTATAGCTGCTTGCGTCAATCAAAATTGTTTTTACTTTTTATTGATAGGGACACTGATAGAGGTTAAAAGCATAGTTTCAGAATAAATAGCTTACCCTGTGGTTCTTTTTTATTACACCACAATATTCATCTTTCTTAGGACCTTACTTCTTAGTATACCCCGCTCACTACCAGGATTCGGTCCTTGGCGCCTCCAAAGTGCCAATACCTTGTGAGGGTTAATAATAATCAGAAAATCCAAGTTGAATCGAGAACTAAATTTTGAATACCCAAAAGTGTCTATACAAAAAAAGACTGTCGGTTTATGTTCAGATTGTTACCTCTGGACAAAAAGAATTATGTGTTCTTTATTATGTCCATACAAAGGGGATTAAAGAAACAAGGAATTTAAACATATTATTATTAGTTCCTGTTTAACACCGGGGGTACTTTCGACAGAGAATTGAAAGGAAGTCATTTCAGTATATATCTGCCAAGCAAACCAGTTGACATATTTTTTAAATCAATTACAACACTTTAAAGATAACTAGACACAACCTTCGTATTTATGAGGATTAAAACTAATACACGCGTAAGGATGTATTCGTTTCTTGCTTTATCAAGTTTCTCTTTGTTGAATGACTTTTTTTTTTTTTTGCATCAATAAGTCACTGAATAACTGATAAAGTCACTCTTATTGAATTGAAGATGTGGAGCAACGGGAGATTTTACAATGTGAAGCATAGGGTGCAGTGTAAGGAGGCAGCTATACGCTTATCTATCGCTATGTTTGTACTAGGACCTAGGGAGTGTGCTGTGGAAGCACCATCTCAGCTCGTTGACACCGAAAATCCGAGGCTTTACGTTCCCATTGCTTTCGAAGATTACAGAACGCTCCGTATGTCCACCAATTTCAGAGCTGGTGAAGCTCTTGATCTGCTAAGCACAAGTGCCACCTCTTGATTTTCACCAGTTTCCTAAAAGAAGATAAAAATTCTATGTAGTAACTGGACTTCTTAATGAAAGAATAAAAAGTTACGTATATTTGAGTTTGTTTTAGGAATTATGCCCTCTATACTGAATCCATCCTGTTCCCATCCTTACGACTATTCTTTAGCGTAGATTAAAGAGCAAGTGTTTAATCAAACATACTCTGAAACGTATCTAGGCAACTTAAGTATGTAGATTGTTATGCGTCCTTTTTAGAAAGAAATGTATTGCAACGCTTAATGTAGGCGATTGGTTTAAGCTCAACATATCGCTCAAATCAAATCAAACCAAACCTAGGGCAACATATCGCTCAAATCAAACCTATTTACAAACAAACTGTTTAAATTAAAAATGTGTTGGAAAAACCATCTTAAAACATGCTAGTTTCCGAATGGTTACAAGACCATATTTGAATCAAGATTTCAAGCGACAGCCGTTGTCTTTTGACACCATACTCAAGACGCTTGATTAGCTGGTATGACAAGTTTCGTAACGGTATGCCGCATGACCTATTCGGAGAATGAGTGTTAAAGCAAATTGGGTTCAAAGATTGGGGTTGAGAAAAAGAAAAACTCTTAATGCTGGAAAATAAATTAAATGAGAATAACTCATTGGGAATTGTCCCACGTTGAAATATAAAGAGTCATTTTTACAATATGTATACAAAACTATCCTATGTATATATTAAGTTATGTGACCACATACATATGTGTGTATTAAGTGTATACCACATAAACACGCGCGCACTTGCTCGGGCCTTGGGCCTCGGGGTTCGGGCTCTAGGATATAGATAGCTGGAGCCCTCACATCTGAAACACAATACACAGCAAACACATCTCTCTAAACAACATTACATTCCACCAACAACTCGACCTTGACTCGTCGCCAGTTTCGGCGAGTCATCCGAAAACCTAAAGGTGGTTGGGCGAATATCGGTTAATGGCAGACTGTTCAACATTTCTGCAATTTTATATTCTGTACATTTCAATTCTGTAATTTATTTTCTGTTCTATAATTTTATTTCAGTACATTTCAATTCTGTAATTTACTTTTCAGTCATGTAATTTCTTTTATTTACAGAAACAGTTCAGCAGTTTAGTAATCATACTATTCTGTATGACAGTTTCTTTTAATTAACAAACAATCCAGCAGTTTAGTTTTATACTATTCTGTCTGACAGCTTCGTTTAATTACGAACCAGTCCAGGAGTTTAATAAGTTATATTAATCTGTCTGGAATTTTAATTAATGGCATTTACATTCTGCAAGTGTCGGAATATTGTAATAGAGTCACATTTCGTTTAATAGAAATAAAATTGTTTATTTATTTTGAGTCTTTGCATTTTAGATTATTGCTTTTACGTACACCAAAAACCAACAATCTTAACTGATTTTTTTTTTTTTGGGTGTGTGTACCGTTTAGTTTAAATTTTAAATTAAAAGGAATAATGATTCTTCTGCTACAATTCTATTTTTAGAATATTTGGTAGCAAATGAAAATTCCTAGAACTGTTTTATTTTGTTGTGGTATTTGTACCGTTCTCGAAAAAATACCAACCAGTTTGGTATTAGCTTGAATAATTTATTTTTTTATCATAATTCTCTTACGGAAACCAAGTTTTCTATACTTGGTGTTTTGTTCAATAATTTTTTAAATATACGCGTTATTTATAGTCTTTTGATTGTCTTTTCAAAAACCGAAAAATGACAAACGGTAATGTCACGGAATATCCTATTGTCCATTCGGCGAGTTCACATGACGTAGTGGTTGGTGGTAATGTCCATAACACTACAGGCGATACAAATGTGGGCGCATGCTATGACGGCTGCGGCCGTCGTAGCTGCGGCTCAAGTGATGCCACGGCCAAAGCTACGACTACGGTCGCCGTAGCTGCGGCTCAAGCGATGCCACGGCCAATCGATACATACGTACATATTATATATATATATATATATATATATATATATATATATATATATATATATATATATAATTATTATTATAAAAACATATCCAGATGAGTGTATATATACATACATACATATATATATCGTTGCCAAATGGGAGAGATGGAGATGGGCAACGACAAATCTCCACCTTTGTTGTTCGGCGTCACCGGAGAGACAAAGAGAGTGAGAGATAGATTTGAGAAAAAAGAGAGGTTTAGATAGAGAGAGAAACTGTTTGGGGTAAAACAAAACGAGCGAAAAGATAAAACAGAATGTGGACATTTTTTATATTTATGCTAGTGGGTATCAAAACCAAATTAAAATGTTTGAAAAAATTATTTTATGTTAATAAAAATTACAATTGATATTAAAAGCTAATAATAATCTTTAAGCAGTAACCGTCTCTAATTTGTTCATAAATGTACTGCTTTGTAACCTCTGAACTAGCATAATATGTACTTTTAGCCTTGTAATTTTTTTATTTTTGTAATTATCACATTATATCATGTACTAATATATTGAATATATAAAAATAAGGGGCCCCTTGACACGTGGATGCCTTAATCTAATGCTTTATAGATTTGGTGCTAGAACCGTTGCTGGATAAGAGTAATTTTGAAAAAATTTTGGTAAAATTCCTTAATTATGGTCACACATTAAACGTCCATAAGGAATTATTACTTAGCTATCATGATTTGAGGAATCATGATTCTGGACTAGATTAATGACAAAGATTGATTATTATTATGACCCTGCAAAACGGTATTGCCATCGGAAATACCAATCTTGGACCGGAGCGAGATAAACTGATTATTTGCCAGCGGCTTAGTAAGAATGTAAGCGAGCTAGTCATTGGCAGAGATATGAGAAACTTTTAAAGAACCGTAAGAGACTTTCTCTTGTACAGAGTGATAATCAAAGGCGATAAGCTTCATTCGGGAATGAAAATTTGGATTTGCGTACAAGTACGTTGCGCGGCTTGCGCCAATATTGTCACAAAGTAAACGACGGGCTGAGCCGGCCCAAATGATATAGTATTCCCACCACAAATTAAAAAAAAAAGTACACGAGACACAATATCAGGTAAAATACACAATTGGAGATTACATATCCAAATACATGCGACTCTTTATGAGGTAGACGTACCATACACATTAAACAAAAGTTAACGACTTTTGATGAGACAACAGACATATTATAAGCACGCAAATGTTTGATTTAATAATTATTCCACAAGTTTAATGTATTTTATTACACGGTAGAAACATGCAGGTCCCATTAATCATGAGTAAAGAGAAACTCTTTGATTGTTGATCATTGATCGATGGAGAGAATATATATATGTAATGTTAGATCGTGTATATTCATAGCCTGAAACGCTGAAGAGCGGAAGTGCCCACGTGTTCGTTGGAGTTATAGTGGGCCAGATAATCGTTCCCAACAACTTTCTTGTATCTCGGGGGTTTTTTAGCTGATATCAACTCCTTAATCGGCTCATAGACTTCAGGATGATCTCTAGGTTGAAAAAACATTGCCACTGAAACTCTGTATTCTTTCGCCACTACGACTCTATGATTGACACTTTTAAATTGATCGTTCGACACCAGCTGAAAATATATACAGTGAGGCTATATTTGATAGTATTAAAGAGACATTTGCTTATATAGTAAGAGAGATATTTTTAGATAATGAATATCTGTGTGTGTACAGTTATTTCTTTCTTTTACTTTGTGTTTTGATTGGAACTTGGGTATGGCTATCACTGTTGATAAATAATAATATTGTAAACAATATTAAATAAGTTATTCTCGTTGTTGTTTTTTTCATTACATGTTCACTAAAGTCTTATCTTTTAACCCTGGCAATTAAGTTTACTATTTGGGTTCATTCTTGTTTGATCTGTTATCAACGTGTGTATAATACAACTGATTCAAAGCTCAAAACCCAAAAATGATTTTGCTAAAAGGTTTATTTTTGCCTTTGATCTTTTATGGTTTTCATGCAAACAAACACTACAAACAAACAAGAAAATAACCGGATATCAACAATTAGTTTGTTACTATACGGCTTGTTGCAGAAAATTTAGCAACAGTATAGTAACAGTTATCAGCACTTGGCAACAGAAATTGTTGCTAAATTTCAGCAACAACCCGTATAGTATCAGACAAACTGTAACTAAACTGTTGCTATATGAATATTTTTTTTGTAGTTAACCTTAAACTACCTGTAAGACGGCATCCGCTAGTCTAGTAAGGACACTATTTGTCTCGACGGTTTATTGGATTTGGAGGGAGCGAAATTTGAGAGTGTATGAAGGGACGTGTTCAAGTCCCGGAAATATTTTCAAATTAGTCGAATTTTATGTTATTAATAGCTTAAACAAGTTTGAAAAGTTTTTCAACCCCTGTAAGCATAGATTAAAAGTTAGTAATTTGCGACTAAGCCCCAAAATTATGGGTGACTAGAGGGGTGGCACTCCCATATGACCAGGGGTTGCCGCGGCAACCCCACAATTTCGGAAAATAAATTTTTTTTATTAATATTTTTCATAATAATTTATATATATAGTATTCTGACAATTACTTAAATATTTTTTTGGCAACTCATCCAAAAATTATATATTGTTAGTGCAATAACATAATTTTTTATGTGCTGATAATATATAAGTAATACTTAGAAAATTAACATATGCAAGTGATTATAAAATACATTTTACACCAACTTATCATGTTGACACGTAACACACATCTTTACAAAAACTAAACAAAAATAATAATTAGAGTAGTGGTGAGTGCAAACAAAATTTATAAAAGATTTTTTGGTGGTTTGTATTTTAATTGAAGTGAATATACTGAAATTGTGTAATAGATATTTAATTTTTCGTATATATCTTTTATTTAATATATGTTTGGTTTTTTAGGGTTTTTTTAAAATATTTTTAACCTTCGTCTCTTAATTTTTTTAATTGTTATGTCTTGATTTATTAAATTTAAGTTTTGTATCTTTTGTGTTTCTATTTTATTTATTTTTTAGTCAGTTTTAAAATGCTGATATTTCGACACATGATTGCATGTGACATTACTGTTGTGGGTTTTTTTGGAGTTTGAAAAGAAAATCGAAATTGAGCGAAAATGAAAAAAATAGAAATCAAATACATTTTATTAAAGAAAACAAGGTAAAAAAAAATAAGAAAAGAGAGTAAAAAATGTACAAAAATCAGGCTTTTCCGGTTTTATACTTTGGAAAATATTATGCGCTTTTATTAATTTTGACAACCCTACCCATTTGGTTCTGGTTCCGTTCATGGTGACTAGTCACTTTTTATTTAGCTCACTTATAGTTGTATGGTTCTCACCATTTTGAACGGAGGCATGTCCTCTTTTTAATACATTAGTTCGTTTAATCTTAAAAAAAAACTTATACTACCTTTCACTAGTTTATCAAAGAAATGCTTTAGCTGATTAAGCTCTGGTTTATTAAAACAATGGTGTGCATACTAATGACAAGTTGACAAGAAGGAGGTATTTTACCTATCCGTATAAGAAAATGTTAGGATATCATCAGAATGTCAATCCTTCTTAGTGTCTCTATATTTTAGAAACAGCATAGCAACATAGCAAAATAGCACAAACACTTTTTGTTAAATTCAGCGACACCCACTTTACTATCGTAATATTTTCTTGTAGTACGTGTATATATACATACCTGTAAGAGATCTCCTATATTGACAACAAGTGTCCCAGGGACGATAGGGACATCGATCCACTTGTTTTGATGGAGAATTTGGAGCCCGCCACCGCCTGGAAGTAAGATTGTGATAAAACTCCCATCCGTGTGATCTCTTGTTCCTAAGGTTAAGTGTGGCTCGGGACATGGTGGGTAGTAGTGACAAGTCATGGTGTAACCATCAGCACAGCCCATTTCCGATAGGTGGTTAGCTTCAAGCCCAAGTGCTTTTGAGAAAAGCTCGAACAAATCACGGGCTAATCTATTCACTCCCTTGGTATACTCCATTGTCGCGCTTCTGTTAAACAATAACAACACATCTAAAACTACCCAAGTCTTTTAGGTGTATCTCGTTTTTATAACGTTAATATTAGATCTATTTTTGTTGAGTTTGGTTTCTGTATTATTAGTTTCCAATATAAATATTTACAATATGTAATTGACATTGTTAAAATTACAAGTATATTTTTCCTTCTTAAGTAATAAAACTTTTTTTTGGGAAAATACAGCATGCAGAACAAACTCAAATTAAAGCACCTGCAAACAGTTGGAAGCTCTAAAGGGTCGATAGGACCAGAGTTTGGTGCTACATTGAACGATAATGTGTCCCTCCACGTAGCATATTTCGACCAGAACAAATCATGGTTACTCCAGTAATGGACCCTCCTAACATCGTAATTCACACCAGTATAAACCTCCATCTTGATCTCGTGAGGGAGCTCGTGAAATTCACGAGTTGTCGTCAACATCTCATCCAATACCGATTGATTTATTCCGTGGTTGAGGATCTGGAAAAGCCCAAAATCCTGTGAAGCCTTTCGGATCTTAGCAACAACGTCCTCCACAGCAAGGTCTATCAGGGGGATTTCAACACCAATAGGATCATATGGTTGGTCGGATGCTAGATCCTCTGGTGATCGCACAAAAATTTGTGGGACTTTTGTGATTCCGGAATCAACTAGGCCTTTCACTCCGGCTTTCGTTTCGTAAAAGGTCTTTAATTCCTCATTCCTGTTGAATTCCTGATGGGAAGTCATTATGTTTTTGTTCTTTCTACTATTTCTGTTTCCTTACTTGTTCTTCTACTCTGATCCCTATATATATAGTGATTACTGATCCCTTATACAATATCTTAAAACAATAGTTTGGTCACTCTCGTTTTACATTACTCAAGTATAATATGAGTCGAAAGTTATGCGTGCAAAACAGTATTCTAGTAAGTCAACATTCTCTTTTATTAGTAATGCAAGCAACTAGTAAGTATCAATATTTTAAAATTTTAAAAATGTGGAATCAAATGCATTCATACTCTACGGATTATATATATGTATATAGGAATCAGGAAACGAAGAAGTATGAAATAAGCAAGCCATTAAAGAAATAACACGCTTGGCGCCCATATTATTTTAAACGGAGAATGTAAATCATTATTTATGGTAAAAATATTACAATTTCACTTTCACACAATCATTTTAGATTTACTTAATTAATAAATTAAACATCTTTTCTATCAACTTTCCTACAAAATAATAATTCTCTCTGTTAGAAAATCAGGCGACCTTAAAGAAAAATAGATAAATTAACCGCACATATAATTTGATAACGAAGTTCACCCAACGATGGCTACGTCTCCATGCCGCTACACGTTATACTTATATATATTATAAGGAGGATTACAAACGTAATCTAGTTTGATCACAAAGCTATGGTTCTCTCACAACTAGAATTCTCTCTTTACAATATTCTCTCTTGAATATGTGATAATTAAAATACAAGATAAGAGAAACATATATATAGAACCCATAGTGGCTCTTATTACAATTCTTAGTGATGTGGGATAATTAGTGAACATGACCAAAAACACATTTGGCTCCACAACTCAACAATCTCCCACTTGGAGTAAAATGTCGAGTGTTTCAAAAGAACTCCGATTATCCCCGACCACAGAACTCACTGTGCTCTCCCGAGCAGAATGCTCCCATCGGTATCCTTGTATAGTAATTGATATTTTTCCGTCATCGACGAGTTACCCATTCTTTCAGTGTATCGGCGACCCTGAGTCTCAAGCTCGGAGTCCTACTGAGGTCGCACATAACCTCAGTTTGTTGATTGTAACGACCTTCGTTAGTATATCGGCGGGGTTCTTAGCGCCCTCAATTTTTTCTAGCGCGAAGATTCCATCTTCTAGAACAGCCCGGATAAAATGGTAACGGATCTGTATGTGCTTGGTGCGTGAATGGAATACAAGATTCTTAGGTAGCTGAACTGCACTTTGACTATCACAGTGTAGAATTTCCTTGTCGATTTTCTGATCGAGCTCCTCTAAGAAACCTTGCAACCAAATCATCTCTTTGCTTGATTCCGTCATCGCGACGTACTCAGCCTCTGTGGTCGACAGTGTAACGATCTTTTGCAGCTTAGATGTCCAACTCACAGCAGTACCATCGTAGGTACAAACACATCCCGTTGTGCTCTTTCGGCTATCCAGATCACCGACCATGTCAGCATCCACATAGCCGCCCAGGCCTACCGAGGTTTTTCGGAAACATAATGCCGAGCTCACTGTACCCGAGAGATATCTCAATATCCACTTCACAGCTTCCCAATGGTGCTTGCCCGGGTTACTCATGTAACGACTGACAACTCCCACTACATGGGAAATATTCAGTCTTGTAAACACCATAGCGTACATCAAGCTACCAATTGCTGAAGCGTAGGGTATGTTCGACATACGATCCTTTCCTTCCTTGTCCGAGGGTGATTATTCCTTCGACAAGTTAAAGTGTGCGACTAGGGGTGTGCCTACAGCCTTGGCATCACTCATGCTAAACCGAGCCAGCACTTTCTTCACATACTCGGCTTGCGATAGAAACAAAGACCTTTCCCTTCCTCGGTAAATCCTCATACCGAGGATCTGATTTGCGGCACCCAAATCCTTCATCTCAAAGTGTTTCGCCAACTGTTGCTTCACCTTGTTAATTTTTACAAGGCTCGACCCGGCGAACAACATGTCATCTACGTAAAGAAGTAAAATGATGCACGAAGAGTTCTCGAATCTCTTCACGAAACAGCAGTGATCAATATCACTTTTTTCGAACCCGGTACCCTTCATGAAACTGTCAAACCTTTTATATCACTGTCATGGTGCTTGTTTTAGCCTGTACAAGCTCTTCTTTAGTTTGCAGACCAGTTTCTCTTTTCCCTTTTCGGCAAATCCTTCAGGTTAGAGCATGTAAATTTCTTCTTCAAGATCTCTGTGGAGAAAAGCAGTTTTCACATCTAACTGTTCAATATGAAGATTCTCATTTACAACAATGCTCAACAACAACCGAACAGTCATCAACTTTACGACTGGAGAAAAGATATCGGTGTAGTCAATTCCTTCCTTTTGCTGGAACCCTTTGACTACTAATCATGCCTTGTACCATTTCGAGCCATCTTGTTCCTCATTTAGTCGGAACACCCATTTGTTACTCAGTGCCCTTTTCCCCTTGGGCAGTTCAGCTAACTGCCACGTCACATTCTCCTTCAGTGACTTCTTCTCATCCTTCATGGCGAGCTCCCACTTGCTCGAGTCTTTCAGCTCCAGAGCTTCCTCTCTACTCTCGGGCTCGCCTACATCACTAAGTAATATGTAATGCAGGGAAGGAGAGTACCGGACAGTGGGTCTCCTTTCGCGATGTCCTCCGCCCAATTCAGGTAGAGGAGTTTGAGCCAACTCTTCGTCCTCTTCAGCATGTGCTGGTAGGTTATCGAACACCACTGGCTCATCTTCATCATTTTCCAACTCCATTCTTGGAAGCGCATTCATGTCGACATTACCACTTTCCTCGGTCGGGAGCGCATGTTCTTCCACCACCGCATTTTGTCGATCTTTATGCAAAATGCTTTCGTTGAAGATGACATCCTTGCTGCGAATAATCCTCTTTGTTTGACCATCTCAGAAGCGATATCCAAACTCAGCTCCACCGTACCCCACAAAGTAACAAAGTTTGGATTTCGAGTCATGCTTGGTACGCTCTTTTATGTCGACATGAATATATGACAGACAACCGAACACTCACAGGTGTTCATAAGAGATAGACTTTCCTATCCAGACTTTCTCGGGAATTCTCTTTTCCAATGGCACTGAGGGCCCGCGGTTAATGAGATAAACCGCCGTGCTTACTGCATGTGCCCACATGGCTTTGGACAGACCACTTTGTAGCCTCATACTCCTAGCATGCTCATTGATTGTTCGGTTCATTCGCTCGGCCACACCATTTTGTTACGGCGTTCTTCGGATGGTCTTCTCCATCCGAATCTCTCTTTGAGCACAGAACTCTACGAACTTCGCATCAATGTCCGCCGTTATCGGACCTCAAACTTTTCAGTTTATTCCCGGTCTCTAGTTCGACCATGGCCTTCCATTCTTGAAATTTCTTAAACACTTCATACTTGTGTTTCAAGAAGTAGATCCATGTCTTTCTCGTCGAATCGTCGATGAAGCATAGTACTGAGATCCTCCCAGTGAGGTTACCGGGGATGGCCCCCATACATCGGAGTGGACCAATGCTAGATTTTCCATCTTGGGAATTTTTCTACCTTTCTGGAAGCTCACCTTCTTTTGCTTCCCGAAGATGCAACCTTCACACATGTCGAGGTTGGCAGACTTCAAGCCTGGAAGTTTGCTGTCCTTTACTAACACTTTCATCCCCTTTTCACTTATGTGACCCAAACGTCGATACCACAGTTCCGAGCAGTTTTACGACGCAGCTGCAACAATTGTACACTCCTCATCGGTCGTCATGTACAGTGTACCGACCTTGCTCTCTCCGGCTATCACCATAGCTCCTCGTGAAACTTTCCAAGCTCCATTGCTGAACGAAATGGAGTGTCTTTCTGTATCGAGTTGACCTACTGAGATCAGATTCTTGGTCAACCTCGGAACATGCCTCACTTTCGTTAGCATCCATACCGAACCATTTGGAATGCGAATCTTCACATCACCCATTCCAACAACATCTAACGCTTCTCCGTCGGCTAGATACACTTTACCGAAATTACCCGCAATGTAATTTTCGAATAAATCCTTCTGAGCGGTCGTGTGAAATGATGCCCCAGAGTCTAGAATCTACGAATCTATATTTCTCTGTAAATCTATATTTCTCTATACGGCAAGTATTAAACAGTCACCCGAATCCTCGTCGCTCGCAACATTTACCACATGACATCTGCCGGTTTCCTTCTTCGGCTGCTTGTACTCATGGGGGAAGTGCCCCATACCCTGGCAGTTATAGCATCGAAGATTCTTCTTGGTTCGATCGCTATTTTTGCCACCTCGGCTCTGCCCTCTTCTACCTCTGGACTTCGAACGACCTCTTTCGTCCAATATGTCATTACCCCGGTATCTTGAACCGACGTTCAAGGCTGCTCCATCATTTGAGCATTCACCCATATCTTGTCTTCTGAGTTCCTCATCGAGTATTTGATCTCGGATGTTGTTGTAAGTCAGTTTCTCCTTTCCAATTGAGTTGCTGACAGCAGCTCGCATGAACTCCCAACTGTTCGGTAGAGAGGCTAGCAATATTAGGGCTCTTACCTCGTCTTCAAAAGTTATCTCAACCGCATCCAACTGATTTACGGTGTCGATGAACTTATTTACGTGGTTTGCGACAGGTGTGTTCTCTGCCATGCGTGGGTTGAACAACTTACGCATGAGATGTACCTTGTTGTTTGCAGATGGTTTTTCATACATGTCGGTGAGGACCTTCATCATCCCCATCGTCGTCGTCTCTCTTGTGACGTTTTGCGCCATACTCCTAGATAGTGTTAGTCAGAACACTCCCAACACTTGTCGGTCTAAGAGTTTCCATGCCTCCCCGGTGGTCGTGGTCGGCCTATCCTCGAGAAGAAGTGGTTGATGCATCTTCCTCCCGTAGAGATAGTCTTCTATTTGCATTCTTCAGAATGCGAAGTCCTTTCCGTCGAACTTCTCGATCACATGTGCGCCTCTGTTTTCTTTTGCCATTGATCTTCCTCCCGATCTTCGACCTTAGTTCTGCAAACCTCAAGCTCTTATACCACTTGTTAGGAAATCAGGCGAGCTTAAAGAAAGATAGATAAATTAACCGCACACACAATTTGATAACGGAGTTCACCCAACGATGGCTATGTCTCCGGAACGCTACACGTGACACTTATATATATATATATATATATATATATATATATTATAAGGAGGATTACAAACGTAATCTAGCTTGATCACAAAGCTATGGTTCTCTCATAACTAGAATTCTCTCTTTACAATATTCTCTCTTGAATATGTGATAATTAAAATAAAAGATAGGAGAAACATATATATAGAACCCATAGTGACTCTTATTACAATTATTAGTGATATGGGATAATTAGTGAATATGATCAAAAACACATTTGGGTACACAACTCAACACTCTCATCATTAATGAGTATTTTTGCTAGTGTTGTTATTCTTTAACACTACTTATATAAAAAGAAATAACAAACTAGACTAAACATGCATTCGTTGGAGAGAAAAGGATAAAAGAGAAATCTTAGGAATCGAGATGTTTTCTTCAAATTAAGGAATATCTACACTATATATAGTTTTGCCATGCATGCAAAATATGTTCCTTGTTATATATACATAGTTCATTTTTTCTGAATGTTCGATCCTTGTTCGTTACAAGCTTTTAGTTAGGCAAAACAATAATCAAATTTTATAAAACTCGTTTTCAAAATAAACTAACAAAATCGAAATGAAAATACACAGTTTCTTAAATATTCCTTTTTTATCTGTTAAGCTACAGTCAAGCAAAACGGTAATCAAATTATTACATAAATCAATTTACAAATTATGTTACTAATTATATATTGTGTTTTTTAATTATCAGTATGCGTAACTTTTACAAAAAACTGGTTTTTCTTATAAACGTTTTGAACTATTCGGACTAAAAAAACATGTCATCCAAAAAAAAAGTAACGGTTGGTCACTAAAACAAAAACATTCATAAATGCAGGTCACTCAACTAAAGTTGCAAAAATACAGGTCATGAAAGCTAGCTAGCTAAAAGTTGTCAAAACACGGTTATCAAACCATTCAGACAATTTTTCCTTAATCTAAAAGATCTAAACCTTATTCATCATGAATTCATAATAATGATATCTGGGGTGGTGATGTAAAGAGTTCAATCGAGAATGTTTTTTCGAGGGTTTATCAAAGACAACTGAAAAAACAATTTTGTATTTTTTTCCATTTGGCTGGCACCTTTAATCGACTTTGGGTGAAATTTTGCTAAATTAGAAGTGCAAATGGCACTTGCTATGATATTATTAGAAATGTTTTCTTAAAGATTTCCTTTTATTTAAATCTCTATTCTGACAAGTACTGAAGTGATAGTTCTAAATAAAGCATATTGAAATTCCTATCCGCTGTTCTAGTTGCAGTTTTGCAGTTAGGTTCCAAGTGAGGTTGCAACCACCAGTTGGAACCAAGTGTATTAAATGGACAGAACTGTAAAATGTTAAATGTACTCAAAGTGAACACAAGCACATTTAACAACGGAGTTCACCTAACTAGGCTACGTCTGCGGGGCACTTACCCAGATTATGATATTATAAAAAGCTTACAATATAGGACTCAAGTCTTAATGAAAAACTCTCAGAATCCCTCTAGGTTTTTCTGCCTATCTCTATATTGCTCCTACTCTATAACTATCACGTATAAATCAATGGCATCCCACCATTGTTTTCTTTTTAAAAGCTCACGTGTATTCTCTCAAGAATGGGTTCTTTATAGTTTAGAACACACACCTTTTACAAGCTAAGTTATTAACTATTTATAAGTAAAAACAATCTTCTTGCTTTTGACTTCTTTTGATTGGCTTCAATCTCTCCATATTGCACGTCTGCCTTTTGTAGGATTGACATAAATCTTCATAAGTTAATACCTGTTAAAATAACTAGCTTGAAAGTAGGAGTTAGTCTTTTCCTATAACTAGGAAACATATAAAGATAATATCATTTAGAGATAATATCTTTCCATATATATTTGAAACACCTAACTCCATATTACATTCAATCTTTAAACAAATTATACTGAATATAGATAAGGAACAAAGATTGAAATAAGTGATAAAGATTTGTATAAGAATAGAATTGTTAATGTAAAGGAAACATAACTAATCTCTATATATCTTTTTAAGAATTCTTTCCTTACCACTTTGATATTCTCAATAAACGTATTTTAGATCTTTAGAAAGATATGAGAATATAACCTGCATAACTTTAAACAAATAATAATCATTAAAGAATAGGTACGCAGATTTACAGAACTAGACAGTGTTCTGCTGAACAGCAGGTTGCAACTGAGGTTGCAACTTAGGTTGCAACTGGTACTTGAAACCTGGTACTATTGACTTAGTAGGTTGTAACTGAGGTTGTAACTGGTACTTGAAACCTGTTACTACTGACTTAGTAGGTTGTAACTAAGGTTGTAACTGGTACTTGAAACCTGTTACTACTGACTTAGTAGGTTGTAACTGAGGTTACAACATTGCTTGAAACCTGTCAATACTGTCTTAGTTCTTAACAACAGTTAGGATTTATTTAGTAAAAACCAATAGACAATAAACAATATTTAGACCAGAAATCTGGTCCTAACAATCTCCCCCTTTGTCATTGGTTTTGACAAATCAATTAAGTTTATAAATCATCCCAACCACCTGCAAATTCAATATCAGCACAGTCTTTAAATAGTATATTAACAATACTAAAGAGTCATCTGTTTAAGCTCCCCCTGTATGTTAGAATTGCAGGCACTTAATAAGCACAAAATGTATCCATTCATAAATTCAATTTTAAAGACATCAAAATGGAAATTGCAGAAATTTAAAGGCCAAAAACATGGCACAACAATGTCTTAGTACAGCAATTAAAAAAGTAATTAAAAACAGCAGCATTGAGTCTTGAAATTGAAATACATAAAAAAAACATAAACATAAACTTCAACATAAACTTCACTCCCCCTATTTGTCAGCAACCATTGTAATCAGTCACGAGGTATGTTTGACTGGGGTGGTTTTGTTCTTAGGGGTCTGTCCCTTACAGCCTCTTCATGCTCATCTTCACTGCTTATAGAGAAACAATCATCACTAGAACTATCATCCTCACCCTCAATGATATTCACCAGCAGCTTATTGATTTGATAATCATCAGCATCCAATTCAGCTCTCTTTTCTTGATTATAAGCCAGCTTCTGGAGTAAGTACCACTTTACTCCTTTCTTCTTGTCTGAGGGAGCAGTAGAAGTCTCTTCTTCCTTTTCTTTGCCTTTCTCACCAGAAATGTCATTAACATGCCCTTCTTTTAACAACTTGGCAGAAATGTATAGGGTAGGTGGACAATCAGTGAAGGGTTCAACCAAGATATTAATAGGAGAATCTCTGTTCAAAGAATTGGTTTGGCCTAGAATGATATTAGATATTAGGCAGGGGAAAGGAAGCAGAATGGAAGTAGAATCTGTGTCACTGAACTCTTTTATGAGATTGAAGATATGCTGTCCAAAGTTGATAGGCCTGGAAGACATGATTTTATAGAGAAAAGTGGCCATATCTTTGCTAACTTTTGAAGGCTGTTTGGTTGGAGTCCAGTTAAACCTGGCTATTTTATGCAAAACAGCTGCACAAAGAGTGAGAGAGGAAGTTTTGATGGAATTTCCATCAAATCTATTGTTCTTTCCAGTTAGAACCAAAGCAATAACCTCCATGTCATAATTAACATCTTCAACAGAAGAATTTGGTGTATCTAGGAAATCATTGATAAGTTTAGGGGTAAAATCAAAAGTATGACCTCTTAGAAAAACTCTCCCATAAGCAGGATTTCCCTCTTCAAACACAATGCTAGTTAGATTAGCATAGAATTCTTTAACAACAGCAGGGAGAAAGGAATCAGCACAAGTAATTGTTTTTCCTAAACCAACAGCTTGCAACAACTTTTCAACATACACTTGAATGTGTGGATAACTTACCAAATTAAGCTTTCTTTCACAGTGTATTTCTTTACTAGAATAAGCCCTAAATCTCCTATAAGTTCTTCTACTCCAGAATTTAGGATCAACTTCATTGAATCTCTGAACATACTCAAACTTAGCAATAATGGGGTCATTAGTAAAATTCCTCCTAGCACGCTTTTTAGTCCTATGTGTCTTAGGAGAAGAAGACTCACTTACCTTAGCCTTAGAGCTATGACTGGTGGGGGATTTGGATATAAAATCCCTTAGAGTACAATCATCATCAGAACTGGGATTATTAGACATGGTTGCAACTGGGGGTTGTAACCGTACTTAGAACCTTGCACTGGGTTTTAAAGAGAGCCTAGGGTTTTACAGTGAAGAGAGAGAGAGAGTAATTCTGTAAAATGTAATTGATTTGGGATAGAGAAAAGAAGTTTGTATAAATAGCAATAAAGACCATATCTTTTTGAAATTGGAAATAGATACATGCAAATCAATTAAGAGACAGATTTTGGCTTAAAAATAGGAAGTATTTTATCAACAGAATTTTGAAAAATAAATCATACTAAGATCACGCAAGAAACAGTTGGCATTAAGATAAATTCAGCCAATTAAACAGATAAACATTCCTTTTTCAAAACAGATTCATCCAAAATTTGAAAATACAAACGTTGAAGCTTATTAAGGAAATTTGACTTGATTCAAGATAAAGAACAATTAAACAGATATCTAACTTTTAGGAGAACAAAAAACAAAAAAAAACCTAGCAATTTACTCAAGAAAATATGTTTATCAAAGAATAACTCTAATAAAGATTAAATTTTAGGAGCTTAAATTGAGCAAATCCGTTTTTTTATCTCTACACAAAAACTAGTTTGATGACCTCAGCAAGGAAAGAGTATAAGTGATGTCAAAAAGAACAAGACTTTGTCTTGGTGGTTATTGAATAGACTGAGCTTTCAACTGATGTTGCAACTGAGCTTGCAACCAGTATTTTTAACACGAGGTTACAACTGGAGTTGTAACTGAACTTCCAACCAGCTATTGAGAGCATGAGGTTCCAACTGATGTTGCAACTAAACTTGCAACCAGAAAAAAAATTGCACTTTGTGCTTGCAACTCTATTACCAGAGAGGTTTTTCAAGGACAAGTTACCTCACATCTGTTTTTGAGACACCAAAAAGCGGCTTTTTCAAAATAAAAACATCATAGCTCAATTAAAACTTAACCTTAGAGATAAAAATTATTGAAGGTACTCAATACAGACATATTTAGCAAGAATATTCAATTAGATTGATAATGACATACCCCTATGTCACTTCTTAATGATTCAAACTTGTTTGTATCAAGGGGTTTTGTGAAAATATCTGCTAATTAATTGTCTTTCAGTTGAAACATGTTCTAAAATTAAGCTCTTTTCTTCAACTAGTTCTCTAATAAAATGATGCCTTAGATCAATATGTTTGGTTCTGGAATGTTGAACTGGATTTTTAGCTAAATCTATAGCACTTTTGTTATCACAAAAAAGAGTTAATATTTCTTGTTTAACATTATAATCAGTTAACATCTGTTTCATCCAAATAAGTTGAGTGCATCCACTTCCAGCTGCAACATATTCTGCCTCAGCAGTAGATAAAGATATGCAATTTTGCTTTTTACTGAACCAAGAAACAAGGTTGTTTCCAAAATAAAAACAACCACCAGAAGTACTCTTTCTATCATCTATGTTTCCTGCCCAATCAGCATCACAGTAGCCACTTAGAAAATGGTTTGTATCTTTAGAATACCATAGCCCTAGGTGAAGTGTTCCTTTTACATATCTTAGAATTCTCTTGACAGCTAGAAGATGAGGTTCTAAAGGATTTGCTTGATATCTGGCACAAACTCCTACACTTAAGTAAAGGTCTGGTCTACTAGCAGTTAAATACAACAAACTTCCAATCATGGATCTATAAAGACTTGGACAAACACTTTTTCCCTTATCATTTTTTGATAGTTTAAGAGTGGTACTCATAGGGGTTCTCTTCTCTTTACTCTCACTCAGACCAAACTTCTTAACAAGATTGTCTGCATACTTACTTTGGCATAGAAAAATGCCTTTCTCATTCTGTTTAACTTGCAATCCTAGAAAGTAAGTTAGTTCACCTCCACCACTCATTTCAAATTCATTCTTCATATCTGAAATGAATTCTTCTATTCTCTTATTAGAAGTAGAGCCAAAAACAATGTCATCAACATAGATTTGAGCAATTATAATATCCTTTGTAGTTTTCTTGGTAAACAGAGTTTTATCAACTCCCCCTCTGTTAAAACCCTTTTCAAGGAAAAACTTGGTTAATCTATCATACCAAGCTCTAGGAGCTTGCTTAAGACCATACAAGGCCTTTTTCAGCAAATAAACATGTTCAGGAAAGTTAGGATCTTCAAATCCCTTAGGTTGACAGACATAAACCTCTTCATTAATCACACCATTCAGAAAAGCACTTTTTATGTCAAGTTGAAACAGTTTAAAATCATACAGACATGCAAGAGATAATAGCATTCTAATGGATTCAATTCTAGCTACAGGAGCGAATGTTTCATCAAAGTCAATTCCCTCAATTTGTGTATAACCCTGAGCTACCAACCTAGCTTTATTCCTGATAATCACTCCATCCTCATCACTTTTATTTCTAAAAATCCATTTAGTCCCTATAACATTTTTATTAGAAGGTCTGGGTACTAAAGTCCATACATCATTTCTCTCAAATTGGTGCAACTCATCTTGCATAGCTATAATCCAGTCACTATCTTCTAAAGCTTCTTTTATATTCTTAGGTTCTAACTGAGAAATATAACAAGCAAAGTGAACAACATTAGTTCTTTTACCTCTGGTTTTCATACCTGAAGTGACTTCTCCTATGACATTGTCAAGAGAGTGGTTTTTCTGAGTCCTTACATAGCGTGGCTTGCTTGTAGATGGAATATCAGATCTTCCTTCTTCTTCTTCAGATTCTGTTGAATTCTGGGTTTCAACTGCGGTTCCAACCTCAGTTCCAACCTCAGTTGCAACTGGACTTCCAACCACTATCGGACTTCCAGTTTGTTGAGTTTCTTCTTTCTCTTTTTCTGCAATCTCAGGCTGTTCATTATCACCTGTAATCTCATCAACAGTTTTTAGGTCATCAAATAACACATTATAAGATTCCATAACACAGTTTGTTCTTTCATTGAAGACTCTAAATGCTCTACTATTCTGAGCATACCCAAGAAAGATCCCTTTATCACTTTTAGAGTCAAATTTACCAAGATGCTCTCTGTCTCTGAGAATATAACAAACACACCCAAAGACTTGAAAATATTTAACATTGGGTTTTCTACCTTTCCATATTTCATAAGCTGTCATGGAAGTGCCTTTAGTAATATAAACTCTATTAACTATATGACAGGCAGTATTAACAGCTTCAGCCCAAAATCTGTTGGCAAGTTTCTTAGAGTTAAGCATGACTCTAGCCATTTCCTGAATGGTTCTATTTTTCCTTTCAACTATGCCATTTTGCTGTGGAGTCTTAGGAGCAGAGAACTCATGACTTATACCTAAGGAGTTGCAGAATTCTCTAAACTTACTGTTCTCAAATTCTGTTCCATGATCACTTCTAACCCTAGCAATATTACCACTGGTTGAACCTTTTTCAAGTTGAAGTTTTAAGCACAAAGTTTTGAACAGTTCAAAAGTTTCAGTCTTATCCTTTAAGAACACTACCAAAGAATATCTAGAGAAGTCATCTACAACTACCAGAATGTACTTCTTACCACCTATACTAGCAGTTTGCATAGGCCCCATCAAGTCAATATGAAGAAGTTCTAGGACTCTCTTAGTGTAGATTTGACTTATACTTTTGTGAATACTTTTGGTTTGTTTACCTATAGCACAGTCACCACAGACACTTTGAGTTTTAGCACTTAGTTTAGGAATTCCTCTTATCAATTCATTTTTAACAAGCTTATCTAAAGTTTTGTAATTCACATGCCCAAGCCTTTTATGCCAAATATCCACATTATTAGTAATGGCTTGATTACAGCTACTTTGAGGCAATTCTTTTTCAGCTTTTTCAAACACATAGCAGTTGTTGGTTGATCTAACTCCAGTAATGATTAAATCATTGTTAAGATTAGTAATTAGACACCTTTTTTGTCAAATTTAACAATCATTTTGTTATCACAGAGTTGACTGATACTAATAAGATTAGCTTTTAGACCATCTACAAGAAAAACATCCTCAATAACAGGCATTCCAGGTTTGTTTAAGGTACCTTTACCAACAATTTTACCTGTATCTCCACCTCCAAACACAACAGTGTTTCCAGTAAGAATGGTGACATTTTTTAAGAGACTTGCAGTACCTGTCATGTGCTTAGAGCAGCCACTGTCAAAATACCAATCATTAGAGGTAACAGCATTCAAGGAGTTAATGACTGCTTTGTTGTTAGCAATTAAGGTAGCTTTTTCTTTAACTTTCCAGACCCAGTTCAAATTTTTATTGACAGAAGCCAACCAAATTTTCTGAGAAATATACTTTCTGTTTCTTTTTAAGTAACACTGGATTTCAGAATGACCAGGTTTCTTGCAGAAATTACACAGTTTCAACCTAAAGTTATTTTTATCCCTAAAGCTATTCAGTTTATTCATGGTTGCAACTTTGGTTATAACTGAGCTTTTAACCTTTTCTACAAAAACCTGAGTTTTGTTCCTGGTTGCAAATCTGGTTGCAACTGAGCTTCTAACCTTATTGTCAAAATCATGAGTTTTAGCTCTACCAACATCTTCAATAAAGGTCGTTTTTCCTATACTTTTACCACCATAGTAACCTAGACCACTGATATCTTTAGAACCTCTAGAATATGACAGCATGTCATCTAATTTTTCTGAAGCAGAAACATTCATCAGTTTTATTTTCTTTTTAGTTTCAGTAAGTTCAGCCAATTGTAAGTTCAGCTTCTCAGTAAGACTTTTAACCTCATCCTTTAGATTAACATTACTTTTGCTTATGATCAAGGATTGTTTACTCAGAAGTTTATACTTTTCATAAAGAACAAGATATTGCTGAGAAATGTCTTCATCAGAAGGTTCTTCCTCATCACTGCTGTAGGTTTTAAGAGTGGTTGTAACTATGGTTGAAACATGTTCACAGTCACTTTCATAAGTAGGTTCTTTTTCAGTGATCATTCCCATAAAATTAACAAAATTAGAATCATCCTCTTCATCACTGTTGCTCTCAGAATCACTATCACTATGAGTGGCTATATAGGCATTTTTGTTCCTTTTTAAAGTATTAGCACACTCAGCCTGAATATGACCAAAGCCTCTACATTCTCTACACTGAATCTCTTTAGGCTTATAATCTTTGTTATCCTTCTCTTTAGAATTCCACTTTCCTGTAGAGTTATTACTGAACCTGGATTCTGTCTTAAATTGGTTATCCCTTTTTTGAAAGTTTTTAGAAGAACCAGTATCATCCTCTTTTCTCTTGTAAAACTTTTTGAAAACCTTTTTAGCAAAGAAAGCTAGCTGTTCTTCATCACTTATTTTATCACAGACATTAGGTTCAGATTTCTTAGCCTGAAATGCTATTCCCTTTTCTGGTCTTTTATGTTTAAAAAATTTCAGCTCATGAGTGCTTAGATTTCCTATAAGTTCTTCAAGTTTAAGATTATCTAAGTCTGTTGATTCTTCAATAGCAGTAACTTTTATTTCAAACCTTTCTGGAAGTGACCTAAGAGTTTTCTTAACAAGTTTAGCATCAATGTATTTTTCACCTAAGGTTCCAGCTTGATGAGCAATGTGGCAGATTCTACCATTAAATTGTTCAATGTTTTCATCTTCCTCCATTCTTAGGTTTTCAAATTGAGTAGTTAACTGTTGAAGTTTGAAAGCTTTTACTTTGGTAGTTCCTTCAAAAGTAACTTGCAAAATATCTCATGCCTCTTTGGCAGTTTCACAGTGAGAGATATACCTGAATACACTGAGAGTTACACCAGCAAAAATCAAGTTTATGGCTGTTGAGTTGGCACTTGATTTTCTGTCTTCATCAGCAGACCATCTGCCTTCAGGTATAAAAATCAGTTCTCCTTCACTATCAATGCTAGTTGGAGCCTCCCATCCATACATCACAGTTTTCCATGCATGTTCATTCTGCTGTTTGATGAAAGACCTCATTCTTATCTTCCATACTCCATAGTTTACTCCTCCTTCAAGCAATGGAGGTTTGTTGAAAGTGTTTCCTTCCCTCATTAAGTCCATTTTTACTAGAACACAGGATCCACACTAAGTAAGGTCTAGTGTAAAGCTCTGATACCAATTGAAATTCCTATCCGCTGTTCTAGTTGCAGTTTTGCAGTTAGGTTCCAAGTGAGGTTGCAACCACCAGTTGGAACCAAGTGTATTAAATGGACAGAACTGTAAAATGTTAAATGTACTCAAAGTGAACACAAGCACATTTAACAACGGAGTTCACCTAACTAGGCTACGTCTGCGGGGCACTTACCCAGATTATGATATTATAAAAAGCTTACAATATAGGACTCAAGTCTTAATGAAAAACTCTCAGAATCCCTCTAGGTTTTTCTGCCTATCTCTATATTGCTCCTACTCTATAACTATCACGTATAAATCAATGGCATCCCACCATTGTTTTCTTTTTAAAAGCTCACGTGTATTCTCTCAAGAATGGGTTCTTTATAGTTTAGAACACACACCTTTTACAAGCTAAGTTATTAACTATTTATAAGTAAAAACAATCTTCTTGCTTTTGACTTCTTTTGATTGGCTTCAATCTCTCCATATTGCACGTCTGCCTTTTGTAGGATTGACATAAATCTTCATAAGTTAATACCTGTTAAAATAACTAGCTTGAAAGTAGGAGTTAGTCTTTTCCTATAACTAGGAAACATATAAAGATAATATCATTTAGAGATAATATCTTTCCATATATATTTGAAACACCTAACTCCATATTACATTCAATCTTTAAACAAATTATACTGAATATAGATAAGGAACAAAGATTGAAATAAGTGATAAAGATTTGTATAAGAATAGAATTGTTAATGTAAAGGAAACATAACTAATCTCTATATATCTTTTTAAGAATTCTTTCCTTACCACTTTGATATTCTCAATAAACGTATTTTAGATCTTTAGAAAGATATGAGAATATAACCTGCATAACTTTAAACAAATAATAATCATTAAAGAATAGGTACGCAGATTTACAGAACTAGACAGTGTTCTGCTGAACAGCAGGTTGCAACTGAGGTTGCAACTTAGGTTGCAACTGGTACTTGAAACCTGGTACTATTGACTTAGTAGGTTGTAACTGAGGTTGTAACTGGTACTTGAAACCTGTTACTACTGACTTAGTAGGTTGTAACTAAGGTTGTAACTGGTACTTGAAACCTGTTACTACTCACTTAGTAGGTTGTAACTGAGGTTACAATATTGCTTGAAACCTGTCAATACTGTCTTAGTTCTTAACAACAGTTAGGATTTATTTAGTAAAAACCAATAGACAATAAACAATATTTAGACCAGAAATCTGGTCCTAACACATATTATAGTAAAATAAAACGTGTAAAACTTCTTCTTCACTTAAGAAACATATAAAACTTCCAATGAGAAAGTTGCTTGATAACATACAATATCTTAAAAAACGGATTTGGTCATTCTTGTTATATGTTAGTCAAGTATATATAAAAGAAGCACACCAGTTTAAAGTATTAAATATTATCTCATTTATCTCCCATCTTTCAATTATACTAATAGTATGGAAATCATTTCATGTAAAATTAATTATATTAAAACTTGTAAGTAAGGTAGTGTATTGAATATCATCATTTCTATAATTGCATTTGTTATTTGGAAAAATACCCAATAAGGCACACTTTTGAAACTAAATACTAAAAAAGTCACACATAAAACTACTCTCCCCAATTAATCATATTTTTTTAATAATATAAATACCTTAAAAAATCTACAGTATTTTTTAAATCTGTGCTCATCTCTCTACTCTCAGAACTCTCCATGTGTCTCTCTTTGTGATATGGCGATTCTCTCTCTAAGTCATCGATCTTCATCTCTCCGTCAATCCTCCGTCACCTCCGTCCAGTTATCGTCACCGGAGATTGCGAGACAAAACTAGATCGAGTCACAGACTCATACTTTAATTGAGTTTTGATTTCGTTGGGTATATATATATATATGTGTGTGTATACACACTGATGAGTTTTGTTTTATCAACACACACACACACACACACATATATATATATATATATATATATATATATATATATATATATATATATATATATATATAAAGTTGGTGTGTGTATATACACACATACTAGTTTTTTTAAGTTTTCTTTATCCCTGACTACGACCATATTTGATCTTTGTAATATTTTGTTTTTTTTTGTTGTGAATGAGTTTTATTTTTACTTGTTTGACCACAGTTACAAAATGAAGGGTTATGTTATTGTTGCGAATTTGAACATGTAAGTTGTTTGGTAAAATGATTGCTACATTTGTTTTTTAGGTGTTCGATAAAATGATTGCTATAATTTTTTTTAGGTGTTCGGTAAAATGATTGCTACATTTGTTTTATTTTATGGACTTTTTATACACTTTATGTAACTTTTATGCACTTTTTATGCAACTTTTAAGCATTTTTTTATACATTTATATATTTTTTTTTTTACACTTTTATGCAATTTTTATACACTTTTATGCACATTTTATGCTTTTTTTGCACTTTTTTTGCACATTTATACACTTTTACGCATTTTTATACACTTTTATGCATTTTTTTCACTTTTATTCACTTTTTATGCACATTCTATGCTTCCGTATGCACTTTTATTGACCTTTTATGCATCTGTATCTTCTTTTATGTATTTTTTATGCACTCATATGCAATTTTATTGACATTTTATGCTATGCATCTTTTATGCACTCATATACATTTTTACTGACATTTTATGCTATGCATCTTTTATGCACTCATATACATTTTTACTGACATTTTATGCATCCGTATGCACTTTTTATGCTCGTTTTATGTATTTTTATTAACATGTATGCACTTTTAAGCACTTTCTATTGGCCCGTATGATTTTTTAAATATTTTTTTGATTTTTTACGTGAATTTATATTTTTTGACCCTTTTATGCACTTTTATGCACCGTATGCAATTTTATTGAACTTTTATACACTTCTATACACTTTTATGCACTTTTTATGCACTCGCATGCAATTTTATTAACCTTTTATACATTTTTATTGACCTTTTATGCCGTGTATGCACTTTTATGCATCTTTTATGCACTTTTTATGCACTCGTATCATATGTAAGTTTTATACACTTTTATTGACCCGTATACACTTTTTATTTACTTTCTATTGACTCGTATGATTTTTTATTTTTTCTTGATTTTATGTATTTATTTCGGGGATTTTCGATTTTTTTAATTTTTTTATGAATTATATATTTTTTGACATTTTTATGTATTTTTTGCTCATGTATGCAATTTTATTGACATTTTATGTACTTTTATTGACCTTTTATGCACCCGTATCCACTTGTTTGCATATTTTATGCACTTTCTATACACTCGTATGTAACTTTATTAACCTTGTATGCACTCGTTTGTAACTTTATTGACCTTTTATACACTCGTATGTACTTTTATTGACATTTTATGCACCAGTATGCACTTTTTATGCACTTTTATTGACATGTATGTACTTTTTATGCAGTTTCTATTGACCCGTATGGTTTTTTATTATTTATTAATTTTTTCTTGATTTTAGTTATTTATTTCGTATTTTTTTGATTTTTTTGAATTTTTTTTTTTTACCTTTTTATGTATCTTATGCAATTTTATTGACTTTTTATGCACATGTATACACTTTTATTGACATTTTATACACCTTTTATGCACACATATTCACTTTTATTGACCTTTTATGCACTCATAAATACTTTTATGCACTTTTTATGTACATGTATCGTATGCAAGTTTTATGCACTTTTATTGACATGTATCCACTTTTTATGCACTTTTTATTAACTCGTATGATTTTTTATTTTTTCTTGATTTTACTTACTTATTTCGGGTTTTTTTTATTTTTGGATTTTTATATTTTTTGAAATTTTTATGTACTTTTTTTGCACTCGTATGCAATTTTATTGACTTTTTATACACCCATATCCACTTTTATGCATATTTATACACTTTTTACGCACTCGTATGTAATTTTATTGACATTTTATGCACTCGTATGCACTTTTATTGACATTTTATGCATCTGTATGCACTTTTATTGACTCGTATGATTTTTTTTATTTTTTTTTATTTGTTTCGATTTTTTTGTGTGAAAAAACTATTTTTTTTGTGAAATCTATTTTTTTTTGAAAAAAGTGAGTTTTTAAAAAAAAAATACTTTTTTTGTAATTTTGAAAATATTGTTATTTTTTTCATATGCATTTTTTAGAAATAATAATTTATAGGTTGGTATAATGGCAATTTTGTAAATTGGTTGATTTTAAAAAAATGTGACTTATCGGTGATGTAAATATTGATTTGTGACTTTTTAGTGATAAAGTATCAAAAGTGTAAATAATAGGGAATTGCCCTTTGTTATTTTGCTAATATTAGATATTGATAATCCAAATTCGTTCCGTTTAATTATTTTTCAATTGTAAATTAAAATGTTGTGTTTATACTATTTAATGTTTAAAATCTAAACATAAATCAACTTGAAAGCTTATATGAACATAACTTAAATTAGACATTTTTTTTACAAAAACGCTCCAAATCAAGATTTGATTAATGTAAATTTCCACGGTTTCACGACGAGAACACAAATATGTGTCTTGTTTTTTCCGAGATGCATAATGGCATGTTGTGAAAATTATGGTAAAATTTAAAAATTCAAAACATGTCATTATACATTTCAGAAAAAAAAAACAAGACGTATATAATGTGTTTCCGTTATGAAACCGCAGAGATTTGCATTAATCAAATTTTGATTTAAACCGTTTTAAAAAAAATATATCCAAAATAATATATAAGTTGATATATATATAAACTCAGCCATATCAATTTAGTCCCCTTTTAATTTACCAATTAAAATATAAAGATGAATCTATTTAATTTAGCCGAGTTTGCACCGACTGTTAATTAATTGCTGTTAAAATCCAAACATAAGTCTATTTCCTCTCCTCGCTCCTTATAAACAAAACCCCATCGACACAAATATTTATCTAGAGAGAGATAAAAACACTTCTTCAATTAGGGTTTCGAAGATCGAAAAACCCAGTTAAGCCAATTAGAAGAGAGATAAGATGGGAGAGAGAAAGGTTTTGAATAAGTATTACCCGCCGGATTTTGATCCGGCGAAGATACCTCGCCGGAAACGGCCACATAATGAGCAGATGAAGATAAGAATGATGCTTCCGATGAGTATTAGGTGTAATACTTGTGGTAATTATATTTATAAAGGTACTAAGTTTAATTCCCGCAAAGAAGACGCCGTCGGTGAGGTATTTATCTATTTCCCTACAATACTTACATATTTGTTTATTTTATGTATCTACATCTGATTATTGTATGATTACTAGGATATTAGGGTTTTTTTTATCAAATATTTCTTATTTAGTATTCTCAATTCTCAATTATTTTCTTCCCCCCTGAATTTAGGGTATTAACTAAGAAAATTAATAATTCAGGGTACTAATCGAAAAAACAGCAACAATTAAGGATAAAAAAAAAAAGCAAAAAACGCAGGATCTTATAAAACCAATTCACTTAAGTTTGTAGTACCGGCTTGTAATTTTTCCCAATTAAAATCCAAACATAAATCTATTTCCTCTAGAGAGAGAGAGACAAAAATTCAATACCTCTTCAATTAGGGTTTCAAAAATCGAAAACCCAGTTGAGTCGATTCGATTCTGAACAGAGAGAGAGAGAAGATGGGAGAGAGGAAGTTTTGAACATGTATTACCCGCCGGATCGTTTGATCTGTCGAAGATACCGAAACAGAAAAAGCCGTCGCAGATGAAGATTAGGATGATGCTTCCTATGAGTATTAGGTGTAATACTTGTGGTAATTATATTTATAAGGGTACTAAATTTATATTTTGAAGGGCGAGATAGGTACCTTTCCATACTTACATATGTATGTATGTATGTATTTATATATATGTGTATTTGTATCTGCATCTGATTTAGATGTACATAGCACATTATAAGTTATATCTACTCTGTATCTCTATATATTTGTTTATGTATGCGTATGTATGTAGATAGTTGTTTTTACGTAGTAAGTATTATTATTTAACGGGGTGACTGAAAAAATTCACATAGATGGAATATTTAGTTAATTATGTATTTACAAGGGTAGCAAGTTCGAGTCCCGCAAAGAAGACGCTGTGGGTGAGGTTGGTACCGTTTTCCTACTTTACCCTACTTACATATACCAATGTATGTATATGTGTGTGTGTGTGCATCTGCTTTATATATATATATATATATATATATATATATATATATATAGCACTTATATCTACTCTGTATCTATATATTTGTGTATGTACTATGTATGCGTATGGATATAAGTATTATTTAGCGGGGTGACTGAAGAAATTTACATAGACGGAATTTTTAATTAATTATGTATTTATGTGAGGCTTACTTGTAATACTACATATATGATAATTGATTTCTGAGGAGCTACTTATATGAAAGAGAAAATCGATTTATATGGTATAATTTAAACAAACTATATTTATGTATCTATGTTTCTGCATCTGAGTCTTGTATGTGATTGTTTTGTCTTGTATGTTTTTTATACTAAAGTGCATAATTATATAACTTATACTAGTAGAATGGCCCATGCGATGCGTGTGCGAGATGTACTTATGGTATGAAAAAATAAAATAAAAATTGTAGGGGTAATTAATAAAATTTGAGGGTTATAATAAAAAGCAAAAAATATAAGACAACATGGTAATTTGCAGAAAAGAAGGGGCACTTTGTGAATACAGCCAAGGGTATTTTTGGAATATCAAAACTTACACGGCTTCAAAATCCTAATTCCCCCTTCACATATTATAATAGTATAGATGTATCTGTAAGGAACCACCTTACTTCGGATCCGATAAAACAAGAAAAGGAACAATATGACCCAATCCACACAAAGGACACAACTTTTTTGAGGCAAATTTTCTATTTAATTGATAAGGGAAAGATACAAAATTCAAAGAACTGAATTTAAATACTGGAATGTAAAACTTAATAAGGAAATACAGATAAGCCAAAATTTTCATCATTTTTTCACAATCCTTGAGCAATACAGAACCTCTCTATTTATACTATCTAATAAAGTTACTAACAGACCCCTAGAGTTTTCATTAGTTGCACTAAACTCAACCAGGTTTCTAATCTCTCATTTTAACCCCGAATTAACTTTGACCATAGACATTACTTAACCCACTCCTTTTCTCTCTTTTGCCCCATGTCCGGATTCATTATAGTATCTTGTTCTTCTATGTGATTGTTTTGGTCTTTTATACTTATGTATGTATATATGTATCTGCATCTGATTTAGATATATTTATATATACAGCACTTGTATACTGTTTTTTTGTATGTATGCATGTGGATGTGGATAGTTTTTTTTACGTAGGTTAGGAAGTATTCTTTAACTGGTGACTGAAGAAGTTCACTTTGACGGAATATTTAATTAATTATGTATTTACGAGGGTACTAAGTTCAATTACCGCAAAGAAGATGCTGTGGGCAAGGTATTCATCTCTTTTACTTACATACATATGTGTTTATATACACACACACACACACACACACTAGCGAACGACGCCCAAGCGATGCGTGTGTGATCGAGTACACACTGATATAAAACCTAAACCAAACAATACAAATACTACCAACAAATCTAAACAAAATTAAATGTTTACAAAGAGAAAAATTATTGAACAGATTAAATTACTAACCGAAAGAGTGCAGAGAGAGATATACAGGATGAATACATGATGAGTAATTGATAATGAGACATTTTTCAATGTGAGGTCATATAGGGTGATTTCTATCTTACTGCTGTTATAATTTTGAATTTCAAAAAGTTCACGTTGGTAGCTACTTTTTTTCTAAACACTGGTATTCCCTTTTTGTAAATACTATTAAGCCAAGTTTTTTTTTGTAATAAATACTATTAAGCCAAGGGAACAGTCAACCAATCGTATCAAATTGTTTAATTCTATGTGTACAACAAGGGAGGGATTGTTTGGCGGGTAACATATATGGGCATCTCGTATTATATCATCTAGTTTAATTCTATGTGCTATTGAGGTTCGGGACTATTTGTGAGGTAGCATACATGTGGATCACATTCTTGTATGTAATTGTGTAGTGCCCTATGTCTATTAGATAGTGTTTGTTAGGAATGTTGCATATATGCTGATATGCACATCCAATTCGCGTATGTGATCGAGTAGTTCTATATTTAATTAGACAAGGGTTTGTTTGGTTGTAGTATCTTTAGACTTTAAGCTCAAGCATGTCCTTACTTTTTTTGTTTCAATTCCTGCTAAAAAGATTCCTTTTGTGCTGACATATGTAGGCATCTCCTATCGTATCAAATTGTTTAATTCTGTACAATTGAGGTTAGGGGCGGGGATTTGGGCGATTGTATAATTCTATATCCAATCTTAGGGTTTCTTTGGTGGGTAACATATTTAAGTGGCGGACCGAGGATTAATTGAGATGGGAAGAGGGGGGGTTCTCTTTTTATGTGGGGACATAAAGATTACAACCGGCATAATACAATATTAAAAGAATAAGTTTATCCGAATATTTGTGGTTAAGAGTTTGTTTGGAAGTATCTTTAAGCATTAAGCTCAAGTTTGTTTCTACCTTTTTGCTTCAATTTCCACAAAGAATATGACATCACAGAGTACTTACTTACATTTTTGAACATATTACATTAGTTTATATTTAGGCATTAAGCTCAAGTGTTGTTCTTAAGGTTCTTATTTTAGGAGCAGATTTGACTTCAAATTTGCAAATGTGTTTCTTAAGTTCTTATGTTTGTTGCAGAAATATTTGGGTATTCAAATATTCAGGTTCTACTTCAAATGCACGAGGTGCTCTGCAGAGTTGGCAATAAAAACAGACCCACAGAATTCTGACTACACTGTTGAGTCTGGTGCGAGCCGTAATTACGAGCCCTGGCGCAATGAGGATGAGGTATGAAGTTTATTCTTTTATTTGTAAAATCCTGTACTTTCTTTTTTAAAAGGAAGGAAAAATTTGTTATGGGTTCTTATGAACATTTTGTTTTCATCTTGCCAGCAAGTGTCGAAAGAACAACAGAAAAGGGAAGCCGAAGAGATGGGCGATGCTATGAAGTCTTTAGAAAATAGAACATTGGACTCGAAAAGGGAGATGGATATTCTTGCTGCATTAGATGAAGTGAAGTCCATGAAGGTAATTGCTTAGTTTTCTGTTTGATATCCACAAATGTGTTCATTAAAGCATACAAATACCTTAAACTTTTATACCCCCTCTGTTCCAAAGGAAGTTCCATATTGTTGGTAACCTTTATAGAAGTCAAAATTAAAAAAATAGTAAATGTTCCGGCTTTAGCCTTTATTTTGTTTTTCATTACAAACTTTAATATAATGCGTAAGGGCTATAATTGGCATTTGAGCTCTTAGACAAAGCAATAAATACATGTTTATAAAATTTACCTTCCCAAAATGGACAAACCATGCGGAGGAGGGAGTATTATAAATGTGAAGGTAGACAAGAAGATTTTCCTAACAGTGAAAAGTCTTCCATACATTCATTGTTGTTTACGGTCACTGGTTTCTATTTTGAGTATTCTGATTTAGCCTTTCTTTTTGTGTTTTCAGTCACGTCATGCGGTTGTTAGTATGGATGCTTTGCTTGACGCTCTGCAGAAGACTGGTGAAGAAAAGGTAAGCTTATGTCACTTTATTTTTTTTCATGCTTTTGTGTAATAGATGAACTCCGATGGGGTGACTTTAAGTAGGATGTTCTTTAGTTCGTACATTGTTTTTTTATATATAAGCCATCTGCTGGTGTAATTATTTCTATAATAAGCATGTCTTTAATAATAATAATAATATTATTATTATTGCAGCTAATAACAGGGATCAGATTGGTTGACTCTGTTCCCAAATCATCTTGAGTGGCCTTTCAATCTAATAATAGGTTCCACGTACTGAATTGTTATTAGTGTTAGATTATACTCTTGTTTATTGCTTCTTAGTTAAAAGTTAGAACCAGAATTTTTTTACAAAATATGGTTGAAGTACTATATCAATTTTAACTTCGTAAATATCCAGTTTCTGAAAGCTATTTGAAAAATCTCTGTTAGATTAACTGATTATTATTCTGTGTTAGTAACCTCTTCTATTCTTCTATTTTCTTCGTCTTTTTGTTTACTCACATTTCTTTTCAATGTGGAAGAAGCAAGGTATGAGTTCAAGGCCTAAAAGCAATTTTGTATTTTCAAAATTTTTGTTCAGATTTTTATAACTTAAAGAAGATATGACATTTTTAATTTTTTTACAACAGGGATATACGCCAGCACTTTATAAATGGCAATTAGCCTGCTTTTCCTTTTAGATTCAGTATATTAAGTTATTACAGTTTTGAAAGCTGAGTTTAAGTTGAAGCATGGTATTTAATATATAACTGTGCTAGTATTGAGACTCAAGGATACACCATGTATCTGCTAGGTTCGTTGAATTAAAATATAAGTTAAATTATTTATGTTTAAAGTAATTATTTTGATTACTTGGAAATATTGGTTTCGAGTCAGTCAAGATCAGGAATAAGATTGCTTTGCTTTGAGATTAGGAAAATTATAATGACATCATTATGTAGTTGTTGCTTGGTTGAAGATGTTATAATACATATGCATGTAATTTGCCGCCATATTGAAGGCACTTTATTTTTTTAAGAAGATTCCATATGATGCACATTCTCCTATATAGTTGCATTTCAAAACTTTATAATAACTGATGATCTATATTACTGGCGTGTGGCAGTGAAACTATTTGGCCGTATCATACCCTTTGTATTTGGATATGATTTGAAATCTCATATAGGAATAGGATATTCTTAGCATAAAGGTTTGCATATGGATTTTGCATTGGATATTCTTAGCATAAAGGTTTGGTTATGAATTTTAACTGCAAGGTTCATGCATTATCTGGGATACAATTTAGATATCACTTTTTTCTTGAACTAAAGATAGTTTTCTGGATTTAATTATAATTTGCATTTCCTTTTATGTAAAGAAGCTTCTTTGTGCTCAAGGAACAATAATTTCAGTTGTTTGGTAATTTTCTAGTTGCAGCACTTGTCTTGCAAGATTTTAGAGTGCTTTTAAATATCAGCAATTGCATATTTGTTGAGCTGAAAGTAGTTACTTAAAGATTTCAGTATTTAGACAACCCATGTTTGTATGTTTTTTTGCATATGACTTTATTTTTAATAAATCAATTTTTTTTCCTTGGTGATAGGAAAAAAAGCTAGAAGATGAGGACGAAGCCCTGATAAAATCATTATTTGGCGTGAGTAACATTCTTGGGCCCTTTCTAGTCTTTAGTTTTAAGTTTATTACGTGCCGGGTATTTGGTAACTTATTTTCTGTGTAATTGTTTCACTTATGACTTATTTTCTTTCAGAAACCAAGAATCTTCCACACAATAGATGACGATGATCTTGATGATGATTATTATTCTGATGACGATGACCTTGATAATGGCCAGACCTCTACTAATAAATTCAAAGTACGTCTCTTTTGTCTTTTTTGTTCTCGTTTTTTTGTTCCCACTTGTTGAAATTAGGAATGTTCAGTGATCAGTGTAGTATAACACGCGATGGCAAGATCCTTCGCATTTAGATAGTCATACATAAAAAAGGCTGCGTATTCAAAGCACACATCGTACCTAAGTTATGTTTTAATTGCAAGTTACTTGGGTACATGTAGGGATGGCAATTGGACCGGGTTTCTCGAAACCCGACCCGACCCGACCCGATCCGCACATAACCCGACCCGTTTATACCCGACCCGACCCGTTTGACCCGAATTTTTTTTGATAAGCCAAATAAGTGCAAATCATTATTAAGCATGTAACAATAACCATTTAATTAAATTAGAAAAGCCTAAAAATCTTATTTTTTCCAAATTTTTCATATTTACCTGGTAAAAATTTATAATAATCTAAATTATTCTTTACAACAATACCAAAAAAATAAAAAGAAAAAAACCGACAAAAATAAGAGAAAGCTAGTACACAAGAGAGATGACTAATTAATTTGGTGATTGAGTCTCTTTTAATATTTTATCTTTGATAATTAGCTTTCTATCATCTTTTCATCACTAGGCACATATGTTTTATACAGTGTATCTATGTGTGTATCTATGTATGTATCTGTGTATATGTTAGAGAGAGAAGATGTGTCATGTGTGTGTGTTGGGTTGTGTTTTATTACGGGGTAATTCCCTCTAAGCAACTCATAACAACTTATATTACTCCTAGATATCTTGATAAGTTCACATTCCTCATACGTACCACTTTTTAATTATTTAGTTTATTTACTAAATTGTCATACAAACAAAAATATAATATATATATTTTATTTTTCTACAAACCCAAAAAAATAGTTTTTTATTTTTTTTGTAATTTTTTTAAAATTTTGTGATTTTGTGATTTCTATTTTTATTTTTTGTGATTTTTTGTGATTTTTTTTTATTTTTTATAATTTTATATGATTTTTTTCATTTTTTATAATTTTTTTCATTTTTTTTGTAATTTTTTTAAAATTGTGATTATTTGTGATTTTTTTATTTTTTATAATTTTTTTGTGATTTTTTTATTTCTTTGTGATTTTTTTTTCATTTTTTATGATTTTTTGCATTTTATATAATTTTATGTGTTTTTTTTTCATTTTTTATGAAATATGTGTATGGCGTTTTGGTAAATAAAATAAATAATTAAAAAGTGATACATATATCGAATATTAACTTATTTCTAACTTGCACAAAGTTGCACAAAAGTGCAAAGTAACACAATCCAACCCGACCCAAATAATCTTGCACTTTTATCCAACCCGTACCGGGTCGGGTCGGGTCGGGTTTCGAGAAACCCGGCCCAATTGCCATCCCTAGGTACATGGGGAGGTTATTTGCAAAGGCATTGTACATGGAGGTTATTTGCATTTTACCTTTTCAAATGATCACATGAATATTTCATAACACTGGTTCTATTCATTTCCTTTCTCTAAATCTTGCGGGTTTGATAAAAGATTTAAATATGTTTTCTACATTCCTAATAATAGTCGCAACTTGATAATAATTAGTAAAATTTCCTGAATTTAAAATGTGAAGTCCAATCATTGTCATCTTATTGTATCTAAAATTTCATAACATGTCTTTGTTGCTAATTACTTTTTGTATGCAGAGGAGTAAGCTTTCTGAGGATTGCCCCGTTAATCCGACGGATTATCTGTCAACTGCAAGTGACAGCTCCAAAATTCAAGGTTAGAGCTCATTTTGTAATTACCTTTTTGTTCCTGTGAGTTCGTATTCATCTTCATTCCTACTACTTTTAGCTTGTTGCGTGTTTTGTAATAGCCTGTTGTCCAACATTCCCATTGTAAAAAGTGTTACGAGTACAGGAGTTTCTAAATTTTGAGAACGTTGTGGCCTTATTGTTGTTTCTGAATTTTGTAAGCATTTACAAGATTTGGTTCTTTGTTGACCGGAGTGGTATTTGTACTCGGGTTCAGTTATAGAAAGGGTGTGAAACGTGAAACTGTTTTTCATTGAGTGATCCAAATGTGAAGTAGTAATTCATTTCGCTTTTTCAGATTTACTAAGGGTTACAATTTTGACTTGGACTAATTGGTGGAACTCGTTAACTTATTTCTCTTTGTGGTTTTCAACAGAGAAGCCAAAGAGTTCAGAAACGAAGGGCAACGGAAAGTTTAATTTCAAGTCACCTATGGTCACCATATCTGTTGTAAAGAAACAGCCTCCTAAGGAGGAGAAAAAGCAAGAAGTAAAAGCAAATGCCAATCTTGAAAACACTGGACTGCATACTCTTTTACAAAGTTATGGCAGCGACGATGAGTCTGATTCGTAGTTTTCGTACATACTGTAATTTTATTTGGTACCGTACAATTCGCAATTAAATTAGTGATTTTTCCAATTATATTTGGTATTCAATTGTTTGGCATTGTAATGTTACAAAGATTTTTTTTTTTTTGTTAGGACGGAAAAAAATTCTTAACTGAGGCGCTAATAAGTAATACCTCCAGGGCCGCCCCAGTACATGGGGTATGCCTAATTGGCTTTTATAATCACATAATAACAGTTTTCAGTTTTAGAATGTGAGTCTTGATTATGTCATAAACGTGATTTGTATAATGTCGTAATAACTGATTTCTTTTAATGTGGTAGGTTATCATGTGATGACGAAAGGATATACATACTGTTCAATTCTTGATGTGATCTTTACTTCTAAGCCGGGTTACATTATTAACGCTTCTGATCGAAATAAGTAACTTAAACCATACGCTTGTGCTTGTTGCAAATTGCAGTTTGGACGTCATGATTGTTTTAAAAAAACATCAGAATATTGCTGACGGTGAAGAAACATCCCCTTAGTTAAAGAAGTATTTTTAGTCAAGTCTAACAATAGGAAATTTTAAGTAGAGTTTAATTTAGTTTCGAGGTGAATTAATAATTATATTATTTGTTGATGTTTTTTATACTAATAGTTTAGCGTGAAGATCTAAAGTATTAGAATCAATTTGTGAAAATATATATTTGTCTATCTACCCTTTATACAGAAATATCCAAGAAATGCATTAGAATTGTTGGACTGACACTCGATTCTGTTTTTAATATTGAATGAATATATATGGTGTCCCGTCCAGCTTATGCATACATATATCTTCAGTATTTTCTCTGTGCATAATTTTTTTTTAATATCATATATGAGCGCAGCACCCTTCAAAATGTGAAATACAAAGTTCTAAAAGGCAAAAGATGGGTTGTTCACGAAAATAGGTCACTTTATGCTTAATCGTTGTCTAATTCGCTAGGCTTCCGCCTAGGCTCCCTAATTTCTGTCTTGGGGTGCCTTTTATAACACTGGATTTGTCCTTAATATTATTCACAAATAGCAAGCACCAAAGGGGAGTATTATAATTTAGAGTCTCAGAGATGAACTGATAATTGATTTCAGCAATGATATATCGACTAGGAATTTAAACTACAAGAAATGAAAATTTAGAGTTCTCATATTCACTAGTACGACTCAAATCTTGAAACTACCACAAAAAAAAAAGGTACTGCAATGTACATAAGGAATCAGTAAAACAATTAAACGAATAGCCACATATAAAGTGCATATCTACCCCAGTAAGACATTATTCCGTAAACGAGGAATAAAGGTCTTCGATATTAGGCATATCTATGAGCAACCTATCAAAGTCCTTAAAGGACGAGCATTTTAACAAAACCGTACTACCACCACTATTCCCACTGCTAGGCCTTACTCCGGTGAAGTTTTCCGGTGACTGATCCGCCACAGTAGAGTTTTTCCCGGTGAGGGTCTGAACCACTGACTTGAAACTAGACGCGTCAGTTTTTATATATTGGGTGTTTATATAGACCACCTTCATAGGCTCTCTTTTGTGTTGGTACATCATATATACTCCTAAATACATAAACAAATTGTGGTGAACTATTTGGATGTTTTTGTTTCGATATATTTAGTGTTTTCATCTGTAGGTTTATATAGTGGTTTCCTAGCTATAACGTGGGTAACAATAAATAAATAAAAAAAGGTGCGTGTGGGGACTAATTAAGTGGGAAACGTAATTAAGAAAGTGACTGGCTAATTTGTGTGCATCAAGTTTTCTGTTAGTAAGCACTAATAGTTATCATCATAGTATTTACAATTTATGATGGTTAAAAGGATTTTGGAGCAATCGAAAAATTTAGAAATGGAACCAAGGAATTTGAACTGGACAACAGTTGCAATTCGTAAGTAGAGAGAAATTTATGAAAGGAGCAAATCTGTTGTGATTTTATAATTTATTTACTGAATATATGTGTAAGAAGAACTAATAGTAAAAGATTATGTAATTTGTTGGATGAGTGTTTTTTTTTTAGTAACATCTGGTTATATAAAAACACGGCTACAATCGAATAGCTGCAAAATTAGACGAGTACCCCCTCGTTATTTTTTGTATAAGTCAATCACGTTGTGTACACAAAACTCAATAATTCATTGATGGGCCCTAATTAAGTAAGATAGGTTTGAACTTTTTAAGAAAAAAATACTAATAGTTTTAATTTCATACTTCTTGCGTGTGTTTGATGCATGATCTGCTGCTATAAAATAGACGACGACGACTCCACAAGTTACGTCCCAGAACAAAACATCTCTAATATTTTTTTATATTTTTATTTTAGGAATTAACTAAACATATCATAGTATTAGTAAGTTATATTATCAAAAGCATGAATTTAATTAATAATTAATAAAAAACAAAAAAACTCGTTCATCACTTCCGATATCTTTTCTCTCTCTCTCTCTTCTCCTCTCACTCTCTCTCCAATCTCGCTTTCTCCAATCTCTCTCATACTTCTTCTTACTCTCTCCGATCTCTCATTCTTACTCTCTGTTTCTGATCTCTCTCTTCTACTGCTTCTATCTTAGAAATTTTTTGATATGTTTTTGTTAATTTAGTTTTAAAAGTAGTATGTTTTGTTATTTATTTATTTATTTTTATATTTTTTTTAAGTATGGTTATACATGGTAACATGCATGGAATCGCATATTTGCACGTATAGCTATTTCTTCACCTCACGTCCTATATTTTTTCTGAGGTTTAAATGTTTAAGATAGAAAAAATTTGTAGCTCGTTATAAGCATAAAATCAAAAATATTTCGTTAAAAATACCAATCGTTTAATACGGAATCCTAGAACGTTTGTAGACGAATTTTTTTTCCTTCTGAAAGTTGGTATATAGTCAATATATGACTGCTACCTAAACTTAAAAGAAAAATGACATTCTTGAATCTTGATGGTTTGCCAAATCAATCTAAGAAAATAGAAATTTAAAACAAGCTAGTACGAACTTTCTATATGTTAATTTCCACATTCCTAGTCTAACTCCATCTATTTTCTTGATTCATTTATTGGTCAATTTGATTAGATGATATCTGAAATCCATTCATGACAAAAGTATAGATGCAAATGGGAAGTTCCGATTGAGCATGATTAGGACTACACCGAGTATCGAACTGAGAAAAAATAGTTATATATTATTATGAGAATAAAAGACGCGCCGATGAAAATTATGAAAACCAAACAATTAGTTTTTGAACTTTAAAGAATCAATCAGCATTGTTCTTTCAACCGAGTGACGAGAATACTTAATTCCGGTTTGCACATGATAGCGGAAAATTCGACATTGGACATCGCTGCAAAATTTAGGAATAAAATTAGTATATTGCTGAAGTCTTTTTTCATATATTAATTGTATAATTTCCGTGGTTGACTAGTATTGTAGCTGTGACAGTTGCGATCTCCGTGACCAACTGACCGTTACTACACATTTTAAAATAATAGCACATTAAAATTATCAACAAAATATTAAGAAAAATAAATGTGTAATTATGTCATTCCTTATTCTGCATTCATTGTTTTAATCGCGGATTATTCGTCGCCATAGACCATACCCATTCTAAAATTGTTATATTTTAAATTTCATGTAACACTACAAAATAATGTTTGATTTAGTGAGAGTCAAAATCTGTCGCAAGCCTGTCGCTAATTTAAAAAGTTGTCACAAATTTGTCGCAAATTGACTAAACTGTCACAAAGCCGTCACAAAAACCGTCGATAATAAGCTCGTAACAAAAAATACCGTCACTAATCCCGTTATTTGAGTATTTTTTTATAGTGTAATCTTTCTCCTATGGACCTAAATCCTATCTATGAACCAATTTTTACCGAAATAAATATAGAATATATGCACTGGCTAAGGGTAACTCCCGTAAATAAAAATAATAAATAATAAATTGAAATGTCATTAGAAAGATATTTAGCGTAATATTCAAAAAAAGAAAAGAAAAATGATTGACTTACAAAGTTTTTGCTATTGAGAATCCAACAGATATCAAGTGATGTGTTCGTTTACTTCTTAAACAACTTTTCCAATGTTTGTATCATGAATCTTTCTCGTATTATTCAGTAAATACATGATTTTGTAACTATTTAGAAAAATAAATTGTAAGTAATTAAAAGTAAATACAAATTAATTTCAATAAATATACCAGTATACCACACGGGAGTCAAAAATTTCTTCAAACCATTTATTTGTGAACCGATTTCTTTACATTCTCATTATAGGATGATGATGGATGCATTAATATAAGTGGGTCGAGATTAATTTAAGGGGGGAAATACACACCATATACTAGCTATAGGAGAAACTACACGAGGTTGACAAATCATGCTTTTCGTATATATCGTACTACATTCCTTTGTATCGTATTCATGGCTGCAAACGAACGAAGGAGTGAAAGATATGTTCTGGTTTGGTTCATGTTTGTTTAATTAAGACAAAAAAATACGAGCCGAACGGTTAACGAGACAACGTGGCTTTTTACCATGATTCAAGTCACGTCCCATGGAAGCTTATAAACCGAATCCTGCTTACATGGGGATTGTTTGACAAACACAAAATATATGCACTGTATTTTGCTACCAAAATGAACATGAAAAAGGTCTCATTAAATTATGTTTCTTATCGAGATAATTGATATTCACGTCTTCTGGCAATAAGTGAACGGATTTTTCATAACCAGTTAATTGAAAAAAGGGGTCATGGCCTTCCGAAATAGATTTGTATTAAGTTCTTTTATCGTACGAAAATATTTATTTGTTTTGTAAATTTCACATCTCCAAACTACACGAAATCTCTCGTGCTTTGTTAAAAAAGCAGCCAGCTGGTATTTATGTTTTCATAAAATCTGATTTTCAACAGTCCAAAATTCAAGATTTTCAACAGTCAATAAAATGACTGGATGACTCGCTAGTCACTACTAGCCTACATATTTGAATGAATAGAAAATCACTCCCGTGACAAAAATAAATAAATGGAATTTAAAGTATTTATAACATATACAATAGTGTTGTTATTTTTATTATTAACTAAAATAGTTAGCTAACAATGTATTTTTTTGTCTTCATTAGTTATATTAAATCATGTGTTATCTTTATAAATGTTTAAAAAGTTGTTAAAGATGACAATATTTTTAATATTGTTAATTGATGATGTGGTAAATTACAATTAATTAAAACGTAAACTCTATTTTAACTACCCCTATTTTAGTTCTTATATTAGTGAAGTTTACAAAATGACTAATTAATGATATTTCAATTAATAATTAATTTTAATTAAAATTAGATAACTTTGTTAAGTTAATACACTAATGTGAAATTAAATTTAAATTAGATATGTGTCATTCATCTAATGCATTCAGAACATTCGTTTGATTATATAGATTTAGTGATAAAAAAAAAATGGGATACTCCCAGTAAATACGAGTTTAGAGGACTAGCTCCTCAAATTGTGTTCACAATCGTAATAAAGGGCGAATCCCACTTTGTAGTTCGTACATACTCGACCTTTCAGCCAACATCTATTATATACCCAAACTTAATAGCACTGCAAAAAAATTAAACTAATAGGAGTAGCCAAGGTTTGGGCACAGTCCATGAAATCAAATCAGATAAAAAAAAAAACCATAAAAAACGACACCAACAATGGAAAAGGTTAGAAGGCGAAAACACCTAAAAAAATATGTAATATTGCATTTGGCAACAAGAGATGGGAATACGGAAACACCTGAAAAACACCATCCTCGAGAAAAGAAACATTAGTACGAGGTTGGTTTCATGAAATTCTTCAGATGCTGGATAAATTCATTGTTGCTAATGGGAAAATACACAAACACCGAAAACGAATTTAAGTTTTCCGATATTCTATCCAACACTGTTCCGAAATAAAAATATACTAATTAACATTCTCAGATCTCATACTCTCAGAACTGTCAATGGTGTGGATGGCGAAGAACGCGTGGCCTCACTGGAGTCTTTGAAGGACTTACCCTGAAAAATAGATAAGATCTTGTCAATTTGGGAACTTTACAGCGAAAGAAGCAGTAAAAAACAAACATAAATAGCCTTTGCTGGATTTAACCTGATGGGTTGAGATCCTAAAGGCTTCCCACTGCAGTGGAGTGCCGCAATGGCACTTTCAGCCTGCAGATCATTAGAGTCATTACTAAAGCTTACATGCCTTACTAGCCATTATTAATATCCCAATAAAGATCTAAAATGATAATGGAAAATAATAGAGGACCTTGAAGTTTAACATTTATTCAAGGCAAGAATATCATACTTATTCAAGTAAAGTACTACATACGGTAAAATTTATTGAGATAATTTTGTTGTAATTATGGTGGTACTTCGAGTATTTTCTGCAGTGAGATCTGTTGACCTTGTCCTTCACTGTTATCCATGTTCAAAAATTTATTTTTCTTAGCACTTCAGAGAAAAAGATTTATTTTCTTAAGTCAATCAAATGACTGAGCTAATAACTGAACATTTTGCGAGTAAAACGAGCCTAAAATTTGGTTCTCTACTAGAAAAGCATCTTGCATTCTTCTATACGTCGAAAACAGATCAAATTATGAATTCCACTATAGTAACAGCATTCCACTAAATGCCAAATACATGCTATAAAAACATACTAGAGCATTTATAATTAGTCATTCAAACTCACCACAGTAAATTCAACAAAAGCAATACGCGTGTTATGGGTGTTATCTCCAAGAAGCCTTAAGCGAGAAACCTGCATGACAAATAAATTTTGTTTTTTAAGTGGAAGAATATAATTTCTAGCTAATATTAGTATATAATAAAAAGGGACGTACAAAAATCTTAACAGTCCTCACCTCGCCACAACAAGATTCAAAAAAGAACTTGACGTCAGCTTGAGTAATCTGCAACAGAACATAGACTCTTTGTTAGTACCAGACTTGTCCGACTTGAACGATTTAATCAGGTGTTAAAAAGCAAATCTGTCCCATGATTATAAAAGTAGCTTGAACTAGAGATAAGTTAAACAAATACGTGTCAAATATATAACAAAGATGGATCATAAGAATCAATCCTTGAATCATCAGTAAGTGAATCATGATAGCCAAAACACAGCAATTCTGAAATACCATGAACATGTATTTTTGTTATATGACTTAAAAAGGAAATAATATTGGTAGGCAATCAGACTTTATTTCGTTTCTTCATTCAATGGAAGAATATAAGAACCTCTATAACATGGCCACAAGAAAAATGAGAACCCAATCTTTCGTAACATGAATGACAAAACTGACCTCGGCATGAACACGATGCTTTGACTTGAACTTGATGAATTAAGAAAAGGTTGAACTTGAATTTTACAACAAACTTGAGAAGAAAAATAGATAACCATGGACTGTTCACTGTTCTAACAGTTTTTAATATTAGTTTGACAAAACTTGAAGAAATTACATAAGGCTTCTCAGAAAATAGAAACCAAACGAACAAGGTGAATACCAAAGTATGCTATAGCTGTCTGCCAACAGAGCAAAAATACTGTCGATGAATATATGCCAAGATAAATTTTCTCTTGTAAAAGATACTAATTTAATAACTAATATAAAATGTCACAATCTGAATTCTAGTTCTTCTGTTGAGATGGCAGTGTATCACTTAACTTAATATGGCAAATATTGGTAAAAAAACATGTGTGACTTGGATTCAAGTCCAGCTGCCACCAATTTAAATTTAATTGCACTTGTTTAACGACAAATATATCTTATAGTTGATGGTGTTTATAGAAGATAAATAGCAGTATATTACATTTGATCACAGAACAGGTCTGATACCATTTAATCTAAAGTAAAAAGTGAATAAATATCTGGCCACCGATAAATTATATAGCTGATTTACTTAACACTGACAAAATGTACGGGCCTCCTTATATAGGCATACATAAACAGCAATATCTCTATTTCCAAACTGTGAAGAAACAAGATGATATCAAATTGAACAGCATCTCTAACAAGTAACAATATTGAAAGTTGAAAGAGAGTCTACAAGTGACTAGAGAAACACAGAATTGTAGAGAGGTGAGTAATGCAAAAATATAAAAAGCTCAGATACCTGCTTATCAATATTAGTGCAATACACCGTCTTTGCACACATCTCTCGTTCATCTTCTGACTGTACATCCACATCAAACAATGAAGATTATAAAAATTTTCACATACAGAAAAGAAATGAAATTCAATCTTTAGCTTAGCCACACACAAAAATTGAAAACTATAAGACTTGAATCCAGGTTTTACCTGAGGAAGAAATGTCGGATTCACAGGAAGGATAGCAGTTTTTGAGGGCAAAACCTTAATCGGATAAAAACCTATAATCGTGCCACTGAAATTAACAGCTTCTCTAGCACTTCCTGTTTACATTAGTTTCGTTAAATGAATGCGATATGGCATGTGGATGAGCATTTATATAATCATATAACTGATATATAGATTTAAGAAAAAACTTACGATTATCAGCAAACTCTACAAATGCAAAACGAAGACGAGAATGTGGGTCACCACAGATTCGGCAGTCAACAACCTTGAGAGAAATCAAACCCAAGAAGAATGTTAAAATAATTGGAAAACCTGTTCCTGATAGGAGCAAATATTGAATATAATACCAAACAGATATTAATACAAGATCTCAAAATCGTATTAATCAAAAAAATTATCGCCTCTTAGATGAGGGCCCCAATATTTAGACACCATATAGACCCACTCCACTATAAATTCAAAATGAACTCATCAAGTACTATAAGGAGTAGAGACTATAGAAAATCCTACACCCACAAATTGACGTTATAGTTGATGATACCCGACTCTTTAAAGCGAGTACAAGAGAACACACAAACAAGGTGTCAAAGTATCGCAATACAACTATATTTATAGCTCAATATTTATGAAACTAGGAAAGTTAAGAGAAAAAGGACAATTTGAAGAAGGTTATACTTAGGCAGATAATTAGGCTCAAACAGTTAATGTAATCCGAAGGGTATGTGGGAAACTGGGAACTTCATCATAAGTAAGAAAGTTCGACTAAGACTTACATGAGGTAGACATAGAGTAAGCGTTAGATGGCAAGAAAATGTTAATGAAAACTACATAAATTATTTTAGAAGTGAATGCCGTGCATTAGTGTGCCGGGTAATTAAACTTACTTGTCCACAGCTACTAAATAAGGCAGCAAGTCGCTCTTCAGTAACCTGTATCAAAGGATGAAATAATTTGCATTAAACTAATTATCATTACTTAAACATTATTTCAGGTATGAGTTAGGTCCATACATATGTTTATCAGCCATTTTCTAATATTCGAAACAGAAACACGGGTAGAAGTATTTGCAGTTGGTTATTGGAATCTTAGATATTTCCAAAAAACACAAATTTATAGAACTAAGAAAATTTGTCTATAGTGATAAAAAACAAAATTGCATGATTAAAATGAAGTTTCCAGATATTGCGTTATTTCTAGTTCTGAAATAAGTAAATAGAAATTCAAGAATCTGGCACCAATGACAAACCAGATCTGCAGTTGCGTTCATTATATACTTACACTCTGATCAATTTCGGAAACATAAACTGTTCGCCTAATACTATCTTCTCTGTTTGCTCTAGTAGTTCTTCCGCTTAACCTCCTCCTCCCTTGGTTAAAATTGCTTCTTCTCTGAAAATACGCAAAATTAAATCTTTGAGAGAATAAACATGGCATACAACCAATAAGTTTCGGAAATACATTCCAGTATACTGTATATCATATAACAAAAACAAACAGATACTTATTAGTCTTCAAAAAGAGGATAAATAGCAAGGGAAAAAAACCAGTGTATAGTGCTATGTGCACCTCTTCTTACACATATCCACACACATGGAAGTTATTGGAGAGAGAATGAGGGAAAATGAGAGAAAAAGAGAGATATTTAAGGAATTTGTCATCAATTAAAAACTGACACCTATCCTATCTGTGTGTGTGTAAATATGTACAAGGAGTGGTGCGCATAGCCTTCCGATGTAGATACACATGCATATTATGAAAATGTTACCTATTCACTGACATAAACAAAGAAGAAATTGCAATATCATTATATCAAGCTACTCTAACTTCTAACGCTGACTTAACAAGCCCAGCTCAAGCTTCATATAAATACGCAAACTTCATCTTGAGTCATATGAACATATATGTTACATTTATGAAACAGAAACTCCCATTAAATTCAATAAAGCCAATTTTACTAAGACTGAAAGTAACAGTTCCTGCAAGCTCAAGCTACGACAGAATATTGAACCAGTCTAAAACACTGAAGAACGACTTCTGGTGATGGCATTAACGATTGAACTAGATAAAGATAGAAACTAAATACAAAATGACGGTACCAAGCATAAACCCCATTGCAAACCATAGCATAAAATACTATTTGCAAAGTCGACAAGTGGTCGGTATAAAGAGTGATAGCCCAGCAATGTGGAAGATAAAGACATTAATCCTTCAACATATTTCCTTTAACAATATACTGAACCATTTTATTGTTAAATCAACAGTAACTTCGATCAAGATAACAAGTCATTTCAAAAGGATAAACTAAGGACAACCTCAATGGTATTATAAAAAAACTCACTGCTTTCCAAATTGTGGGAATTAAAATCGTTAGCGGCCCTATTAAAATCCAACACTAATAGTTTGACAGGGAAAAAAAAAGGAAAAATTCAATCCAAGGATTTTTAACATATTACGTAAAGCATTCAAAAGAGAATATTTTCCTGGAAAGACATAAGCTTTTTAATCTATACTCTATAGAGATCAAACGGACACACATATAAAACTTGCACAATAAGTACCTAAAGCTCACTTCCAACTTAGCTGAATGTATAAGCATTTACCCAAGGTATACACAGGTATTAATTTGGAAATGCGGAAGAAATGTACAACTAAACAATAAACTTGCATACATATTGTTCGCTTATGATAGGACATGGAATCACAGACAATCAAGAATCCATTAAAAAAAAGACAATCAAGAATTCACCATTAATGGATACAAGCTCCGTCAAATTAACTCACCCATTCATATAAACATGACTGGAAACATACCGAAACGATAACACTCTTATGACAAAATATAGAACACTACACTTTCTACCGAAACCCATCAACTGCAAAACTAAGAAGTAAAAACTGTGCAACTCTAAACTCCATGATTGTTATTTATTAAACAACATAGCACCTAAACCACAGCATACAAGGACGCATATCAATTATCATTAAAAACACAGAATTGGGTCAAAACCAAAAAAAACAAAAAAACAAATTGGTTATACATAAAACAAAAAACTAAAATTGTGTAAACCCCTGGACTTTTAATATTCTATTTTTTCTGCTAATCAAAGACACACTTCTACCAAGTTAAAACGTACACAACACTTAAAAAATATAAGATAAGGAAACACATCAATCAAAGCGCATAATTGAGCCCAAATAAAAAACAAACGATAGCATAAAAAAGATGATCAAGATCATACCCTTTGATTATCGACGAATCCGTTATAGCCGAAATGCTCACTACCCGGTGCAAAACCGGGGACCAACAACACATTATTTTTCTTATCATTGAAATGAGATGGAAAAAACTCTTTAGCCAATGGGTTGAGCTTAAGATTAGACAACATATCAACTATATTTCTCATCTTCAACTCAGATTTAGGATCAGATTCAACAGAATTATCATTTTTAGCATTGCCATTAGCATTATCACTCTCTGCAATGCCTTGAACAACACCTAACTCAGCTGCTTCACCTGCCATTAATTATTAAATAAAATTTCACTAACCCACAAAGTAAAAAACCAAAAAGAGCCAATCTTTGTTAGAAGAAATGAAGAATAACAAAATGGGTGATCTTGGGTTTAATCTTGATAAAAATTCTAAAACCCAAAAAAGGGTAATTTATTATTTATTATTTAATGATATAGATGTTTACCCATTTGTGGAAAAAGGGTAGAAATTAGAAAAGATGATAAATTTGTTTGAGGAAATTGATCAAACAGATGGTGGGCTCTTTTTTAGCTCCTCCAACTTTTATTCTGTTTCTAGAGGGTGGGTATATAGGTATGGCACTATGCTCAGACTGTATATTTTTATTTTTATTTTTATTTCTATATATATATATATGTTGTATACAATGTGTAAGTATGTATGTATGTATGTATTTAAGGGAGGTTTCAAGTGTTGTGTTGTATCAAACTTAACCAAAGTTTCGGTTTACTACTCCTAAACATGTTTTCAAAATTGTACACCAATTATTGATTTTTAAACTTGTTTAATGCATTTCTGTTTAACTTGACGGGAAATGATGGTGGGGGATTTTTTGAATTTTTTTAATGAAAATGTAAATTTTTTATATGTATTTTGATTAAAATCTTAAAACGCCCTCTCTCCCCCTATTGCGAAAAAAAAATCTTATATAGGATTTGAAAAAAATTATATAGAAATTGGCCCGTTCTTTAGGATTCCTGGTTCCATCATTGGTGTCTGATATTTTCCATCCAATTCCAAGGGTAAAACGATCGTTTTAAAGTGGTAGGTTGGGATACTAAATCGAAACTTTTGATAAGCGTAATGGTGCACAAAACTAACGCAAGTTTACTAAACAATCATTAAATTGAAATGTTGTGGTACAATATTTAAAAATTGACAGGTTAGGTACTAAACCAAAACTTTTAATAAGTTAAGTGCAATATTTAAGGGAAATGTGTTTTAGAGATGAAGTTGAAAAAGTGATGTAAAGTGAATGAGGTTTTAAAGTATGGGGAGCATGAGAAAAAAAAAAGGACAGGTAACGTAAAGCTATGTTCCTTTTTTATTTGTTAGTGTAACAAAATGAAACAAATGGATATGGATACAGTAACTGCTTTCTTCTAGAATTCTTGGGAATTGTGACTGAAATCTTTGGATTTGTCACAACTACATTTCTTTCACAAAAATAATTTAATAAGGGAAATAAAATTTTCCTGGCACGAAATTATACGTGACGACATGTATTTAAAATTATTTTTGGTGTTTTAGAAAGTGAGGTAAAGTAAATTTAATATTTCATCCGTTTCCATTTAATTGTCTATTACGAAACTACGTGTAATTTTGACCGGATTATAACTTGTATTAAAATTGTCGAAATGAATTTTTTTTAAATCTAATTATAAAATTTAACATTTGAATTATATAATTAACTTTTGAATTTTTTCATTCCGACAATTTTGATACAAGTTTTTGGCCGGTCAAAATTGCACGTAGTTTCGTAATGGATAATTAAATAGGAACGGAGGAAGTACTAACATTTAATGTATAATATACCTGCCCTTTTTTATGTTAATTGTGATAAATGGTAGTATTAGAGACTAGACAGTGATTATACTGGATCAAACGTTCTAACGACCCGGTTTTACATATTGTTTATCGGTATTAAACCTACAATAATTTGACTCATTTGGTTGGAAGTACGAAAAATGACTTTTTTTTAAGTGGAAAATATACTGATACGACATGAAAATAATTCTCGATAAGTATATTTATTATCGACCTGACCCATATGATAAAAGTGGATATCCAACGCATCAAATATGGAAAGTATATTCATTCCGTACTAAAGAGAAAAGCAAATAAGCACCGGACTAATTTCAATTGATAGAAGTCCATCAAAAGAAAAGTCCATGCTGAAACAGATGAAGTGTCACATGTCAACATCATGCGATGCATGTATCCCGATAAATAAAGCCAAAAAACAATATAATGGGATCATCTGACTTCACAGCAGAAAAAGATACATTAGTACAAAAAAATTTCAGAACTTATCTCACTAGAAAGTACATCATTTCAAGTAGTCAAGTCGAAGACCGAAGATTTATATCGAACATTAGATAAATTGAAATTATTGTAGCCAAAGTATATTGTAATTTACTTAATCAATCAATAAAGTTATATGTTCATTTAAATTATTACTGTCGACCATTTAAATTAGTATTATTGAGAAAGAAGCCATAACCGATACATGATTTATCATATACTTTATCGAGCACTTATCAGTTATCAAATTGTACTGTTTTTGGAAATTATGTTAATGGTCCTTATATTTACAACCAAAATTTGTCTTGTTTACAAATTTTTGATGCAACAGAAAAGGTGGGTGGGGGGGTATAAAATATGAGCGTATTAACAAAATATTCAAGTCACGAAAAAAAGAGTTAATTGAGAATTGAGAATCGGGAGCCAAATTTAAATCAATTGATGTAAGCCATCACATAAACTAATCGATCAACTTTTTGCAATATAAATTGGAACATTCCTAGTCACAAATACTAATAAAGCTCTCAAAGTTGACCCACTATTAGTGAAAAAAATAGTACTGACTATGACTAATAAATCATGCAAGGATTAACTAACAACCTTCTATTGTGTTCATTAGAAAGAAAATAAGAGAGAGCAATGAGGTATTGTTTTAGTTACAGCATTCGCAGCATAAGTTCTATATTCGTCCTCTATTTTACATTAAAAATCTCATATATATATATATATATATATATATATATATATATATTGCATATTACCTATAATACTTATTCATACACCAAATCATCTAAAATACATATTTAGATTGCATGTTTCTCTCTCCGGTAGATCATCTAAAACACATATTCACTAAATAAAAAAAATTGCACCGTTATTTAACATTGTAATTTAAATAACAAGTAAATAAATAAATTCTTTTTACATGTAATTTAATGGAATAAAATAGAAGAAACTTACAAAGGCAAAAATAATCTAGGATACACGTACAGTCACTTTTTTTTTTTATCAAATCCCAACTTTTATCCGAAATTAAAAAAAAAATGGGTAGAAAAATATCAACAAACTTGTAGATTTGAAAAACTTAAAAAATATCGGTTTTTTAAGATATTTTAAGATATCCAAATGCATAACCTATGAGTGAAAAGCATATAAGCTGAGTTTTACAAAGATTCAAGAAAAGATGTCCGTATTTTAGTTTGCAGTTACTTATCCACTTATCTTGAAACAGAAAATTGATAGAATGGCTTAAAAATGCGAAACCACCACTAATAGATATAAGTATTACGACTTTACTAAGGTCCATGGTTATGCACATACATATTACCATTAGAAATAACGGTATTACCATTGTCACATAGTTGTTTACCCATATAACTATGCGTGATTTTACATCCCCATATGTGCAAGTTTTGGATTTTCTTGCTAAGTATTATGGTTTTTCGTTTTTAATTTTAAATATCTGCAAGTTTTGAATTTTCGTGCTGACTTAATATTTGCTTGATTAGCGGAAACTAGCTCAAAGATCAGAAAGAGTGAAGTCCGTGGATCTGCATCCAACAGAACCATGGTAACAAGGTTTATTTGGGAATCAAAAGAGAGATACTGTGTAATATATCTTTGGTACTGAATGAGAAGAGCACTCTTAGTCTTAGCAACTCTTGTATAAGAGCAAATATTGTTAAAATAGACGTTGTTTTTAAAAATTGTGATATGCAACAGATATTGTATAGAGAAAGCTATTTATTTATTTTTGAAATGAATATAGAGAAAGCTATTGTACAGCATATTTTTCAACATATTTGTACAGTACACAATTAAAGTATACCCAATTCAATTATTCCTGAAAATTTTCTTTTAGAGAATTAGACTTGAAAAATGTTTTTTTCTTCCAACTCCGCAAGAAATTGTATTCAAATTTGATGAAAATGATTTTTTTTAGCCAAAAGATTTGATGAAAATAATTTTAACATATGCAAAATATTATGCTAAAGATGGTTGTGATACCAAATATTGGTCTAATTTATAATGTTTTAATCAATTCTGAACGTTTTATTTTTTGTTAAGTTATCGTGTACTTATACATTTCAAATATATATGTAATAAGTTACTATATTTTATTTTAAAGAATATTTATTTTAGATGATCAGCTGGAGCGATAAACTTGTAAAGCAGACGTCTATTTTAAATGATATGTTAAGAAATAATGTGTTATATACGGTATGTAAAATAGAAATAAATGCTTTGATGATGTAAAATAGATGTTCATTATATATGAACCGTTGTGAGTGGTATAAGAGAGTTATTTGTATCTACGGTAATATGATATAGGTGTCAATTTACTGTTCAAAGAGTTGGTATATTGTACAAATTTGGTATAATAGCTTTGACATAGCTTAGCTGATGTATGATGTACTTTTCCTAAAAATTGTAAATTTAGCATACATGCCCATACAATAGGTGTTGTAATTGCTCTTATAACTTATAGTACTATGGTATATTTAGATAAACTAATATAAACATTGCTTACATGAGTTATAACTCACTAAATGGCTCCTTTTTTCACTTTAAATTTGAGTCCTAACTTCTACCTAATGTATGTGTTATACAATTTGTTGCGACCTGTGAATTTTCTCATGAGCACCAAGTAAAGTAGTAAGTATTAACTTTGTCATTTTTCTTTGCGTTGGAACTTTGTTTTACTTCAGCTTAACCTCAAAGTAAAGATATCATACCATATAGAATAAGTACAACCCCCAACCCCCCCGGATTTTAATTCGGTACATTTCCGTTCTCTGTTTCTTCTGACTCAACTATGCGGTCCCAAGTGACTCAACTTATTTGAGACCGCATAACTAAGTTTTCTAGCTAGCTTGAAAAATAAAATAAAATAAAATAAAATAACGCATGTATACTATAGTAGATTAGAAAAGAATGTAAGATAATTGCCAATTCACACCCAAATAGGAATCTATGTTAGCAACATGATATAAACATAAATATAGAAGTATTGATCCTCAATAGAAATGATATTTACATTGTACGCGTGAATCAATATTGTCTCGTATTCGTCTGTTGCAATATTGTTAAAAGGGGCCAAGGGGAATAACTATGTTCTATACATGATACTCTAGTCTCTTCCAAATTTTGCGAGGTATCTTAAAAGAACAAAATTACCTTCGATTGAAACAAATATGAGTTAAATTCGATGGTGTTTTTCTTTCAATAGGTTCAAAGCATATTTAGTACTCCCCTAAGTGGTTTTTCATAAATAATGCGAAGCTTTTTAATATGTTGCGAGAAACGGAGAAATTCTATCAACTTGTAGTGGTTTGCTTGTAAACAACTAGCACAAGTTTGTATGATTCTAATAAACAAAATATATATATGTCGCGATAAATTTTGTAGTGAAAGAAATGTTGTCTTTTGAGGCTCCTAACTCTGAAAAGCATAAATAGGAAATCCATGAAGTGAGTACTCCTTGGAAGTTGGATGTCAAAGATTAATTAGTGCATTAAAAAGTAAATCCATACTCCACTCATTTCTCATTTAATTCTTCCCTACTAAACTATGTGTAATTTTGACTGGTTAACAACTTGTATCAAAATTATCGGAATGAAATTTTTTAAAAGTTGATCATATAATTTAGATATTAAATTTTATGATTAGATTTTAAAAAAATTTATTTCGATAATTTTGATAAAAGTTATAAAACGGTTAAAATTCTACGTAATTGAATTGAATTGATGTGAAAGTTTATTGAATTGACGTCTATTAAACCGCAAACAGTGACTACACAACGTGGACCACTCTAGTAAGGATAAACGAATATTTTAAAATAGAAACGGGTCCAAACAAGTGCATGATGTTGATGTACGATCAGATTCCAATAAAATAACAAAAACAACTTCAAATCAATAGAAGAACAGTAGAAACTAGAAACATTGTACATATAAATCGTTTTCCACATGTAAATTTATAGCCTAATTAATAATAATGGCCGTGGTTAGCATGTGATGGAAAGCTTAGAAATTTGAGATCAGATTTATAATATATAGAAATCAGAAAATGTTTAACAGAATAGTGAATTAATCATTTTTTGAACCAACATGAATAAATATACCGCTATCGACGTCGCACATCAATTTCATAAAAAATGTTTTTGATCATCAAAATTCAAACCCAACATTTTTAGCCGATGATGTGGGGGTAATAGCTAGATGTAATAATTTCTTTCATTTTGTTGTGATTTGAAAACTGATTTTCATTAAGTTTTTTGGTTAAATTTTTTGTGCTAAGTATACTATGATGTTACTTCTTCAAATGGAAAGAATGGTCCCCGTTTCATGACTTTTGAGAAAAACGTCCATTATTAACTTTAAAACAAATATTCATTAATATCGAATCTTGATCTTTGATGGCACCGAAATAATTGTAACCAAAATCCATAGAGTCGTATTTTGACTAAAAAAACCCGAAAAAACTGAATATTTAGAAAAAGAAACTTAACAAAAAAACAATTTTTAGTTGAAAATTCACGAAACCCCCTCACCCCCCGCCCCAAGAATATATAAATAAAAACTTTAAAATAAAAAATCAAGAAAAATTCTAAAAAGTACAAAATGCCTAAAGAATTTGGGAAAAATAGTAAAGGTAAAAAATTTTAAGGAAGAGGCAAAAATTCGAATAAACCTTCAAACTTTTGGCAAATAACCTTAAACATAGGAAAAAATACCGAATACAATAAAAAATCATTTGACTATTTCTAAAAACAGTCAAACGGATGAAATACATAACCCAATAACCTAAGATAAACTATCTAAGTCGTTTAAACTATTTTTTAAAACGACTATTTGTCATTTGAAAATAGTCTATTGTCATTTTAAATAAAAATAATTAATGGTCATTTGAAACTAGTAAAAACAATATATATATATACTCACTAGTATACGATATCCACGCGTTGCGTGTTATACGCTCTAAATTGTGATGACGATACAAATGTAGAGTAAAAAAATATATATGATATAAGAAAAAAAAATGATATAAATTGTGATTATAATACAAATATTTACAGAAAAAAATATAGGATATAAGAATTTTGTGTGGTTAAAGAGAGAGAAATAGTGTAATTAGTTTTTATTTTTTATGAAATTAGTTATTATGGTAATTAATAAAACAAGTATATGAGTATTTTTGAAAACAAATGCTAAATTGGACAGTCACATTCGATTTGAGTTGGCTTATTATAATATAATGATTTCAAACAATTATTTCTAAAAACAATCAAAATGACAAAATACGCCAAACAATGACCACGATAAATAGTGTGGATCATTAGACTAATATTGGAAATAGAAACATAGATTGAAATGAGGGTTTGAGTCGTATAGTTTCTGTTTCATATAGACCATCGATGACCCCGAAAGGTAAGAGCGACTGAAAAATGGATTTTTTTTTATCAACTTAAAATATATAGTTAAAAATTGAGATTTTTAAAATGTCGTGTGAGGGCCGATGCGGTTGGTCTAACTAACGTAAAATATTATTTTTCACTGGCATCGATTTTGTAGTCAATGCTCAAAACGACGGAGAAAAAAAATCATTTGGAAAAGTTTCATTGCAGTGTTTGAGACTTTCTTAATTTTTTTAACTATGAATCGGCTATAACCTATTTTTACTTATATCAACTTATAAGTACATTGTAACTATGTAATAACTTTTTTAAATAACTTATATTTTTAATTAATTTTCCATAAAATAGTTATTAAAACACCAAATTTCCTATATTTTTCACAGTTAGGTTCTCCAACTTTTCCTTTAATCCAAAAGTTAACCTTTTTAAAAGCTAAAAAGGTTAAGAAGCCAAACATTTTTTTTATATAAAGATAAATAAACACTAAGAAAAAATAAGGTAGTTCAAACACGCACAAAGTTTCCACATAGTATAACTTTAATTTAATGAAATTATAACAATAATATAAGTAGAGCGTTTTGACACACGATCTTTAAGATAAACGTATCCGTATGTCTTTTATATACATTGATCAAACAATTGTTTCATAAATTGTGTCACATATTCATTGTTTTAAAAGCTAAGCAAAGTGTTGAGAAAGCCAAAACTAGACGTAAATTAGTTGGATTCTAAAAACAAAGCATACTAAGAATTAAGCGGATTATACGACAAACAAGCGGAATTAAACGGGATTAGTCGTTATTTGACCAATTTTCGTCTAAAATCCGTCTTACGCATTTTGTAAGGCTGATCGAGCCTATGGTGAAATTAGACGAAAACTAAATAGAAACGAAATAAATTAGACTAACAAATCAGACACAATTAAACACATTAAATTTATTAAAATTGTTAAACATTGATTAGTCGAAATATACGATGTTAATCAGAAAGGCAAACAGTTTCCGACTAAATAACACGACTATTAAAAATTTAGGATATTAACACAAATAGCGTTATTTTTCACCTTTATTTGTTTATTCATTCAATAGTCCATCTCTCTTAGTCGAAACCCTAAATTAAAACCCAATTCGTCTTATTATTCAAATCCTCAACTCAATTCTCTACATTCGCATTCAACTAACATTATATAAATCAAAGGTTCGTTTTTTTTTACTTACTTCTATTATTTTATCGTCCTTTTAAATTTTTAATAATGTTTATGTGTAATTAGTAGTATTATTTTGCTGCTTCAGTTTTTTTTGTGCAGCTTATTTTTCTATGCATGTAACTGGGTTTTCCCAATTTGCTTTCTTTTTTTACTTTTTAAAATAAAATAAAATTACTTAGTTAACTCTAATTGATGGAAAAATAAGGTGAATGGTGGTATGGGGGAGATTGGGTATTTTTTTTTAAATTTGTATACTTTATTGACTTATCTGGTATAATTTATGAATTTAAACCTTTTTTGCTAGTTATATGCTGCTAGATTTTGAGAAGCTTAAGTAACTCAATTTTTTTAAATAATTTGCAGTGCTCGTTTTTTTAATACTTTTTGTTTGGAAATTTTAACTTAATTAAATGCAATTGATGGGAAAATAGGTGAACAATGGTATGTGAGAGATTGGGTCACTTTTATTTTAATTTGAATATCAACTAATTTGGTACTATAATTTATGAATTTGAACCCTTTTTTGCTAGTTATATGCTTAATTATATGCTGCTTAATTTTGAGAAGCTTAAGTAACTCTATTTTTGAAATAATTGGCAATCTCATCTGTTTTGTTATTTTTTTATTACTTTTTTTGTGTGGAATTTTCTTAAATGCAATTGACAGTGTAGTTGAAAAGACGGTATTTGGGAATTGAGTCAGTTTTTTTTCTTTCATTTGAATATTAACTAATTTGATATCACTTATGTAACTGTTTGCAGTTTTTTCTGCTAGCTAGGTGTTTGATAATATGCAGCTTTAATTTTGAGAAGGTAAAGAACGTTTCTCTTTTCAAACAATAAAAAATAAAAAATTGGCAGTGCCCATTTGGTCTTGCTTGCTTTCCCTTCACTTTTCCTTGTATTTGGAAATTAACTTGATTAAATGCAACTTTGAAAGAAATCAAAGGCGAATGATGATATGGGGATTGGTCAGTTTTTTCCGCCTTTGAACATCAACTAATCTGATCAAATATATGAAGTTTTTGGCAACCTTTTTTGCTAGTTGTTGGTCTTTAGTTTTGGATATCAATTGACCTTATAAGATTTATAAAGAAATTATCAATAATGTCAATTTCCAATTAGCACCAAACACAAGTCAATGTAGTCTGAGTCTAGGAACTGATATATTTAGTCTCTCTTTTTTTGCAGTGTGTGTCACAAACAGGATGGCTACAATAAGTTAGTAACATTTATCTTGCGGTCTTAGCTGCAGCTATGTGGCAACAAGACCCTTGAAGCGTTATTACGAAGAAATTAAAGTTCCTTTTAGACATCCATACAATGCCAAATCCTGATAATTTGCATACTGAATCCTAACTAAGTTGATCGTTGATTTAGTATGCAAGTAGTCTTCTACCTGTCTTCACAGTACCCTTTTACTTTATACAAATTTTTGTCATTTCAGAAACTTGCCTAAATAACTCGATTCTAGTTTAGTTTTCTTTTGCCTTTAGATAGTTAGTGTGATGCCTCGAAAAGTGTTCCATGGTGTCGATTATGATGAGGACTATGACTATGACGATTATGATGGCGATGATTATGATTATGATTATGAAGAACCCAAAACTTGTAAGTTATAGTTTCATTAGTTGCTGTTTCTTATTAGGAGCTACATTATTTTTGAACCACTTGTTAAGATGGTTTATAAGAGTAAGTTGTAGTCACTGGGGAATGATATATTCCATTTTAGTTTTCAGCTATCTACAAAGACACAAATTATTCTATCATGCTCTAGATGCAACTAGATGTGAAATAAAATTTAGCAGGTCCATACAAGTGTTGATGCTTGAGGAGAACTGTTAGGATAAAATGGTTGTCGTGATAATTTATTAAATAATGAATCATATAAGTGTATTTGTATGTTGTATAGTGCTTCATGGTGATCTTCAAGAGACATTTGTTATCACATGAAAACTGTTGACCTTGCTCATCTAAACATAGTTATTCTGCGCATTTTTTAATATGATGACCATTTTTCTGGTTGTTAGATCACATGCAAAATTTTGCATGATGCAATCAATTTTGAGGTCATATTTTATGTACAAATATTCATGAATCTTCATAATTGTGAAAATTAGAAAGAAAAAAATATCTTTAAATGGTTTTGATTTACCATATTACCAACCCTTCTGATTTCGTGAAGACGTGTTTTGTTTATTGCTTCTTCTCTTTGATCCATACGGTTTGAGTTACTGGGAGTGAATTTTCTTTTTGTGTTTGGAAAGTCAAATTTCCATCTCTTTGTTGAATAAATTTGCCTTAAACAAATAATTAGAATAATTTAGACAAATCAAAAAACATAATTCCTTTCTAATTATCTATAATTGCTTTACTTATGATCTAGTAAGTTGTTTTTTCCAACATACTATTTTATTGAAATCCTTACAAAGGTGATATTTCTATCATTTAACACATTAAACTTGCCGAGCTAATTAGCACTAGCTTATCACCAAGTGGGGCATTAAAGATGTTAAATTGTATAGGTTGCTACATATATATATATATATATATATATATAACCAATCCAATATGGATTGGTCTTCAATATTGATTTGTAAAACCCCTGTGAGTCTGTGACACATTAAACTTGACCTTTTGGTGGATGTATTTTTGGAACAGTTGAAGCTCCTGAGCAGAAACAAGAGACATCCAAATCTGGGGTTTGGAGTTGTCCCATATGTACCTTTGATAATGAAGAAAGTATGTCCTCATGCGACATTTGTGGGGTTCTTTGTAATCCTTTAGTTAAAGTTCCTAGTAACAGTGATCAACCATCAGGTAGAGTTTCGTACATTCTTGTTTCCAGTCTCACTCTTTTGCTGTTTGAATTTGGCTCATTTGGTTCTATTTGATGTGTTGTTTTACAAATAAGTTGGTGGATTGATGAGTTGCTTTATAAGATTTGTGAATCTAGCATTTTTCCCTTTATTGCTTTATAAGATTTGTGGATCTAGCATTTTCTCCTTTCTTTCTTGGCGATCGACTGTTAAAAACAATGCTTTCCGTCATTAATTGCACAAAAGTTATAGCTGCACCTTGTGAAGTAGGATTACTTTTTTGTTCAACGCCAGATGCCCTAGTTATAGGCCCTTAAGATATTTTTGTGTTCATCCGGATTTGTCGGTATGTTTGATAGTAGCTTTTTAGTTCATAAGTTATCACTGGTCTGAATCTAATAAGCTGGAGGATATGGCACATTATGTTGCCAGTAAAATTAGCTGGCATGTTTTCAATGAAAAACTATTTTTTTTTCTACTTAAACAAAAGCTTAATATAAAGATGAGAAGGTATGGATTAAAATATAGTTAAAGCACTAAAAGAAATGCAGAAACTCAATATTAGTTGAAGATCTTTAAAACTGACGTCTCCTAGGGACTAGGGAGACTGGACATATATGCCTTCTATAAAATGTAAATTTGAGGAAAGATAGCCAAGAACATATATTCGCACATAGAAAAAAAAAGAGAGAAAGAAACACATCAAATGTTTTTCCCCTCCGTACCATTAAAAAAACACCCATTTACCTGTAGAGAGAGGAAAACTGATCATCACACAAAGACTTGAAGTTATTGCAGCCCCGCATGTAAATATTGATTGGAAAAGGCTCTGCAGATTAAAGTTTTTTTTCGTTAAAAATGCCAATAAGCTGGCCATCCAAAGCTATTACAGTTGAAAAACTCAATTACCAAATAAGCTAGCAAAATAAGCTGCAGACAAACAAACACTATAATTACATCCCTGTTACGTAGCTTTCTTTTTTGTGTGCATAGGCTCCTTAAGGGAGTAGTATTTTTTATGCAGTTGATGTTATGCGCAAAGGTACTGGAGCATCTGTAATGGCCAAGTCTCTTTTTGCATCATTGCCGTGTTCAACAGCCGTCAAATCTGTGCCTTCCATGCAACAGAATGATGGGTTTTTACCCGAAGAAAGCAAAAGCTTGCAAAAATCTAATCAAATTGATATAGGTCTGCACATACCCTTGCCTAGTATGTTGACCCCCATAAAAAAAGTCTTAAATTATGACAAGGAAGAAAATCTAGACCGAAGTACATTTGCTTTACACTTTACCGTCATGTTGATAATCATATTTTTAGTTATTATATTGGTGTGGGTATGAGTATATTTCTGTGTAGTGTTTCTTACTTTCTAAACTTCTACCTGTTGGCTTTAATACAGTCCCTTTCAAGTTTAATTCGCCATCACCAGATGATTTGGTATTAAGAGGTCTTTTTCCGAAGGAAATTCTAAAAGGTACTTTAACTCTGGTTTTAATGTTAATTGCATTCTACTTCCATATGGTATAATCACCTAGAAATAACTTTAGAGTTACTTTATTGAATAGACAGATTGTGTTAACACTGATGTATTCTTTGTTCTTCAGTACTTTACGGGGACAAATTTGTTTTCAATGGTTATTAACCAAGTCTTTCCTTATGAGAACTATATGTGATGGAGCATAAACGTGCATTGGGAAAATTATGACAGCCGAAGAATATCACAACTAGGTCTACATATATATATATATACAATTTTTCGACGCATGTTTATTTATATATAAATAATCTGTATATATTTTTAAAAAGTTAGGGTTGATAAACCATGCTTTCATTGATATAGACCTTTGCTATTTACCAAAATCATCAGATTTTGTGTGTTCTCATTTATCGATTGTTAAAGGCTCCCATCCCTTCTGTTTTCTAGTTTTAGTCCTGAGATCATTCGTTGGTGTGTTTTACTGATCGTTTCTTTGTTTGTATTAATATCTTTGCTTAAAAGTTGCTTTTGTATTTATAGTTATCCATATTATTAATGCTAATAAATTTTCTTCTCCAGATAAACCTTCGAAGGTTAAAGGGAAAAAGATTGCTACTGAATCACTCTCTGACCCTAAAATATCTGACCTATCATCCGTTTCAAGAAAAGCTGTTGCACATAATACCGTCACAAATGATATACACCCTTCAGTAAATGGTAATAATCGAGGAAATATTTCTGAGAGCCTCGGTAATATGACTTTAACAGCCGAACCCGGACCATCTAGGAGTAATATTGCTGGGAAACAAAAAAATTCTCACTATAAACCTGAGAAATGGATGTTACCTGGTCAGGGTGAGGAAAAGCTCATACAACTTAATCTTGCCGTAGTAAGTTATGATCAAGCAGCTTTACTTCCACAAATTATAAGTTGCATGTTGTTATATAGCTCTCTCTCTCCCTTGGTATGGCTTGTTGATGTTCTGTTATTAGATATTATCCATTCTCGATACCACCACCTATAAAGGGAAAACAACTCTTTTGTACATCAACCTATTGCTCTACACCATACTATTGAATTTCACAATTTGTTGACCAATATACAGAGTCAAACAATTAGCACACTGATATTAATATTTCAACTCAACACCACCACCTTTGACACTTTGTACTGATTGTTCAATCAGGGTGGTGTATGAAGTACAATAGACGCAAAATCACTCGATTAGTAAACCAACTTTGTTTAGATTGGTGTATTCATTGTGAGATTTGATAGTAAGGTATACTAATTGTAAAAAAATGATATGTTGGTGTACAGGCCTATTTCCCCATTTTAAAGCTTGCAATATTCTCATATTATGTCAATTTTTCTTCTAAATAAATTATTATAATTATAGATTCCTAAGATCAGTATCTTTTGTAGCAATTCGAACAAGTGTTTTGCGAAGCAATTTACAGATAGTGTTTCCTGCATTATTTTATTTCAACATACTATTTTTGATTAACAGACTTCAGAAACCAAATGTAAGTTTTCGAGTTCACCGTTGAAAATTTTATTTCTTTGTCTCAGGTTGGTCATGTTGATTCTGGGAAATCAACACTCTCAGGAAGGTTACTTCACCTTTTAGGTATTATATCGCAGAAACAAATGCACAAATATGAAAAAGATGCTAAAGCTGAGGTAGTCCCCCTTTTCCCTTTTATTGTTTTTAGTAGGAAGTTATAGTTAGTATGTTGGCCATTATATTAAAAAGACCAATTTTGGATTTCTTGTTTAACATTTTGTACATTTCAACTTTTCATATACCAAAATAACCTTCCTTTAATTTCTCTGCCCATAATTATCTCTTGATTTCTCAATCTCCCTGAATTTAATTGATATATAATCTTAACCTTTTTAAAAAAAATCCAAAAGCAAGAAAAAAAGTGAAATAAACAAATAACTCATAAGCAAAATTGAGAAAAAAACCAACAGCATCAAAGAACACCAATCAGAATTTTTTAGAGAACAAAAGAGAATCATGCAGAAAAATAGATAAAAATAAAGAGCGTCAAAAACTACCAAATAAAAATAAAGAATATAGACGTTACACAATTGAATGAAGTTTACTTTTTTGATATATTTTATTAGTGTTGCTCCTGGATGCTATACTCTTTTTGTTACTTGGAAAAAAAGATATAAAATAAAGCAAAACAAAAATATGAAGCACCATAGAGCAACACTCTAAAATTAAGTCATATTTGTAATATAACTAAGTAGCATCGTCACCCTTATCCCACGTATACATGTACCAAAAATATAACTCTGTATATATAACTTTTGGCTAAAAATCTCAATACAAGTAGTAAAAACCATATAGCATTTGGTAACTGCTATGCTATACTAGGGGAGATAAATGAGGAAGGGTGAGTCTATGAGGGGTAGTTTGGGTATATTGTATCCGGTTTGTACTAAATCTTAAAGAAGTTTTTGGGGGTGTTTTTCTTATAATCAAGTTTTTAAAATTCTAGTAAGTGGTCATTTTCTCTAGAATTTATATTACAGCCCGTTAAACGGGGTTAAATAAATTGATTGTTAATTTTATCAGGGAAAGGGTTCCTTCGCGTATGCTTGGGCTTTGGACGAGAGTGCTGAAGAAAGAGAAAGGGGAATAACAATGACGGTAGGAGTCGCTTATTTCAACTCCAAAAAGTATCGTGTTGTTTTGCTCGACTCTCCAGGTCATAAAGACTTTGTACCAAACATGATATCTGGTGCAACACAAGCAGATGCTGCTATTCTTGTTATAGATTCTTCAATTGGCTCCTTCGAAGCTGGTATAGATATAAACGGAGGGCAAACTAGGGAACACGCACAACTTATTCGAAGTTTTGGCGTTGATCAGCTTATAGTGGCGATTAACAAAATGGATGTTGTGGGATATTCCAAGGAACGTTTTGGTATTATTAAACAGCAGCTCGGAGCATTTCTTCGCTCTTGTGGGTTTAAGGATTCATCTATATCGTGGGTCCCGTTGAGTGCTATAGAAAACCAAAATTTAGTGTCGTCTGCTAGTGATGGACGGTTGTCATCATGGTTAGTTTGCCTGTCATTAACCTCCGAACTTTATTTATTAAAGTATATGATCATTTCTGTAAGAGGACTTTTAGGGGTTTCAACCTTATTTTATAGGGTAAACATATTATTTAGTTGGGAAAGTTATTGGTTATAACTTTTCAAAGATTAATAATTAAAACGTTTGTAAGTCTACAAAGCTCTTAATATTTCAATACAGTTTACTTGATTGGCTCTCAGTTCCCATGTATGGGGCTTTTACAGGAAAGATTGATCCTCTCATTTTTTGTTACTGTTTTTCTGTTTTTCCCTTTCATAATGCGTGAAATGAAATAGAATGCAAGGTTTAAGTGAAAAACTTGTCTAGTAATGTGATTTTTCTGGGAAAATGTCCCAACAAAATGAGACCGCCTATCAAGAAATAAAGGGTCAAACAAATTAGAGAGGAATTACTTTTTTTTATTATCATCAGTGCAATTTACTTCCAAACAGCCTGTATCTTAACTAGATTTAATTGCTTATTTGTGGTAGATAGTTTGCTATTTTGTGCGTGTCGTTGTCATTTTTAGTCTTTTCATAAAATATCCGTTAGGTCTAAATCGATATTTAGTGAGATTTGATAGAAATTTGATGATGATTTGCAGGTACAAGGGATCTCCTCTTTTGGATGCAATAGATTCTCTCCAATCTCCTGATAGAGATTACGTGAAACCTTTGTTAATGCCTATATGTGATGTTATCAAAACTCAGTCACAAGGTCAAGTAGCTGTATGCGGGAAAATAGAAGCCGGAGCCATCAAAAGTGGATCTAAGGTACAAAATACTCGTCTTGGCTTTTAGTTTGTTAGTAAACGAGTTATTTTTGAACTTTCCTAAGGTACGAACATTTGACGGAGACACTAATTAATGGCCCGTTTAAGCTAATTTAAAAAACCCACAAATGGAAAGAAGCAATGATTGGCCCAAACACAAATCCATCAACACAATGATCAAATGAGTTTGTTAAAATGTGCGCTGCAGCCATTGATATATCGAAAATCCTATATATCCCTCAACCCAAAAACCCAAGATGGGCCAAACGCTTCTCGGTTTTAAATCAGAAAGAACTGCTCCAATTGTATTAAGAACTTCTAAATAAACATGGGTTTCCCCGGTTAACCCACAAGAGTACCACCATGTGTCACTGGGCAATTAATTATCATATTTGTTAATGACCGACCATCATATAACATGCCTTTTATTTATGGTAAGTAATCACCTACTGGTTTATAGTTTCATTTTTTTCTTTTGGATATAGGTACTTTCCTTCGCATACATACTTGCATCAATATCAATGATAAATTAAGTACCATTGCCTATTTTCTTGTTTCTTTTGCTGATTTGTTCTGCGGCCAAGATTTTGACAAGTGATGATACAAGGCAAAGCTAATGACCTTAAGTCATTATCTGGGGGCAAACTGGTGTAGAATAAAGGTATACATAAATTGAAGAATAAAAACTAATGCATCAGCCTGAAACCAAATCGAAAACCATATTGAAAAGAAAGGCCAAACTGGAAACTCTCCTCAACTTATCATCCAGCATTACAGTTTTCAACGCCTGATCGGATTGAAATTCATTTTCTTCCCTTTTTCCGCTGTCATTTTTTCTCACTGTTACTATGTTTATATGTAAGTGATGTGAATTCTAGGTACGTGTTATGCCTTCTGGAGAAATAGGCACGGTTCGTTCATTAGAACGTGATTCTGAGTCTTGTGCAATAGCAAGAAGTGGGGATAACGTAGCTGTTTGTCTTCAAGGGATTGATGGAATTCAAGTTATGGCTGGTGGTGTATTATGCCACCCTGATTTTCCGGTTTCAGTTTCAAATAAATTGGAGCTGAAAATTCTCATGTTGGATGTTGCAACTCCAATTCTGATTGGTTCTCAGGTATATTTTCTACGCCCAGTCTCTAATGTAGGATATGTCATGGGGCCACCCAATACTTTTACATGTGAAAAGATTGAATAAGGATATGTTCCCAACTATTATGTTTCAGACCACACTCCCTATGAACTACGTCTTCAATCCTATGTGGAAGGGCAGAAAAAGATGATATATCGGAACTTACTGAAATGTTATTAAGTTTTATTCTTCAGTCCTGCCTCGTAGGATTGGATATGTGGCGAGTGTGATCAGGAGGAGTGAGGGAGTTGTGAACCTAGCATGAATGCATGATTTGAAAATATTTGGCCATATGAAATAATAGATGGCTAACCACTCACTTACATTTTTTTCTCCATGTGGTTAAGACGAGTCCAAATCCTCTACCTCCTAATCTCTACCCCATTCCGTTCCCCATTGATTTTTTAACCTAAAATAGTTATTCAAAAAAATTAAAAAAATTACAATTAGACATGTATAAATACATTCCGATAATTTTTTTTTACAAAAAATTCAAATATGTTACATTTTGGAATTAAAATAAGAACTGGTGTAAATTAATTATAAAATTCAAAAAAACAATGTAACTCAACAAGATGTCCCAATATTATGAAATATGTATAGAATATGTTGTAACGCTTTATAAACATAAAAAAAATGTTATAAAAATTTAAAATTTGAGCGAAAATGGCTAAGGAGGCCCGGAATGGGATAGAGATTAGGGGGTAGAAGATTTGGACTCGGTTAAGACTTATGTTTTTTGCTTTAGGCTTATATTTGTCTACTACTATTAGTGGAGGAGATTATTTTTTTAAAAATACTCTCTCCATCCCTAAATTATTGTCCCATTTGATTTTGCATAAATATTAAGGAGAGCAATTGGGGGGGTGTCACATTTACCAAAATAGCCCCACTTTATGGAAAAAAGTAAACTTTAATAATTTTTTATTGTTAAGTCAAAGGGCAAAATGGTAATCAATAATAAAGTAACTTACTATTTTGGGAAAGTGGACAATTATTTAGGGACGTCCCAAAATAGAATAAGAGATAATTATTTAGGGATGGAGGGAGTATATTTGAAGGGTCCTTTTTATAAAGGCGGAGCTTGGAATTTGTTTTAGTTTTCATTTTTTAGTATTGATTGAACGGCTTGATGGACAAACTCTTTTAAGTTATTGAATTCCATACCAGAAAGGCAGAATGGTTCATGTCATTCTCCAGATTCGTACAACATTTACTAGTTATATTAATCTTGTAGTGTGTGGTATGTAAAAAATAATTCAAAATTGGCTTTTATTCTGCATGTGGTGGAAATGACTAGCTGGAACTTCATATACACCATGTGAAAGAAGCTGCAAGAGTTGTTAAGATTCTGTCATTGCTTGATCCAAAGACCGGAAAAGAAACTAAGAAGGCCCCAAGGATTTTAATGGCAAAGCAACGGGCTGTAATTGAGGTTTGTTTTTATTATTCAATTTTTTTTATAATATTATAATTTGGTCCTACCTATAAATGAATTTTGCAAAAAGTATTTCGGTTGGATCAATGGTGATTGGTGAGCACCATCACATTTTGGTAATTTGGTCCCAAATGTATATGAATTTTGCAAAAAGGACCCAGGTTGGATTAATAGTAGTCGTCCACCTCAGCTTGTGTCATGTTTTTGGGGTAAGTTCTCATGGAAATGTTGATCAATGGTAACAGTCCTTTGTCTTAAATACAAATTTTGCCCCCTTTCCCATATAATGGATTCAAGGTCAAGTTCATCCCCCGGCTATTTGTTTTATGGGAATATTCGGTAACTGGTTGGAAGTTGAATCTGGAATCTCAAGAACGAGAAAATAAACTTCACGGCAATCAAATTTTTTAACTTTTTATTTTTGCCTTTTGTTCATCACCCTATTCTATTCAAACCATTAGAACCAGACTTTAAGCTCTTATTGTGAATTTGGTGTATTACAGGTAGCTATTCAAGAAGGTGTTTGCGTGGCAGAGTTTTCTTCATGTAAAGCTCTTGGCAGAGTTTTCCTTCGAGCCTTGGGAAGGACAATTGCTGTTGGTGTTGTCACTCGAATTGTTAAAGATCAATAGTAATTCATTTGGTGTCGCTGAATCTTTTTTCCTTTTCTTTGTTCGTTTTGTTAATGTGATGTATATTAGGCTCTGACATTGTATATGAGAGGAATAATCAAAATTTTGAAATTTCTTACTGTTACAATCTTGGATGAATATGGCTTGCTTGGTTGTAGCTTTTAAGTTTTTTTTTTGGGCTTTATAGTACACAGAAAAACAAAATTAAATTTATATTGAAATATGGTCACTAACCATGATTCAAAATCCAGCATTCCAAATTTTCAACTTCATAGATTTAACAAAACTGAACGACATTACACAAATGATAAGAGAAAAACTTCATACTGTTCTTGCTTTTATATTTTATTGAAATTGGCTATTACGCCGCTAAAATAAAAACTTTCCCACATTCTTTTCTCACCAGACATCATTGCCACATTCAATCTACCGAATCAACGTCTGAGGACGACATCATAACCTCCCTGTGGCGAACCTGAATATGCTTCTTCTCACTCCTCACCTTCTTACAAACCTCCTCTAAAATAACCATAAAAGTACTCCATAGTTTGCGCAGTTAACATGGAATTAAACATGAGACAGAACTATAAGCTGATTGCTGAAGATGGGTAGTGTTTATGCATGTAATAAAAACATGTAATTACATTTTATATGGCTATAATTTTGTTGGGAAATAGCAGTCGGTGTCTATGGATGTGTTTTGTAAGTTCAATATTCTGCAGCTTGAAGCAAAACTTGAAAGACAAGGTCTATCCAGGTCTAATTTGTACCTTAGTAGTAACAAAAATTTGTTATTTAACACTTGCAACCATCAAAAACAAAAATATTGAACATTGTAACAACACTTGCATTAAAGCTGTGTACACAGCATCGTCAAAGTAATAGTACTTAAAAACAGAATATTGTCATAATTATGCGCTCAACCAGAAATTCCAACACCATTCAAGTTCTAGTTTTCACAAGCTCATAATACTACCAATTACTAGAGAAGGACCATGTTAAAACGTTCTCTTGCTTCTCAATATGTAGATACTCATTCCATCATTTAGCGTGCTTCGTACTGAACAACTGCAACAACAAAATAAGGCGAAATCAGCAAGTAAACCCAACCATCGTAAATTTTAACTAATGCGTTAATATAGCACACAATGCAACTATTTTCTCAATAAATTATTCACGTCACTTTGTACTTGGCATACTGTATTGTTTAAAAGAAAATCTTACCTTCACATAATTAATAGCAACACACTAAATTAAAATATTTTATTCATTAATGAACTATATAACGAACAGCAGCATATATTGTGAGAAATTAGAGATGGTCAAATAACTAATTTAGTGAGATAATCAGTGAGATAAACAGAAGCTTACTTCTGCGGGTTCGCTTCTTGTACAAAATGCGGTACCCACACTCACGGCATTGAATCACATCTCCAGACTTCAGTGTGTTTTCCTGCCCACAATCTACGATAGAAGAAAACTACAATTTTAGTTTACCATCAATTAATTTCTAAGTGCTTTACAAATGAGATACATAAAGATAAAAACACAAACATTTGAAGACAATCTAAGAGGGGCAATATCAGGATTAAGGATTATAATATACATAGTGTGGCAAAAACAATCTTGAAAATATTCAATACAGACATGATCGATTCTGAATTAATTCGTGTTTCTAATTCAACAATTAACAATTATTAAATGCCACCAACACTTAAATTACAAAAGAAGAAGTTGGGTTTAAGAATGAATGAGAAACAAACTGGTGTTCTTATTTCTTACTAATTTGTTTTCAAAAGCCGTTTCAAATACAATGCATAGGAGAAGATACAAACATGTCATGATTAAGGAGAGTGTATAAAGTAGATAGGAGAGACATGATCGATTCTGAATTAATTCGTGTTTCTAATTCAACAATTAACAATTATTAAATGCCACCAACACTTAATAAATTACAAAAGGAGAAGTTAGGTTTAAGCTGTTGTTTCTAGAAAAGGGCTAAGTTTCAAGAGAACCTCTATATGCAAGAATCCTCTCTACAAGATGATTACTTACAATTTCCCCATAATATAAAACCAAAAATTAGAACTACTTCCAATCTAAAGTGATGTACAACCAAGTGAAAGTAGGACTGGAAAGAACGTAATTTCAGGTATATTCCAATAGACATGGAATAGCATGTCGGAAACATAACGTAAACAGGAGACGGTAAAAAAAGAGAAGGTACACTCTGAACCTATGTTAACCTAAGGTAATGTAATGTGGTGTTTCATATCATGGCATTCTTTCAGAACATTCACAATTATAAACATGTCATCAGTCGAAATGTTTCCAACTCTTTTCAGTACTTTTAGAAAGGTACACTTTGAACCTTCACATTTAAGGCTTGTTTGATTGCATCTTTTCAGCTTGACTCTTTCACTAATAAATAAAACTCAACTTGCCACGAAAAACTTAAAGCTAAGCTTTTATAGTCAAAAAAGTTAAGTAGTTTCAAACCAATGTCCTTTAACCTCACATAAGTCAACATCATTATCAAACTAAGCCTTAATTGCAAAGCTTTTGGGGACCATAATAAACCATAGGAGAAATCACACTTATTAAAAATAAGCCAACTTCATTTCTTAGAATATGCAAGCAACCAAACCCAACTTCTCTAAGTTTGCCAGTTATAGACCAAGATTGCACCTTTCAACAGTTTAAGCAGAACCCAGTAACAATAAAGCTCTGTTCTGGATATTAAACCATTTAAAATTAATAAACAACCCTTTCTCCTAAAATTCACAGAGTAATTATCAGAAGGTGAGAATAAATAAAGGACTTGTCTATATTTCTTAACCACATAAAAGCATCAACACACATATACACATATACATGCATACATATATCGATTTTCAACAGTTTAAGCAAAACTCATATTTTATTTTTCTGGGATAATTAAACTTTTTAAAAATTAATAAACAACCCTTTCTCCTAAAGTTCACAGAGTAATTATTAACAGATGAGAATAAATACAAGAGCTACCTATATTTCTTAACCACATAAAACATCCATACACACAAACAAAGCCTTAATCATAAGAAACCATATGAGAAATCACGCTATTTCAAAAAAGCCAACTTAATTTCTTAGAATATGCAACCAAACAAACAAACAAACAAACCCAACTTCTCTAAGTTTGCCAGTTATAAACCAATACTTCCCATCTTTTGATTTTCAACAGTGTAAGCAAAACCCTTTTTTTTTTGGAAACAGAGTATTAAACCCTTTTAAAAAAATCAATAAACACCCCTTTCTCCTAAAGTTCACAAAGTAATTAACAGATGAGAATAAAGAGTTGACTATATTTTTTAACCACATAAATTTTTTCTGTTCTGGGAGTAATTAACCCTTTAACCTAAAGTTCACAGAGTAATTAACAGATGAGTATAAATAAAATAAGTTGTTAATCACATAAACACACACACACATATGTATATATAAGAAGAATAAATAAAGACCTCCACAGATGTAGCTCACGGGTTCAGGTTGAGGAGGATCCATGCTTTACACAGCTCTGTAAAAATCAATTCTAAATCAATAAAAAGTACAATAAAGTGTAACAAGTTTTATTTATTCGAAATAAAAATTAGATTAAACCAAATAGTGAGAACTGACTTTAGAGAGAGAGAGAGAGAGAGAGAGAATGGGGCTCAGACAGGATTAGGGTTTATGATAAATAGAGAGAGTAACTTCATATTTAATTTTAATAAAGTAGTAACAAAAAATACTTATAATTTTAACCACTCACCTATCCGATATCAATACTTTCGATTTTGGTCAGGTCGGTTTCGGTTTTGACCGGTTTAAAAAAACTTCGATCGGGTTTTTTTATGATTTTTTTATAAAATAACCAAACCATATCCATATATTTGGTCGTGCCTTCGGTTTTCGGTTCGATCGGTTTTGACCGACTTATAAGATTTTAAAAAAAAGACATTCTTTAATGTTTCAAAACATTTTTCCTAGAACTTTAAGTTAAACATTTTACCTAGTATATTTTGTACTATTAGTAGTCTAACAAATAGTATATTAACCTTTTTTATATGTTAGTTTTAATAATCACCTATTATTTATGCAATCTTTTAAGATCTAACTTAAGACATCATATTTTAATATGGGATACATATATGTGATAGTATATTTTGTATTATTTGTAGCCTAAAAAAGGGTATATAGTTATTTTTATATGTTAAGTTTAAAAATCACCTATTATTTATACAATTTTTGATCTAAAATCAAAAGAAAATATACATAGTTATAAAGTATTAATATACATGATCATGTTTCATGATTTTTTTTAATTAATATGTAAATCTTATAGAATGAAGATGGACAATATATTGTTAGAAATACTTCTATAATACTAATATACTATTATATATTTATATTATATGTTTTTCGGCTATTTTTCGGGTCTAACGGTTTTGTACGGTTACAGGTTTTCGGTTCGGGTACACAATTATAATTTTAAAAACCAAACCCTAACCATAACCAATGACTTCGGTTCACTGTATAACTAACTTCGGTTATAGATCGGTTTTCAGTTTTCGGTCGGTTTTCGGTTTTAGGTCAAAATTGTCGGCCCTAAAGGTCCATATAGGTTATATACTATACAGTTTAATATATGTACTTGTAATATTTCAATTTTCATGATTAAGGGGTCGTTTGGCAACATATTTTTTAGTTGATTTTTGGATTTTTAATTTTAAAAATATGCGGGTGTTTGGAAAGCCAATTTATTTAGCTTCTAAAAAACAGATTTTCAGACTGAAAAAGCTAAAAAAACTCAGATTTTAAAATTCTAGATTTTTAGTTGGTTTTTAAAATATGATTTTTGACAAAAAAATATGTTACATGTTTCATGGACCAACCCTATATGTAATCTATAACCCAAAAATAAAGAACTAGGAAAATATTAGGAAACCTTTAGAGAGGTCGATCATTAAATAATAGCAACGATAACTAAGTTTATTGGTTGGTTCAACTATTATTAGTTGATGTATCCGGTCGATTGAATTTTTTGTCTAGATATTTCATGCATTGTTTGGTTGCATTATTTGATTATTAGAAGATTTATAGTTTTGCTTGGGATGAAATGACACAAAAGTACGATTGGTATTTTGTATTTTGTTGACACAATTATCGTACAACACATATATGATACACAAAATAGCATATGTCGTTACCATACAACACTTTTGAAATAGTATGACATCACAAATAAATCTTTTCTCGAACCCTATCAGACTATCATACGGCAATTGTAGCAGTGTACCCAGTGGCAGAGCCAGGACTTTAGATTAGTGGGGTCACAATCTTGACAAAATAAATAAAAAAGTTCAAATTAAGAAAAACGAACTGTAAAAACTCAGACATTGTTATTTAATTTACAATCGACCCATACGGTCACCCATATCTTGAAAGCGATGCATAATAACATCGTTCGACAAAATTTCAAATATATCATTTTTAATATAAACTACTAAGCTATCGTTTAACCATTGATCATTCATTCGGTTATGCAATCGACTTTTCACAATTTTCATTCCGGAAAATGCTCTTTCCACAGTGGCAGTGGCAACCGGCAAAATCAAAGCTAAAGTATAGAGTTTATAAACGGATATGACAAATCTCTTCTACTTTCAACCATTAACCGAGTAACATCACTAAGTCCTTTGACGTGAAGAAGATCAACGTATGACCAAAAATCGATAATGAAGGTCTCAAGTTGATTTGATAGTACCTCAAGATCATAAGTCGAAAAGTCTTTAGGATACATTTGAGCTAATCGAAGCAACTTTTGGATGTCAAATGAAGCAAAAGATTTTGTAGGATTTAGGCATGAAATACAAAGCAATAACTCAGTGTTTGTCTCATTAAATCGGTAGTTTAATTCTTGAAGTTTCATATCTAGGACAGTGTTGAACAACTCGACACGGTAGCGATGATAATTTGACATCTTATAATAAGCTCTGTGTTTTGAAATTCTTGTCACCACATATGTGTCGTCCATTCTTGGAACATCAAGAAAATGTTTTTCACAAAAAACTGATACTTCCCCAAGCAAAGAATCCCACCCATCATCTCTCATCTTTTGTAGTCTTTCTTTCGATATGTCGACCAACCTCATAGCATTATTAATGTCTTGATCCTTCCTCTGCAACGCTGGTGACAACTCATTTGTAATTCCGAGTAACTTTTTCATCAAATACAATGTAAACACAAATTCAAATGACTGAATGAACTTAATAGTCGAGATGCTGCAAACATTTGACCCGTTTTTAAACCGTCCTGCTCTATAACATCAAGCACATCGACCACAAAATCATACAAAATAACCAAGTTAGCAAGAGTATTAAAATATGATCCCCAATGTGTCTCACCAGTACGAAAAATACCCAATTTTTGATTCAAATCGCGCCCACTGACAATGTCTCCGTTTGATAAAGCTTCCTTTATTCTAACAATCCGTGATTCCCTCACCATATCATGTCTTTTGCAAGAGCCTCTGACTGTGTTAACAATTTCGGAACTCAAGCTAAAAACCCTTTCAACAATTGTATGTTTTTTTGCAACTGCAACTAGTGCTAATTGAAGTTGATGAGCAAAACAATGAATGTAATGTGCAGACTCGTTCTCTCTTAAAATGAGAGCTTTTAACCCATTATATTCACCTTGCATATTGCTAGCTCCATCATAACCTTGCCTACACAACATTAATAAACTCAAATTATGTACCCCTAACATACCATCCAGTGCCTTTTTAAGTGATTTTACCATAGTACTCTTTACATGTTTAACACCAAGGAATCTTTCAACAACACATCCTAATTTATCCAGAAATCTTAAAAAAACCACCATCTGCTCTTTTGTAGATACATCACAAGCCTCATCAATTAAAATAGAAAATAATCTATTATCAAGTTCTTTGAGCGATATTTGTGGTTTCAGTAGCTGCAACATTGATTATATCTTTCTGAATTGGCGGAGAAGTTAACTTTAAATTTGCTGGTGCGTTATCGAGAACAACTTTATAGACCTCAACATTATTATCAGCTACAAATTTCAATAAATCAATAAAGAGGGATTATTTGAATCTTCAGATTCGTCATGCCCACGAAACGGAAGACCATGATGCAAAAGCAACTACTACACTTGACAGAGGAACTAAGTCGAAGCCTATAATCATGTTTTGCTTGCACTATCAACTTCACAAAACTATTATCAATATGTTGTTCTCACCTAAAAAGATCATTACATTTACTGACGGATTTCGAATGAGAACTACTATGACCTCCAACATGCTCCCATAATTTCCCATTTTTTTTCCAATTTGTGAACCCTTTATTAACAAATGTATCACCACCTGCTTGGTTACCACATTCATCTTTAAACAAATAACAATATAGACAATAAGCAGCGTCTTTTGTAATGCTATACTCTAACCAATCAAACTCTTTAAACGATAAAGGATTAAATTTTCTTAATTGGCCACTGATTACTGTTTTGTTAAAATCATATTCGGTAGGTCGACATGGCTCATTCAGGTAGTACTGTCTACAAACTATTTCACGAACATTAGGGTCATAATTTATAGTCCTAGGTCGCAATCCTGGGTCAGAAGGAAGGTCAGGTAAATCACCATTATCAATCTTGTTTTTAATTGGCTTGTTTGATCCTTGTCCAACAGTAGGCTCATTATAAATCGGTGTTGAAGTTTCTACAGAATCGTTTACTCCGACAGACTCATTAATTGGCATTGGATTTTCTGCCAAATCGTTTACTCCGACAGGCTCTTCCACCCTTGGCCGTTTTTTAAAATACTTAAGCATTGCTGACATAAACAAAATTTAAACTTTAAGTTCCTTTTTGATAAACAAATCATATAAACAAGAAAAAAAAACCAATGAAGTTAACAAGTTAAGTAAGTTACAAAGTAAAACAACAAGTTTATTGGAAATAAACTAAAAAAAGCCAAACAATAAGTTTACCCAACTTGATTTAGACATGTAAAACAAATCATATAAACAAGAAAAAAAATCATTGAAGTTAACTAGTTAAGTAAATTACAAAGTAAAACAGCAAGTTTATTCGAAATAAACAAAAAAAAGCCAAACATTAAGTTTACCCAACTTGATTTAGACATATAAATAACAAGTTAGACATTTTATAAACAACCTACTAACAAACTAACTAATTTAAAAGCAGTCATGAGCCATTCATCCATGATTGACGATTCAATGAGAATTTATCTTAAGAAATAACTAACTAAAATTTCTCCAAAATTACATGGTATCTAGTTTTTTTCTAATAAAATGCTATTAAAAAGTACCCTAACTTTTTTAATTAATTAACAATTGTTATGCAAATAAGGATAGAATCAATAAATTCCAATAGATTATTAATTTTGTAAAATAGTTAAGTAGTTAGGATAAAAAAGAAAGATGGAAAAACAAATTGACTGGTGATCGTATATGCAATTGAGTTTGTGCTTTGTTAGTGTTAAGATCCGATAGCCGCTTATACAGAGAGAGGATTTTGTATATGTATAATAGATCTGAAAGATACAAACTCTCTATTTACATGTAATGTCAATTTTGTAATTAACTTAATACCCAGGGGTATTTTGGTAAATTTTATGAGAAAGTGAGGGGGGTTAGCTGACCCATTTAGACCTATACAGTTCCGCCCCTGAGGGTACCTTATAAATCCATGTCGATTCACCCATTGGAACACCTTAAAAACACATCTAGTTTATCCGTTCATATTTAATTAATTGTCTTGCATTTGAGAATTACCAAACTTAAGGGGACAACAATATGATAGTATCTCATTTTTTCATGTTTTTTGAAGTCTACGTACCCTTACCAATGTTTTTAATATTTAAAATTCTAAAAGTTGTTTAGACAAATGTGAAAATGTAAATGCACAAGAAGTTACATCTAGGAAATTGAAGAAATGAAATAATGGAATATGTATAGTCAAGTGAAATAATGTCGTTTTTTTTTGGTTGTATGTATATCGAATATAACATGTTAGAGTGACAAGTGAGAGGTATAGTTAAGGTGTATTTCCGGCAGGGAAAGTAGGGTTAAACAAGCATAATATTATGTAAACCTTATTATACAGATCATCATGTATTTCGCAGTAGTTTGAACACGTGCAAAAAACCCTTCAAACTTTCTTGCAAAGCTTCTTCTTCACAAATACATTCTCACCACATTTTCAAAAGGTTTTTTTCAATTTTACTTCTCCTTTAAACTGATTGTTTTTTCCGCCTTTTTAACTACATTTATCAGAACAACCAAACAAGGATCAAAGGTATCCTTATATATGCATACGTGTATGTTTAACAAGGGCAAGCCAGAAATGGTTCTAACTTCTACGGCTGCTGAGTTTACATAAATTACTAAATTAAGTGAAATAAAAGAATGTGAGGTGTCAAATTACCGTTTTTGACATATTCTATTTAAAATGCATGGTCAAAAATTAAAATAGTCACTATTTTCAAAATTATGAGAGGGGGGGTGGGGAATGGGGGATGTCGTGGCCCCAAGATCTCTATCTAGGTTCCGCGTGCATGTATAATGTATGTATATACACATACACAACATAATCACAAATGCATGTAAAATATACATACTGTTATAGGATATTATTGACATGTGTAATTTTCTAACATGTGTAATCCTACCATCTATTATATAAAGAGGGTCAGGGGTCTCTTGATATCTCTGTCAAAACACTCATATTAATGAATAAACACTTCGTCTGTTATCTCTCATATCTCTCTCCCTATATCTATAAATATCTTATATATATATATATATATATACCGGACTAATATGTCACACAACACGTTATCAGCATTTTGTTTGCGGAGACTACGATATACGCTCGCGGATATTGGAGATTTTTGGTAAACGCACATATATTGGGTATTTATAAACCTTGAGGTTTATCCGGGTTTTTAGGGTTTTGCTATATCGACCTTCACCAACATACCGTGCGTAAGTTACCGAATTCAAAACTTAATTTAATCCATATATGTGATCGCACGTATTATTTTATGGATAACTAAAACATGATAAATATACCGTAGCATATAATCCATGTGTATTAGAGTTTGTTACTTGTATGGATAACTAAAACATGATCAACCTGTTTATAAAAGCCTATTGATATGTAATATGTATCGTGTGCTGTAAAATTGTATTTTCATACACACACAAAAAATCAGTAAAAGACATATAATCGGGTTGTAAATTGAAAATCATGTAATTGTAAAACATGTATTAATATGTGGGATTAAATCTGTAACAAACTGAAAACAATAGGACTGTTTTGTAATTTGCTAAAACTATTGACTGTGCATGTTAATTACTAAAGGACTAAACTGAAACTTGTTTGAAATTATAGACTGAAGCTGTAATAAAGCTGTAAATAGATATATAGTTTGCTGAAATTACACGGATAGTTCCTGTAGTATATTACATGTATAAAAACAGTATATATGTGTAATAAAAGTCAATATTCGGTCTAAATATTCACTCACATGCATATATATATATATATATATATATATATATATATTAAAAAGGCAAGTGAATAAAAATTGCATGTTAATTGAATAAATTGATATGTTTCCATGTAAATTTAACCACTTTGCATATTAAAAATTACCATATATAAAATTAATTTGTAATTAAAAATATATTGCTTGCTTGCATGTTAAAACTATCATGTATAGAACTTACACATAACAGCAATAGATTTGTATAATATTAATTTATATCTTGCTAGTGTAAAATTGGTAAATAAAATATATTACTAACCTCCATGATTTAGTTACCATGTATTAAACTTACACGTAAAAGCAATAGATTTGTATAATATTAATTTAGATCTTTCTAGTGTAAAATTGGTAAATAATAATCTAGATTGGTAGCGTTAATTTGATTTCCTTATAAGTAAATATGTACTGTCATGTTAGTTAATCATGAAACAGGTACAATCTAGATAATTGATCACTGTCTTGTAATATTTATTCACTGCCATGTGTAAAATATGGTAATTTACGAAATCATATATTTTCACATTTAAGTTGGAAAAATTATGAAACTTTTCCAACTAGGCTCGCCTATTTGGATACGATTTCTAGGAAAGATATAGGCGGAAGTCGATATCATAATGAGGTCGGGTTTTAAGCGGCATTCGTGCCCTCCACCCTCACCGTCTTTCGTGGTCGTTTTCAAGTAGAGCTACCGAAAGGGGTTGACTAAATAATAATTTCCCCGAGTGTGTTTATATATTGATGTATGTTTCGCCGAATTGGTGTCTCTGTATCGACATGTCGTTAGATCAATGAGAACCTATTCACATTAAAATCAAAACTATTTTCGAACCTGTCGTTTCAAAACAAAGTTTATGCTTGTGCAAACCATAAACATATAAACCAGTCGTTTTATATGATAATTAATTCAGAACTCCCAACACATGTTGGATGCCATCATAGATGAGGAAATCGCAAAACATACTTGCGAAATGAATGTTTAGGCAAGGTATTTTACGCCACCACATGTTAGTTACCCTGATGTGTGAGCATGTGATGCCCAAATTATTTGGATGCCATCTGTGATGAGTAAAACACGAGTTTGTTATTACCCTCGAGATGAATGCTAAGGCGTTGTTTTTATTCCGCCGCCACATTTGAGACGTGATGACATCGGTGAACAAATGTCTGAAATTGACATATTGGAGCATCCTTCACCAAAATACTAGCTTAGAAATTGTATTCCGTAAGCAGTATCGTGAATTTATATTCACCATGTTCCTTTATCGCCCATCTGTTATTGGATAAGAAAATTGCCCCGGGGAGTAGTTTTAATCTCATTGGGTCAATGGCGAATTGTTTGCCTGATATTAATGCTCTTCGTGCATATTTTTTTTCCACGAATCGAGAACCGAGACAAGTTTTATTTATCTCGAACTGTCGCGATCCCGAAGAATTGCCTAGCCAAGTGAGATTTTAGACAATTGTCAAAATCAAACACCTGTGGATCCAAGACAGTAATTAAAAGGAACAATATGGCCCGTTGTCACAAAGCAAGAGATAATGCTCAAAGAGGCAACTCTATGCTATAAAGACAACGGTCATGCACAGTTACTCCTTAAATAGTTCAAAACTATTATAAAGGTGAAAAAACCAATGCTAATGTGGTTAAAGCTAACTGAAAGGAAACTCTTAAAACCCTCGGTTTTGTGGCTCAAATAAGTTTGGTACATTTCTTTATTGATTTTGATAAATCATTGAGCCGTTTTTTCACTCATCTGGATTATGTTTTTCCGTTTGGATTATGATTTGCCTGTTTACAAAATTTCTCGAAATAATCTAAAGTTTTTTGAGCAAATTCCTTTGAAAAATGTGACCAAACTTTAAATTATGAAATTTTAGGCAATACTTGTGGGGTAGTTGATTTTTTTTGGAAATAGTGGGTAACAGTGTACCATATAATTTCACCAACTATTTGCCTAAAAGAGTACTCAGTGACAACGATTCTGGACATGTCGTTCCAAATTAAAATCTTTGGTAAAACCAAATTGATTTGTCAAATATGAGGCCTTATACTCATGTAGGTCCTGCCATACCTTGTTCAGTTATAAAATATTCGAGAAAACCAGTGTTATCTGGTAATAGCTCATGAAAGAAATGAAATTTCTTTACATAGTCTCCACTCAAAAACGTATTCTAGAGGAGTTGAAATGTCTTTCAAGTGGTTGCTACCACATTTTTTTAAAGCATTTAAAGTTAACTTATCATTTCGTCTGTCATCGATTGATAAAGGATTTAGATGCTAAGACATGATTGTCTATACTATCATTCGCATGTCGTCGATTGATTAGAGCATTTTGATATTGTTGCATTGACCGGACGAGATATTTCCGGGTCAAAAGACGATGCTGATTTATAATCGCATCGTATTTGGATTCTCTTTGATGATCTATTTCGTGATTAATCCGAAATTCATGCCACTAATGCTCACTTTGAAAGACTAGTATGTGTAAAGATCACGAAATGGACTCGTAGAATTCTTGTTAAGAATTGAAGGAGTTATTGTGGACTTATCCAACCATAAGACGGACCATAAATATAAATGGTTATGGCTTATGCATCGACAATATGGTCACATTTTACTGTTGTCCACATAAATGCAGCACTTTCCAAACACTTAGCCTTATCATTAAGTTGATGGCTCGTGATCCGGATTATCCTGAAAAGTCTAGTCAACTTGATAATGCCGAAGAGTAAGAATCGAAATTCCGATTTGTATTACATGACTTTGGGAATTGAAATTGAACATAATGTTGATTATGTTCCGACCCAAAATGGACTCACGGAATTTTTAAGCGATTGCAAATGATTGCACGCGTTATTTAGTGATGCGTAGCTATATATATTTCTGTGTGGGGTCATAATACATTGCATATTGCTGCATTGGTCCGTCTGAGGCCCATAGTCACTCAAAACACTAAATGCGTACCAGTTGGTTACTGGTTATGAGCCAGACGCCTCATAATTTTGTGATTAAGCCGCTAAAGTGTTCAAAATATGGACCTCTGAAAATCGGGGACATAAGACGATTATGAATCCCATGTCTATCATTTGATAGAGTAACCTTGTCGAGCGATATCTTTACCGCATGATATGCGAAAGTGAAATCGCTAAGACTGTTCTCCCCATCGTTAGGGAGAGATTTGCACGTTATCGATGATAAGGAACGACGTGAAGTAACATGGCATAACCCACTCAGTCTTAGCTTGATCCCGAAAACTGCACTTAGTGATAAGTAAGTGCATAGACTCCCTCAAGTCTAACTAAATGCCAAACGAATTTAATGACTTTATGAGATGTCAAGAGATCATTTATACCTGCTGCAAAATGCTTGCAAGGATAGACGTCCCTATCGGACGACGTGTTCCTGTAGTAACACATTGCTTTGGCCGAACCCGCCAAGCAAAGGACACTGCCGTTGGCCGTCAGTCTGTCGTCCTTCCCAAGATACGAGAAAGTTGACCGGTTCTTAATTCGTTCAGCCCAGAGGTGGTGAACTGAAACTCGTTTGTCGCACGAGATTATAAAGGAGCAAGGAGATGTGTGATTTACTCCTCATCTTAAAAATCTCGAAATATCTGTTGATCATGATATCTTAGACAATATTGAAGCGAAACGAGACTGTCATTGATTACTTGTTCATATATTCGGTGACGACTGATAATATGAGCAAATTATGACAGGGAACCATGTACCGTTTCCTGAAGTCAACGTAGAATAGATTGGACTAATGGAAATTTGCAATCCAAGTAGACTCCTTAGCGAAAGTGTATTCGGACCTGTAGCTCCAGCACCACCAATGTTAAACGAGTTCGTTTATTTGGTTATTCGTAAGGAAAAGGGATGAGAATAATGAGATTGTAGAATGCTCATCTAGTAGCGGAAGACTTCTCTCACACCTTGAAATTGATTACGAGATGGTTGATTTCCTCGTAATGGACGTTATAATGGTCCCCTACTTTATCAGTTTAGTAGTTTCCGAAAAATTGATTATGCAACATGTGATTGTGATCACTGTTTTATCTCTATGAGAATTTAGACAAAGAGATATAGACGAAGGTCCCTGTGTGACTTCATATGCTTTAATCAAGTAGTTCCTGATCACGAAACACGATTTCAATTAAATGAGACGTTCACTATATGGATCAATATAATCCGAATGGATGTGGTATACCCGCCTAAGTGAGTACTTGTTTAGCTACTTGAACAAGTATTATACCCTTGCGTGTTTTATTACGCGATCCACTTTTGGATTTGCCTTCGAGATGAAGGATCTTGGGAAGAAACGGTAGTGACTCGGCCTGATAATCGAGTCCCGTAAAGATTGAATCTAAGTCCATGATTCAGACTACACCCAGAAAGTGTTCTGACGTTTTAGTCATCATGACGCTAAGTCGTCAAATTCTTCCATGATCGTTCGATCACTAGACATTGATATAGACCCATTCCATCCCTGATGTGACGATGAAGAGATATTGAACCATGATGTTCATATCTAAGTACAATAAGCGCGTCATTGTACTTGGTCTAATGTGCTAGGATGAACATCTCGTCTGCTGTGAATGATATAGCTCGACACAGCATCGCGCTAACACGCTGCCATCAAAATGGCATAAAAGACATTTTCCCATTATCTTAGGTAACTGTGGATGAAAACTTGTCTTATCCCATTTGCGTCATCGAGTGTACATATCCCTTTCGGTACTCGAATTAGCGCAACCCTTTTTCGGTTATACCATGCTGGTTACTTATCAGACCTGCATAAGGGATATTCCTAACATGTTATGTCTTTACCATTAGGAATAAGGTGATATCTTGGTGGTCTTGGAATGACTCCAAACGAATCACTCTGATCTACTAGTGCTCTATGAGACGACTAGAGAGTGTATATGGGTTCAAGCTAGTATTAATCATATGTGAATTACATATGCTCTGTCTCACGATCCAGATAAAATACTTGTCATACAAGACAACTTGTTGTTATCGATCAAGAGAGACATGACTACAATATGCTATTTAGCATTTATCGTCGAAATAAATCTTCACATATGAACTTTAAGAGCATCATGTCGAATGCTCGTTCTATTCCACGTTATATTTTATTGCATCCAGTCATGTACAAGTAAATGAGGCATCCAGTCGAATGCTCGTACTCTTTCTCGGAATATGAAATCCTTACACCCAGTCGTATGCAAGTGAGGGGGAGCATCCAGTCGCATGCTCGTCTACTCTTTTTGTCCTTAGACCAAGGTTTTTTCCCACTGGGTTTTCCTTGGCAATGTTTTTAGCGAAACATGTTCCCATCATATCTCACTTAAGATTGCCGAAATTAGGGGGAGTATCATGTTGTATACTTTTTACCACTGTGTACTCTTTTGTTCTTAGACTAGAAGTTTTTTCCACTGGTTTTACTCTGACAAAGTTTTGATGAGGCACCTGTTTTGTGGTTAATCCCATATTACTACCACTGTTGCACTATTTTTCCTTCGATCAGAGATTTTACTATTGGGTTTGCTCTGTCAAGGTTTTGATGAGGCACATTGTTTTGTGGTCAGTTACTTACATGATATTTCGGCTTATATCATTCGTCTACACAGTTTCTCCTAGGTACCGATTTTGTCCCACATTGGGTTTTCCAGCCCTAAGGTTTTTATGTGTTTAGCACTACGAATGAACTCGACTCAGATCGACAGCATGAAGACGAAGAAATCAAGACGTCCAAAGGGTGAGTGTGGTAGGATATTATTGGCCATCTTGGGCCTTACTCTATTGGGCCTATCTTGGAATTTTCTAACATATGTAATCCTACCCATGGGTCTCTTGACGTCTCTCTCAAAACACTCATATTAATGAATAAACACTTCGTCTGTTGTCTCTCATATATTTTTCCCTATATCTATACATATCTTATATATATATATATATACCGAGCTAATATGTCACACAACACATACAAATAAATAAATAAATGACATATTTAGAATGTATGTATAGTAAGAAGTAAAAGAAAAGCGAGACTTACAAATAACTACGTATCAATTAACTTCATTACAAAAAACTCATATATGTGTACTTTTTTACAATTAGCTACATTTATAATTAATTACATATGTCATAAAAAAAATCAAAATAAAAATAAAATTGAAAAATAAAATAAAATAATAATTCAAAAATATTGAAAAAAATCAAAATAAAAAATTGTACATATTATCAAACAGGATTAGACATGATTACACATGATTAGATAAGATTAAACATGATTATGCATAGAAGATTGGACATGATTGTACATGATTATACATGATCAAACTGGATTAGACATACATGATTGAACAGGATTAGACAGGATCAGACATGATCACACATATTTTTTGTATAAAAAATGTATTTTTTAAAATTTTGTTTTTTAAATATTTTTTTAGATTTTTTAATGACATATGTATTTATTTGTAAATAAGTTCACAAAATATGTAATTTTTTGTAAAAGAGTCATAAAGTTCAAAATAACAGCCTTTTTTGTAAATAAATTTCTAAACATGTACTAAATTATCATTTTCCCAAAAGAAAATATATTGGAAACAACCGAAACATATATTGGTAATTTTTGGTGCTTGGTTCAACATTTTCTTTTTCTGGGTAATTTACAAATTTGTATATACATGTAAATTTTAGGGGACTTGTGCGGTTCTTTTGTAGTTCACTTTTCGAGAAGTCATATCTTAAGTAGTTATTGTGACTTGTTTTTCTTTTCGATTTGTATTTTTTGTCTAAATTTTGAAATTACAATTTCGCCAACCCGCAACGAATCGTTTTTTTTTCCGGGTTTTGGTTTGGGTTGGATTCAACCTGCACTAAACCAAACTACGCGCAGCCCTAGTGATATTTGAGCAGTAGTACTAATTTGTGATAAGATTATGTTCGATATAGATTGATGTTTGGTGTGGTAAAAAGTGATATTGCACATTTTTTCCTTTACCAGGAAGATTAGGAAATTGCAGAAATCTCTAAAAACAACCACCACTTACTTAAAAGATGCCCGAAATCGATCTGCAGAAACCAAATCAAATTACATCGATTTGACAAACAAAGTTAACTTTTTTATGTTATTGTACATTGCAACAATATATTTGGTGTGAAACGAGTTTTCATGAGACATGATATCATAGCCTATCTTCATTTGCCTATCACCATCTGCCTTCAAAGCTTGAGCTGCCTAATATAATTCTGGAACGCTGAAATATGAACATATAAGAATATAACTAATTAACCCCATGTAATTCAATAACTTATGATAGCTAGAAATTATTATAGACGGCATTGTATACCTCCCAAGCTTGTTTACAATTAATCAGCTTAATTAATCAAATCCATTCGATTCCCTCCATAGATTTTGAATGGTTTGTAATGAAAGCAATGGAGAATAGAGAATGCTTTTATTTATCAAATGTATGGTTCACAATACATCCAGCCATATAATAGAATTGGCAAAGTGATCACATCCCACAATCTTAGCCTTGGATAATGCAACTTGAAACATTTCCTCTTCTATATTTTCTAATTGCTAATCGGAATTCAAATTTATTTCCTATTCTATTATTGATCGAGCCAACGCTATACATTGTAATCTATAATATAGGCGATTTCATCAATTACCTTCTTCCAAGGGAGTTTCTGATGTTGGTGAGGAGGGCGAACTTGTCACAAATTCTCTAGCATCAATCAACATTGCAATAACTTCTCTCATATTCGGACGATTAATGGGGGACATGGTGGTGCAAAACAAACCAATTTTAAGAACTAGGGACATTTCGGTTGTTGTCTTTTCCAGACTCAAATCGAGCCGTTTGTCAAAAATTTCCGACACTGGATTAGATGATCGGATTGATCTTTTGACCCAGTTTACGAGATCCCCGCCCTGATCAAGGGGTTGGACAGGTGGCCTACCCGTTACTAGTTCAAGTAAAACAACTCCAAAACTAAAGATATCGCATTTTTCCGTCACTTTCATTGTGTACGCATATTCTGAAAAAATTGAAAATTCATCTCAGCAATACTCGATGTTTACTGTCTAAAGTCCATACAAAAGTTGCACTATATTCCGGAAAGGAATAGATGGACATAAGGAAGCGACAAGCTTTCCAATTTTGACAAATCTACCAAAAATATAGATGATCTTTTAGCTTGTATTTTAGTTAAAATCTTGTGATTACAGCATATTACCTCTCCATAACAAGAAAAAATAACCAACACGTGAAATCAGAAAACCAAAGAGACTCTAGAATAAAACTGTTTCCGGAAGTATTTACCAAAATAAGCCATGCAGTCTGGAAAGAAAGCTTAACATTTAATTTTGCCTTTCCAGATGTTGTTTCAAGAAAATACAACACAGATAATCTTGACTTTCAATGTGTACATGAATTTTCAAAACCAAAACTCAAGTACCCAATACTCCTAAATTCAAAGAATATGTTAAGTTGGGGTAATTGGGGTAAAGTTGCATTTTGTCCAGAAACAAACGGTCACCATGAAAATTAATGAGATTGTCCCAACAATTACTGATATAATACTCACTAATTTTTCCTTCAAAGCGCCTTGCTTTAGCGATGATGTCGAAAATGAGCGACAGAGGCTTGAATTCAGCCCACATAAACCAGTGTTTCCTGCGAAATTGCTATAATGCAATCTGTGGAAAACTGGTGTGTCTGGCACTGTTCCTACAAGGTTATTATTCGAAAAATTGCACACAAGTAAACTCATTAGCTCACCAATAGACGAAGGAATTTCACCACCAAGTTGATTATCGTCCAAATATAGCGACTCTAACATACTCAACTTCCCTAAATTCTCAGGAATTGAGCCACTGAGAATGTTGTGACTAAGGTTCAGAGCGATTTGGAGTGAGCTAAGTTGACCCAACTCATTAGGAATATTACCTGAAAACAAATTACCACCCATTTGCAATTCCGTCAATCGAACTAAACTCCCTAATGTGCTTGGTATAACTCCATTAAGCCGATTGTCGGATATTTTCAGTAATTCAAGTTTTCTTAGTTTTCCTAATTCTTTCGGGAGATGACTCGTGAACATGTTCCTACTGAGATCGAGCCTTTGTAGTTTTGTACAATTACCCAACTCGGAAGGAATTTTCCCATAAATTTGATTGGAAGAAACATTAAACGTAACAAGCTGCGTTAAATTTCCAATCTCAGGAGGAATAACCCCCAAAAAGTAGTTATCTGACAAAAGAAGCCTTTCTAGATTCAAGAGCTGACCTATTTCTCTGGGAATTTTTCCAGAAAATTTATTCTGGAAAAGTTCCAGAGCTGATAGATTTTGAAGCTTTGATATCTCAACAGAAAATGTCCCACTCAGAAGATTATCCCCCAGCATTAGTACCATAAGTGGCTTACATTTTTTGAGATCATAAGGTATATACCCAGAGAGCTTATTTGAACCGAGGCTGAGAAATATCAAACTTTGAAACTTGCAAAGGTGTTGTGGTATGCTACCAACAAGATTATTTGCTGACATGCCAAGGATGGTGAGGTTACAGTTGGCGCCGATCAAAGGTGGGATTTCACCTTCAAGATGGTTGTCGAAGAGTTGTAAATCGCTTAAAAAAGTGAGGTTCTGGATCTCGGATGGGATTTTTCCGGTTAAATTATTAATTGACAAATCTAATTTTTGCAAGTGGATCAAATTTCCGAGCTCTTTTGGTATACTTCCTTGAAGAATGTTTTCAAAAAGGTGAAGCAATCGGAGGTTGGGAAGTTGGCCTAACTCTTTTGGAATCTCCCCACTTAACTGGTTTTCGGATATATCAATCTCTAACAAACTTAAACAATTTCCTAGTTCTTCAGGGATCGTTCCATTGAGTTCGTTAGTATAAGCATACAGTTTTCTCAATTTGGTCAATTTCCCAATCTCTTTTGGGAGGCTACCTCTAAAGTGATTTTCATGTAAAGCTATTAGCTCTAAGTTGCGGAAATCTCCTATTTCATGAGGTATTTCACCGCTTAATAAGTTTTGCCAAAGGACCAAATCGGTGAGGTTTTCGAGGCTTTGTAGCTCTATAGGAAAAGAACCCTCTATCCTATTTTGAGCCAAACTAAGTACCTCCAAGCTCTCACACATGTTTAGCGCTTTAGGAATGGTACCCGATAGAAAGTTTCGACCCATCCTAATTATCCTTATTTTCTTCAACTTAATAATAGAAACGGGTATTGAACCGGTTAAAGTGTTACTATATATGACAAGCTCTTCGAGAGAGGCTAAATCGCCAATATTTTCCGGGATTTCGCCATAAATGTAGTTTTCACAAAAGGAAAGTTTTTTCAAAGAAGTTATTTCAGATATTTGGGGTGGGATCATACTATAAATTCTGTTGGTGCAAAGGTCTAGAGTTAATAAATTCTGACATTGGGAAAAACCACTTGGGATGGGACCAGAGATGAAGTTCTTAGACATGTTTAATTCTCTCAAAAAAGGGAGATTACAAATGATGGAAGATAAATCACCGGATAAATAAAGGTCATGGAGATTTATAGAGGTTACCTTTAAATAACTAGTACACCCTATACCAGTCCAATGGCAAGGAGTTGAATCTAATGAGCTCCAGCTTTGAAGATAATTGTAAGGATCAACAAGTGACTTTTTAAATTCCAATAGTAGAGTACCTTCTTCATTCAAGGACTGAACATATGTAAAATAGGAAGTGATGATAAACAGCAAAATGAAACGGTGGTTGGAAAGACCATTGGTTTTGCTTGCCATTTTAAATGGAGAAATGTGATGATCGAAAAGTATCTTAGTTCACATTCATGAATAAGTTGAACATGATACTTACATAGCTACACATTCAAGAACCTGAATGGAGTACTCGCGCTTGTTTGCTTGCCATTTTAATGAAAATATGGAGAGACAAATGGACAACAGATTGACAGCAAAAAAAGCAAGAATCATAGATAAACAAAGAAGGGAAATGTGTTTTGAAAGTTAGAACCAGAATAAGAGGGAGCCAAAATAAAGTATGGAAGTAAGTACATTCAAATGGTTATGACACAAGAAAGAGAGAGTGTGAGTTGTGAATAAGTAAGGAAATTGATGACACCCTATAGAGTTTGAAGCCTTTTAGAGAAATGTGACAAATAATAAATATGGAAATGGGAAGAAGTGATCAAGATAAGAGATAAGGAAGTGGGAGAAGTGAAAAATATATATGAGGTTTTCACCTTTACAACTCATCATCTAAGCTGTTGTAAAAAAACTTGGTAAATAATGATCAAACAAAGAGAATTCTTTAATCAAAGTTGTTGAAACTTTATTGGGTAATATGACTATACAAAGGATTTAAACCTTTCAACCTTGTTTTACATGCGCCCTTAAATTTACACCCTCATCAAGTTTAGTTTTTTTAAAAAGGTAAAAATAATTCTTCCTTGCTCATGGGCGTTACCGTTAGTTACAGAGATGGCCCCAACAGTGTTAAGAAACTCTTTTTTGTCCTTATACTTTTAATAGAAATAGTAAAGTCAAGTTTCTAAACTATGACAAAATTAAACCTTATTATTATATGGAAAGCATATTCATTCAACCATGTCCGTTGTTTACAGGATTACAGCGTAAGCATCTTTTCTTGATAATTTATTCTTAAATAATTTTCCTAATATATCCATTATTGATTTGTGATTCAAAAACTAGTGCTAAAAGGAACCAAGATTTTTTTATTTTGGAGGCTAAGTCAGTCAACTTGTAACAAATTGCGGAGTTGTTTAAATAAAAAATTAGGTTTGCTGTATAAGCTAGGGATTAATCTGTGAGGACTATATTTGCAAATTATCCCATTACATGCAGTACATTTCTTCCTTTTTCTGGTAAATGGAAGTTTAAGGCCAAGGAAAAAATATACAAAAACAAAACATGAAATGGAAAAGAAACATGACAGAGTAAGAGATAACACAATGAATCAAACCGTCTTCAAGAAGGGATTTCAATAGCCATGACGGTCACTACTCTTTCTGGTGGTGGTTGGTCATATGATTTTGTCGCCATGCACCGCCACTTATGTCAAAACGTCCATTAATACGTGACATGTCCATTGTCGGTCTCGGCAACAATTGATTTTAGCCAATAAATGATAATCTTGTCATCTAAATGTTCTGCCCCGAGGTTTCCACTTTCCAGTCCCATTACAGTAATACACTAATGAAACACAGATTTAATTTCTTAGCACATTAACTTTCAATTAGAGCTCTATCCTCTATGATAAAGATAGACAATTTGGTCTTGAATTGGAGTATGATTTTACAATTTACCCATCTCTAATAGTCTCAAATAATGGAGATATTACTTTTCAACATTACAACTTTACAAATTAACATGAAACGGATTTTGAAGCTAACAAGTACGTTGTAGAATTGTGCTGACAAAATTGGTTTCTTGAGCTCAACAAATCAACAATTATTCTCATTCTTTATATTTTTATTTTGCAGTGAAAATATGACCTTATATTACCTTATATTAGGCATTAATTGTTAAAAATAAATAGTTGAGAAGGTAAGGTGACATGTGCCAACCTTTAACCAGAATGAATGCAACTTATGAGGATTTATTATACTTTGGTATCTTAAAATATGTCGTATTTCCGTTTAATACCTTCAAGTATGACTTTTTCCTTTTATTACCTTAAAGTATGGTGTCCGTTATCTTTTTTTACCATTCCGTCTATTAAAATTAACATGTGCAAATGACATGCCAATTTTAGTGATGTTTTACTATAATACCCTTCTAATACTCATGCATTTACCAAAATAACCTAGCTGAATATACATAAACATCAAGGACTTATTAGAAAAAACTGAAATTTATTAAAATTTACAATATGGTCCTTATCTCATTCAAATTTACAATTAGTAGTCCATATTTTGCAAAACCAATCCTTAGCAGCCACCACCTTACGCCGCCACCTTACGCCGACAAAGAGTGGCTACACCACCGTCAATGACCGCCTCTGTATATAAATATGCATGTATCTATTACTAATTTATTTAATTCTAAAATAAAAAGTTTTAGTTTTAGACCGTTCGATCATTTATACTCATCCAACGGCTGAAATAATAGTTCTATAAAAGTAGATTAATGATTATGTTGAAATGACCAAAATACCTCGTATTTTAACGGATTTCATCCAAAAAAATAGTTAATATTGACGGAATTATATAAAAATATAACGGGAACCATATTTTATGGTACTAAACGGAAATACGATCATGTTTTAAGATAACAAAGTATAATAAAGCCCGGTGTAACAACTAATTTTTTTAAAAGGACATTTTGTTGCAACTTGAAAGTCAACTGATTATATACCTTTACACCACTGCTCCATTTTGAGTGCATGTATGTAAAAACTTGGTGTCTTCTCTAAAGTTACCCTTTTCTGTCAGGTAGATATATGGAAAAACGATGAATTATATATGAGGTGTCAAAATTTAGAATATAAAAAAATGGGTGTGAAATCATCGTTTTTATTGTGTTTTAGTGAATATACAAATTCAAAATTTGAATAAAAACACAATTTTTAAAATTATGGGCTACTGTAGTCCATGATGATACGCACTTAGCTTGTCAATGGGTACATGCAAGTTATAAGTGATCCACTTGACCTTTTTGATATATGTTGTCTTTGTTCTTCAATAAATATCAATCACTAGTCATACAATTTCCATTATAACATCAGTGGTTAATATACAAGTGATAAGGGTAAGATGGAGACAAATCATGAAAAATCTTGATTACAACTTCCGCCAATGTAGCTTTGCCCTTGTTTATGGAAGTTTATGCATCTCTTTTTACTGTTTGACAAGGGATGTGAATTTAGTCTTATAGTGTAATGATATTACATAAAGAGTTTGTGGAAAAGTTGGAGATTCTAAATTATCACAACCTTCCCACTATAACAAGTTTGGTGAAATGCCAAATTTATAGTATTGATATATCACAAATCACATCTATTTTTTAGATTATATACACATTTCCTGTGATAGAGGAAGGAGAAATGCAATAACACACCAAAATATAAAAGCAATTTTCTAGGATGAATTATATTGACGGTCTCCATATAGTATTTTGTTTGGTCTGTGTTGCTATGACATTGAACTTTTAATTTATATGTTTCATGTGGAACTAACGTATTTTCATAAAGTAATTTCTGACCTTTCTGGACAACAATTTCAAGTAAAGCTAAGCTCTCATCTCATGGGCCATTAATTAATACCTCCACCACTTGGTGCTCGTCATGTGCTACGATTGTCAAGTTATATCAACTTTTTCATTACTTTGGGTGGTCTTGCAATTGACATGTTGCCCTTCCAAATATTACATCCTTTTCTATTTAATTGTTTAAACTATGTGTAATTTTAATTCGTTTATAATTTATATCAAAATGATCGAAATAAATTTTTTTTGTAAATCTAATCATAAAATTTAACATTTGAACTATATAATCAACTTTTTAAAAAATTTCATTCCGATAATTTTGATACAAATTTTTGACCGATCAAAATTATACATAATTTTATAATAAACAATTAAATAGAAACGGAAGTAGTATAAGTCCACAAGTGGTAACATCACTTACTATGCTGTAACATTTTAATTACATCTTCTTTCTAAATTTACCCCTATTTCTTTACTTATATACAGACAATAAAATATGAACAATTTTGTAATGTTGCAAAATATTACTTCCTGATTTAGAAAATTAAGTTGTTAAATAAAATAGAACAGTCCAAAATAGATAATTGGACTTGTAAATTAGTATTATTGCTTCTAATTTATTTTTTTCTACAACAATTAACAAAAAATGAAATTGTCTACAAAATATAGGTTGTTGGTACTTGAAGCATTTGGACCTCTTTCAAATATAGGCCTAAAGGGAACTAGAAAACTCACTGCTACTTGCTAGAATTATAGTAGTAGTCAAAAATCTGTATCCATCGTATTTTGACGCATACAATATATGATCATACATCACAGGATCAGACATTCTTCATAACAAATTGTATCTAGGAAATGGTATACGTAATACGGCAATTGAGATTTGAACGCTGAATGTACCAAAAAACACTACAAGAAAAGTTTTAAAACAATGATAAAAGGATTAAGCAATAAAGATTATAAGTTTAGGAACTTCGTATAAAAAGAATTAGTAATGTGAATATGAGACCTGCACGCTTGTCAGCTTGTGTAATCGGAGCCACACAAGCAAGTTTTTTTTGCTTAAATTTCACCAGCAGTAAAATTCAGAACCAAAATCTATCGGTGCGGTGAAATCACTAATTTACAAAAACCTAATCCATAAGATGAACCGGGGGTACAAAATGTCGTAGTGTAATTACCATACTATTACGGAAAAAACTAGAACAGTGGTCATCTGTGCAACTGTTCTATCCAAACATCTCAATTGCACTCGTTTACAATTCAGATGCATTATCTGCAACCAATACTTGCATAACAAAAACATCACAAATTATTAAGATATAGAACATCACACTGTATGCTATTTCATGTAAACTTATCATTTAACCAAGGCATAATCAAATCATATTCGGTAGGTCGACATGGCCCATTCAGGTAGTACTGTCTACGAACTATTTCACGAATATTAGGGTCATAATTTATAATCCTAGGTCGCAATCCCGGGTCAGAAGGAAGGTCAGGTAAATCACCATTATCAATCTTGTTTTTAATTGGCTTGTTTGATCCTTGTCCAACATTAGGCTCATTGTAAATCGGTGTTGAAGTTTCTGTAGAATCATTTACTCCGACAGACTCATTAATTGGCATTGGATTTTCTGCCAAATCGTTTACTCCGACAGGCTCTTCCACCCTTGGCCGTTTTTTAAAATACTTAAGCATTGCTGATATAAACAAAATTTAAACTTTAAGTTTCTTTTTGATAAACAAATCATATAAAGAAGAAAAAAAACCAATGAAGTTAACTAGTTAAGTAAGTTACAAATTAAAACAACAAGTTTATTGGAAATAAACTAAAAAAAGCCAAACATTAAATTTACCCAACTTGATTTAGACATGTAAAACAAATCATATAAATAAGAAAAAAAAATCAACGAAGTTAACTAGTTAAGTAATTACAAAGTAAAACAGCAAGTTTATTCGAAATAAACTAAAAAAAGCCAAACATTAAGTTTACCCAACTTGATTTAGACATATAAATAACAAGTTAAACATTTTATAAACAACCTACTAACAAACTAACTAATTTAAAAGCAGCCATGAGCCATTCATCCATTATTGACGATTCAATGAGAATTTATCTTAAAAAATAACTAACTAAAATTTCCCCAAAATTACATGGTACCTAGCTTTTTTCTAATAAAATGCTATTAAAAAGTACCATAACTTTTTTAATTAATTAACGATTGTTAAGCAAATAAGGATAGAATCAATAAATTACAATAGATTATTAATTTTGTAAAATAGTTAAGTAGTTAGAATAAAAAAGAAAGAGGGAAAAATAATTTGACTGGTGATCGTATAGGCAATTGAGTTTGTGGTTTGTTAGTGTTAAGATCCGATAGCCGCTTATACAGAGAGAGGATTTTGTATATGTATAATGGATCTGAAAGATACAAACTCTCTATTTACATGTAATGTCAATTTTGTAATTAACTTAATACCCATGAGTATTTTGGTAAATTTTATGAGAAAGTGAGAGGGGTCAGCTGACCCCTTTAGACCTATACAGTTCCGCCCCTGAGTGTACCTTATAAAGACATATCGGTTCACTCATTGGTACACCTTAAAAACACATCTACTTTATCCGTTCACATTTAATTAATTGTCTTGCATTTGAGAATTACCAAACTTAAGGGGACAACAATATGATAGTATCTCATTTTTTCATGTTTTTTGAAGTCTACCCTTACAATGTTTTTAATATTTAAAATTCTAAAAGTTGTTTAGACAAATGTGAAAATGTAAATGCACAAGAAGTTACATCTAGGAAATTGAAGAAATGAAATAATGGAATATGTATAGTCAAGTGAAATAATGTCGTTTTTTTTTTGGTTGTATGTATATCGAATATAACATGTTAGAGTGACAAGTGAGAGGTATAGTCAAGGTGTATTTCCGGCAGGGAAAGTAGGGTTAAACAAGCATAATATTATAGATAAATATTATGTAAACCTTATTATACAGATCATCATGTATTTAGCAGTAGTTTGAACACGTGCAAAAAACCCTTCAAACTCTCTTGCAAAGCTTCTTCTTCACAAATACATTCTCACCACATTTTCAAAAGGTTTTTTTCAATTTTACTTCTCCTTTAAACTGATTGTTTTTTCTGCTTTTTTAACTACATTTATCAGAACAACCAAACAAGGATCAAAGGTATCCTTATATATGCATGCGTGTATGTTTAACAAGGGCGAAGCCGGAAATTGTTCTAATTTTTAAGGCTGCTGAGTTTCCATAAATTACTAAATTAAGTGAAATAAAAGAATGTGAGGTGTCAAATTACTGTTTTTCACATATTCTATTTAAAATGCATGGTCAAGAATTAAAATAGTCACTATTTTTGAAATTATGAGAGGGGGTGGGGGATGAGGAATGTCCTGGCCCCAAGATCTATATCTAGGTTCGGCGTGCATATATAATGTATGTATATACACACACAACATAATCACAAACTAGAACAATGGTCATCTATGCAACTGTTCTATCCAATAACATGTCAATTGCACTCGTTTACAATTGAAATGCATTAATTGCAACCAATACTTGCATAACAAAAACATCACAAATTATTAAGATATAGAACATCACACTGTATGCTATTTCATGTAAACTTATCATTTAACCACGGCATAATCAAAGTCTTATTTTGATAAGGTATGTGTTACAATCTATTCAAGTGTATACTTTATCAGCTATGAATCCACCCAAACAGGTTATTAAAAAAATTGATCAAATTTTGGCTAAATTTTTATGGGGTTCTTCTGAATTAGTCAAAAAACATCAGTGGATTAAATGGAAGAAAGTATGTACTCCAGTAGAGGAAGGTGGCTTGGGATTAAGAAGTTTCAATGATATTTCAATGGCTTTTGCAGCTAAACTGTGGTGGAATTTCAGAACTAAAAACAGCTTGTGGTCTAATTTCATGAAAGCTAAATATTGTAGAAAAATGCATCCTAATTGTGTTACTAATGGGAAAGGGGATAATGCTTGGTCAAGAATGTTAAAGATGAGGAATGAAGCTGAAAAACATATTGTTTGGCTAATAGGGGAAGGAAATTTTTCTCTTAATCTAGATAATTGGTTAGGTACATGACCATTGATGGATGCTTTTTTGGATGATAATATCAAGGCTGCAGAGGTGATAACAAATGGAGACTGGAATAAAGAGAAAATTACAAATATTATTCCTCTACATTTGAGACATTTGTTTACTAGTGATATTTGCATTAATGATTTAAGAAAATACCCCTATTTGGAATATGAACACAATGGGAAATTTCAGTTTAATTTCAGCTAAGGAACTACTGAGAAATAAGAATCCAATAAATTGGATTAGCAAGTTGTGTTGGGATAAATTGATACATGTGAAGATCTCTTGTTTTATATGGAAATTCTTCAATAAAGCTCTTCCATTGGATCCTGCTATTCAAAAATTGGGAATAATATTAGCTTCTAAGTATGAATGTTGTGGCTGTTCTGTTGAAGAATTAGAACATTTATTTAGTAATGGTCCTATAGCCAAAGAAGTGTGGAATTTCTTTTCTAAGTTAATGGGTGTTATAAACAGTCCAGACCTGGTGAGGGGCAAATTCATAACCTGGTGGGCACAGTCAGATAGTGTAAATTTTAAATTACAATGGAAACTCTGCAAAATTATCCCAGTGTTTATAGTTTGGGAAATTTGAAAAGGAAGATGCAGTAGTAGATATAATAATATCAAAATGAATGGAGCAAGGATTTGTGAGAATGTTAGTAATTTGATCAAAGTTTATTCCAGCAAGGATAAATGTTTTCCTTCCAATTTTGATATCAAAATTGGGATTAATGCAGTGGTGCAGTCCAAAAAGAGGGTGAAAGTAGTAAAATGGTTATGTCCACCTAAGGGATACAACAAAATTAATATTGATGAAAGTTTCAGAAAATTGACTAATAAAAGTGGTGTTGGTGGTATCATGAGAAATGATCAAGGCAAATTTATATTAGGGTTTTACACCTCAATTACAAGTAGCTCTGGGCTTGAATCAGAGATAAAAGCTTTATTATTGGAGGTTCAAATTATTGGGGATTCTAACACAATTTTTGAATCAGATTGTTTACAAATGGTAAATATTATTCAAGGGAAGAGTAAGTGTCCATGGATGTTACTATATCTAATGGATCAAATTAAGCAGCAATTCAACAGTCGAGAATTAACAATTAAACATACTGAGAGAGAAGGTAATAAAGCTGCGGATTACCTGGCAAATTTGGGCTGCGATGAAGATCCAATAATTTCAAACAGAATAGAGGAATTTCCAGATTATTTCAGAGGGTTAATTATTACTGAAGTTATGGGATTGTCTTATTTACGAATCAAAGATTGAAGAAATGAAGAAGAGCAATGAAGAAGAAATGAAGAAGAGAGATGGTCTCTCTCTGTAGAAGAAATGAAGAGTTGGAAAAAATGAAAGGTTTCAGTAGAGTTAGATAAGGGACACGTGTATATATTTTCAATTTCTTCATTTTAGTCCTAAAGTTTCAGTCGGTTTGCTGTTTGCAGCGTTAAATTGTAATAATGACGTTTTTCTATTTGGTTTATTAATAAAATTATGGGATATCCCACTGTTTATTTAAAAAAAATAATCAAAGTCAAGTACTCTCTTCATGAAAGGACAAACTCGTAAACCTTTATCTCATTAGGGAGAGACTTAGCAACACTCTCTCTCCATAGACCTCTTACCCCACGTCATCAACTTTGGGCACTCTGATCAGTGTTAAGGTTGTCACATGTCTCATAAGCATAAAACCAATTGTAGAAATTCACGAGTGATATATCAACGTATCCACATGCATTTCTAGCAAAGAATGGTTCGTCAGTCGTCACCAAGTTCTTTCTGAATAACTTAACGTGTTGGATGAGCTTTTCCATGCCTGCTTCTAGCGACTCACCTTTAGATTTCCAGACTCTGTGTCTAGATCAGTTTATCTGCGTAAGACACTCTACTAGATTCAGTTCAACGGAACAGTAAAATGCAACTAATCCATAAACACTGTTTTTTGGGCATTTTCTGGGCTTTGTATTAAACAAAAAGCGATAAGAAATGTAGATAAGCTACTGCAAGTTAAAAGTAAAGAAAAATAAAAAGATTTCATCATTTTTCATCCCCTAACCAGCCCACAAGGAGGTCATGTACACTGGTGGAGTTGATAAGATTTGTTCCTGAATTGTGAAAGAGATCACCCCTAAGTATGTACAGTTTCACTCAATACCGCAGGAAATTGTTACTAACAATTAAGGCCACAATTTCCTTCCTAGACATCTTATGTTCTTGTGTATTTGACTACATCAGTATGGGATTCTAACCTCTGTTTTAAAATTCCCGCTACATAACGCGAAATAGCGTTTTTTTGGTAAAAAAACGTAACGAAAAATCACGATTTTGGGTGGAATTGTGCTAAAATCGTGCTATATGGGACCAAAAGCGCAAAAATCGCGAAATATTGGGCTAATAGCGTAAATAGCAAGTTTTTTTTTTTAAAAAAAACAGCAACTGTTAAACGACATCGTTTAACAGAAACTTTAGAAACTAAAGTAAACTCATCCTCTCTCTAAACTACAGTACACCCAAACAATCATCGCTCTCACCTCTTTTCATCTCTCCGACCACTGTTAATCTGAATCATGAAGGAGTCATCCTCTGCAGGTCACTCTTTTTTCCTTCTATATATATATATATAATATATAAATATATTGTAATGAGTTTTTGAGATATTAACCCACTTTTGATCATTAAAGCTGAAATTGACTTCTGTATATTACTTGCAGTACAGAACAAAGCCACAATACTTGTTTTTTTTTTTTAATTACACATCTACAACTTAAAATATAGTATCAAAAGAAATACCAATTCAAGATAGATTGATAGTTGTTGTGTAAAAAAATTTATTTTTATTAACTGCGAAAATAAATACTCCTATTAGACAAATTAAGACAATAACATATTATGTTTAGTAGTTTACAGTGTGTGTATATATATATGTATGTAACATGTCAAGGCGTTCTATTTTCTAGCAGAAGGTTGAATTTATTAGCTATTTATTTTACACAAATTTGAATAAAATCCCAATATTTATCATTTATCAGTCACAATTGATCTGAATATTGTAATCTCATACCTTTTAATTTTATTCCACAAATATTTGATTATTTACTCTCTTAATGGGGATTTTTTTTTAGGTATAAATAATGAGCTGATAACGCTTGGTTTGAAAAAGTGTATGGATAGAATGATAGTTGGAAGTGATCGTATCAAAGCTGAGGTACAACTGGACAAGTTTGACCGTAAAATGGGCAGGTTCGGATGTGACATGGCCATGAAAACCAAGAAAAAACGATCACCAGGTCAGTTTTACTTTTAGCTTCAACATTAAATTAGCTTGAACATTACATTAGTTTCACTTTTTTACACTTAGCATATTTATAAGTTACTGTGTTAACAAAAATAATTTTATTTCAGTTATTTGGTGGGAAAAATATGGAACCGAAACACCAGAGTTGATGAAGTTTGCGATCCAAGTTCTTTCGCTCACATGTAGTGCATCGGGTTGTGAACGCAATTGGAGCACTTTTGAATCCGTAAGTTACTGTGTTTTCAAATATTTGTCACTTGAATGCTATTTTGTCCCTTTTCTTCTTCTTATCTGTTTAGACTTTAGAGTTTGTATTAAATATTGTTGAATCACTTGAAGGCTTTCAAGTATCTTTCACTTCTTCCAGCATGCAGTCTCAAATTTTGAAGAAAATTTAATTGCAATTATCATTATGGGAAAAATGATGCAGCTTAAAAGCTGAAGATAAATTTTGATGTTCAAAATGGCTTTATATATGATTGCTATAAATTGCTCCTTCCAATAGTATTTGTATTCTGGTAGTTGCCCTTTAGCTGATTATTGTCTTTATTTGACACAGATATGTACCAGTAGAGCGTGTTGATTATCAGTATGTAGATAATGTATTGAATATTTCTGGGGTGAGGTTTTCAATTATTGAAACTTAGTCCTTCTTTGTTTAGCGTATCGTTTTTGTATGAATTAGCTGTCTAGCAATGTCTTTATTCTCAGAGTCATAGGATTTTGTCCTATTATTTAGTCCGTTGAACCGTTGCTACTACTTGGCTTTAAGTCGTATTAAAATTGAATTAAGTTTCCGTTAGTAAAACTTATATGTAAGCTTTGAGGGATGACATGTAATTTGTTTGCGTGGTACGAGATTTATGTCCATTACTCTCATCTATTGCTGTTGAGAGAGATAATTTCAAATGTGTAACACAAGTGACATGCATCTTACACCAAATGAAGCCTAGTGAATGATGAGTTGAATTATTTGGAAACATATTTGAGCTCTGTATGATGAGTTGAATTATTTGGAAACATGCATCTTACACCAAAAAGCCTAGTGTTCTTTACTGCTGTGTATAAATAGTTAAATACACCATATCTTTGGACTTTGGCTTGGTTAACGCCTCAAAATTGCTCTTGCAGTTCTTTTCTTTCATTGAACGGTCTATACATCGTGTTGTTTTTCACTTTTTAAGTTTGTTAACATAATTAGTATAAATTGTATTACTATCTAATGTTATATTGTTATATATTTAGACCAAAAAAAAGTACACCGCAAAGCGCTATGTAGCAACGCTATTTGCGCTTTTAGCGTTTCTCTCGAAAAAATGCTACGATAGCGTGATAACGCTATTTAAAATACTGATTCTAACAGAGTAAAAATTCCATGGTTAGATTCGTCTGTCATTTTCTAGTGGTAAGAGATTTTAATAACATTATGTATGTGCACTGTTTCGCTCATACAGACGAACTGGATGAGAATAAACTTCAAGAATTTGGGACAACAACTTTGCAAAGAGCAGGATTAAGATCCAGGTTCAGGTGATTAATTCTTTGAACAAATTCAGAGAGTTGTGCCAAATCCTTACACTTTTTAAAAACTGAAAATTGTTAGATTCATAGGAAAATAAAATCAGAACATAAGCACAAAAGATTTCTCAAGCTCCTGTCCCTGCCCATTCATTAGCAAAGATAACAAGTTGGATTAAAAAATTGAAAGGACAGACGTAAACAGAAATAATCTAGAAAATGATACTAGTTAATCGCCTTTAGTATTTATGAAACTGGTGCTGACATGCGTACCCTCTCCACTCCCTATTCGTCACCACAAAAGAATTAAGCATCTAATACTGACAATACACCATTTTTTCCGTTTACCAAGTATTATCTCCCGTTACAACTTAAACATATACCATTTCCTATAGAAGCAATCATAAAATTTGCACTCTAATTATATGTTTGTTTTGCAGGACTGTCAGACACTAGAGTACTGGACTATCAGTTTATCTTATACCTCCTGTTTCATCTATTTAATCATTTTATGTGCTGGAAAACTAATTTTCCCATCAGACTTCTACACACACACAAAAATCCGGACAAACCAACGACATGACTCGTTATATCAGAAGTCAATCCCTCTTCATATTAATATAACACACTAGTGTATCTACTGACTGATAAACTCACCTGATTAATGATAGCGCAACCTGGCATCAGTCATGTTACTTGTAGATATAGCTCTGTTTCTTCTGCTCATTTTACTTTATTAATAACGAACCTTTGCCTGCCTACCTTATAACCTCAGCTGAATCGTTGTCTTTTAATTAAAAATGCTATAATCTTTTGTTCTGCAACAAAACTAGCCTTTTACTTGATAACTACAACCTAACAAGAGAAAATCTTTCAAGGTTTAGTTTATTGAAAAACTAGCATTTTGGCCAAATCAAGCAAAACAAACAATTAAACACAAGTAAGCTAATAAAGCCTGACCATTTAAGGTTTGGTGAAGCTTATAGAATGGCTCTTCTGCTATTTTTTCTTGCTTAGAGCTTACAAATTTATCTGTGTATCTACTAAAGTGAGATTTTAACTCTTGTTTTAATAATACCATTTCTTGACACCATACAAAAAACTGGCACTTCGCTCAATAGCTACCCAAACAAGCCAAAAAATCTTATTTGAAGGCTAGCTTGGTTGGGACCAACCACAACCAAACAGGCAACAAACTAGCATTACAGTATGCCCACATCCTGGCCCCTCATATAAGTTGCTCTATAACCTATTTTCAGTACCATATTAACTTTAACACTGTTACCTCATTCTTTTGCAACCTATTGAGAAGCGTCCTACTGTGGCATTCCAAAACACAATGTTCATCAGGTCATTTAAAGAAAAATATCACAAACTAATTATGATAATGTCGTTAAACTTACTTTAAAGAGAAAGATGCCACTACTGATACAGTAATAGCAACTAAATTCAACAAAGTCGTCCCCTTCTTCTGATTGTTTATCACTACCGAGCAATCAGACATTCTAACCAATCCTCACCATGGTTTCGTGTACCGAGACAACTACCTTACCATGGTTATGTGCATGTTAGCATATAAGAAATATGGAAAAAAAGGTGCTAAGTATTTATATGAATGAAAGATACATTAAATTGCTGGTATTTATTAGTACAATTGGTATGTTTTAGCATATATCAAGATACATACTACTCCAACCGTCCCAAGAAGAAGTCCCATTTAATTTTTTTCCTGTCCCAAATTATAGTCCTATTTCCATTTTCAAGGTGGGAGTACGACTTATTTGAGTTCTTGGTTCTGTAATCCTATGTACACAAGTGACAAGACAAAACTGTACTTGTAAGTTTCATATATACCTAATACGTGAAGATTTCTGATAGAGCTGTAGCCTACGCACATGATATACTCTAATATGAATATCCCTGAAGGGCAACAGCGTCCGACTAACTTTCCAGTTATGCACCAATACTATCATACCAGGCAGCAAACATGTAACTCCATTCCTGAGATGAAATATAACAATCTGACCCGATAGTTGAAGTTATGTTGACATGGCATCATCTGCGAAAGATCCTCCTAAAGAGCTTGAAGGAATTAAAACTGTTAACGTCTGCTGAAGTACCACATTAAAAAACTCCAACTCTTCACTTATTTCGCTATTAGCATCGTCTTCTGCTAAAACTTGAGTACCAAGCACCAGTTTGAAACCCTCTTCAGAATGCAAAACTTCAAGATCTTTGATATTGGCAGGTATGAATTGTTGTAATACAATCGAAATACGTAAAATTGCGCACAAAATCCTGAACTTCTGTTTAAACTCTTTCGTAAATCCTTCCAGAGAATGATGACCCATCTTTGGAAATTTCTTTCTGTGATATTTACACAGTAGAGCTACAATCTTAATTTCATCTAAATCAAATCCATGAAGATGGCCGCCATTCATGATAATGCGGTAAGACTGCTTATGATAACCCTTCTTTCCGGTTACCACTCCAACGCTATGTAGTAAACAAGCAGCTTCGAGATATTCAATATCACATTCATTAAACAAGATCCCCAGTTTATTCCATTTCCTTACACTTTCAAACATCTCCTTCGCAACAGCAGCACAAAGAGTCGCAAACCTCATTTTCTTCTTGCTGTTAAACCTGCTAGCAAGGCAAATCACAGACCGCCATCTGGCATCTGCATTCAAATCGTAGTTATCTAAAGAACCCGTTAATCTCTCAGCAATCACACCCTCACAAAGCGAATAACGAGAAACCTCCATCACATTAATCCTTAACATTCCAAATATTTCCTCCAATAACACCGCACCCGCCACAATAAACCCCGCTCGCTTCTTAAAGATCTTCTCTTTCTCCATTTCGCTATCCTCCCAGCAAAGCTTTTTCACTAGATAACTCAAATCTCCCATGCTAAACTTCCAATCTCGCGTATACAAAAAACTAGAATCATTTATCAAACTCCCCTCCTTTCCATAACCATTATAAATAGCCTTCTCAACCGCACGAATAGTACCCGACGAGCCAATAACAACTTCAAAACCATGTTTCTCCACTTCCTCAACCAACCCTGATTGCCTAACCACGCCACGTATGTGTTCACGCATTTCATCAATCCTATCGGTTTACCCGAATTCTCTAGTTAGACTAACATGACCAAGAAGCAACGAAACACAAAACAAAACACGACCACCTACCCCAACAACAAATTCCGTCGATCCACCACCAATGTCAATGACTAAAATTATTTTAGTGTTATAACTAGGGTGGTAGTGAAGGACTCCTAAGTAAGTGAGCCTTGCTTCGTCCTCCCCGGACAAAACTTCGATTTTGAAACCATGACCCATTGTTTTATGAAGGGTGTCGATGAAATGTGATTGGTCACGGGCTTGGCGGATGGCGGAGGTGGCAACGTGGCGAGTGTGTGAAGGGAGGATGTCGTGGGAGGCGAGTAAGGTGTGGAAGTGGCGGAGAGCGGAGACGGCGGCCGTAGGGGAGATGGCGGAGGAGGAGAGGACGACGGCGGAGTTAATACGGAGGATGGGTATGAACCGGTCGGTCACGATAAGGAGCTTGAAAGAGTTGGTGCCCATGTCGATTGCCGCAAATAGATGGTTTCCAGCCATTTTCTTTATTTCTATCATCTAGGCCTATGTTTGGCGACAGATTTGCTAAAAAATCAGATTTAACAAAAAAATTGTTTAAAAATACAGATTCTGAATTTTTTTGGATAATTTAGCCAAAGAATCTGCTTTTAAGAAGCTAAATAATCCGACTCTACAAACACCGACAAAGAGCCCAGAAATCAATAATCAGAATATGCTTTTTAGAAGCTAAACTTTTGATGAAATGTTTTTACCCCAAATTGTTATTAGCCAAAGAATATGCTTTTTAAAATCAATAATTAGAAAATCAGCCTAGAAAATATATTACCAAACCCAGCCTAAGACTAAGAAGCCGGAGCCAAATGAGCTAATCTCCTTATGTGCCACTATTATAAAAAAGAAGACATTCACAAAAATAAAAAAGATTTCACTTTTCAGCAATGATCGCCGGCATGAAAAAATTCAATCTTGTAGCTGCATAGAACAAAAAAAAAAAAAAAACTTTTGGAAAAAAATATCCTCGTCGAACCGTCACACTAGCTAGCAGCAGGGACGGAACCAGAGACTTGGGAGAGGCTGAAACCCTAATTTTGGTAAACGAGGGGATGAAATGCTAATTTTTAATCGAATTACAAAGGAAAAAGTCAAAAACTTACTTTTTAATCAATTTTTATCAAATTAGGTGGGGATGCAATAGGACTCAAGACTTGGTTTTTGTTATTTATAATATATAATATACTCATATTTTTATATATGTCCTATTAACATGTTTATCGGCACCATCTGTCCAAATTAACCGTTAAACAAGATATATCTTGATTATAATCATGGAATTATCAATAGTTATTTCATCCTATATTTAAACCTATTATAATAATATAATTTATTATTTTATCAAATATAAAACTATTTCAAGATGAAATTATATTAATATTTCGGTTAAAATGGCCAAATATGTGGTCTCGATTGGGTTATAAATGTTAGTATTATATATTTAGGGATAAATTGGTAACCAATGAATAATTGGAAGCAAAATCCAATATACTAAATTGAGGAAGACCATTTTTATTATAAGACTACTTGAGGAATGATCCAGAGAGTGCCCATATTTTAAGTGAGTTATACGTATTAATGTTAAAAGATAGTTTAAGCAAGCCTCTAACCTCAACTACTACACTCAATACTGCTGCTTTGCAACTGCATGTTTGACTATACCAAAAAAAAAAACATAAACAGAAGGACATAAAGATCATAAGACAAGAGAAACATGTTGATGTATCAAGAAATGACCAAAAAAGAGAGAGTATATTTGAAGGGTCCTTTTTATAAAGACAGAGCTTGGAATTTGTTTTAGTTTTCATTTTTTAGTATTGATTGAGCGGCTTGATGGACAAACTCTTTTAAGTTATTGAATTCCATACCAGAAAGGCAGAATGGTTCATGTCATTCTCCAGATTCGTACAACATTTACTAGTTATATTAATCTTGTAGTGTGTGATATGTAAAAAATAATTCAAAATTGGCTTTTATTCTGCATGTGGTGGAAATGACTAGCTGGAACTTCATATACACCATGTGAAAGAAGCTGCAAGAGTTGTTAAGATTCTGTCATTGCTTGATCCAAAGACCGGAAAAGAAACTAAGAAGGCCCCAAGGATTTTAATGGCAAAGCAACGGGCTGTAATTGAGGTTTGTTTTTATTATTCAATTTTTTTTATAATATTATAATTTGGTCCTACCTATAAATGAATTTTGCAAAAAGTATTTCGGTTGGATCAATGGTGATTGGTGAGCACCATCACATTTTGGTAATTTGGTCCCAAATGTATATGAATTTTGCAAAAAGGACCCAGGTTGGATTAATAGTAGTCGTCCACCTCAGCTTGTGTCATGTTTTTGGGGTAAGTTCTCATGGAAATGTTGATCAATGGTAACAGTCCTTTGTCTTAAATACAAATTTTGCCCCCTTTCCCATATAATGGATTCAAGGTCAAGTTCATCCCCCGGCTATTTGTTTTATGGGAATATTCGGTAACTGGTTGGAAGTTGAATCTGGAATCTCAAGAACGAGAAAATAAACTTCACGGCAATCAAATCTTTTAACTTTTTATTTTTGCCTTTTGTTCATCACCCTATTCTATTCAAACCATTAGAACCAGACTTTAAGCTCTTATTGTGAATTTGGTGTATTACAGGTAGCTATTCAAGAAGGTGTTTGCGTGGCAGAGTTTTCTTCATGTAAAGCTCTTGGCAGAGTTTTCCTTCGAGCCTTGGGAAGGACAATTGCTGTTGGTGTTGACATGTTGTCACTCGAATTGTTAAAGATCAATAGTGATTCATTTGGTGCGCTGAACCTTTTTTCCTTTTCTTTGTTCGTTTTGTTAATGTGATGTATATTACGCTCTGACATTGTATATGAGAGGAATGATCAAAATTTTGAAACTTCTTACTGTTACAATCTTGGATGAATATGGCTTGCTTGGTTGTAGCTTTTAAGTTTGTTTTTTTGGGCTTTATAGTACACAGAAAAACAAAATTAAATTTATATTGAAATATTGTCACTAACCATGATTCAAAATCCAGCATTCCAAATTTTCAACTTCATAGATTTAACAAAACTGAACAACACTACACAAATGATAAGAGAAAAACTTCATACTGTTCTTGCTTTTATATTTATTGAAATTGGCTTATTACGCCGCTAAAATAAAAACTTTCCCGCATTCTTTTCTCACCAAACATCACTGCCACATCCAATCTACCGAATTCACATCCGAGGACGACATCATAACCTCCCTGTGGCGAACCTGAATATGCTTCTTCTCACCTTCTTACAAACTTCCTCTAAAATCACCATAAAAGTACTCCATAGTTCACGCACTTAACATGGAATTAAACATGAGACAGAACTATAAGCTGATTGCTGAAGATGGGTAGTGTTTATGCATGTAATAAAAACATGTAATTACATTTTATATGGCTATAATTTTGTTGGGAAATAGCAGTCGGTGTCTATGGATTTGTCTTGTAAGTTCAATATTCTGCAGCTTGAAGCAAAACTTGAAAGACAAGGTCTATCCAGGTCTAATTTGTACCTTAGTAGTAACAAAAATTTGTTATTTAACACTTGCAACCATCAAAAACAAAAATAATGAACATTGTAATAACACTTACATTAAAGCTGTGTACACGGCATCATCAAAGTAATAGTACTTAAAAACAGAATATTGTCATAATTATGCGCTCAACCAGAAATTCCGCGCTCAACCAGAAATTCCAACACCATTCAAGTTCTAGTTTCACAAGCTCATAATACTAGCAATTACTAGAGAAGGACTATGTTAAAACGTTCTCTTGCTTCTCAATATGTAGATACTCATTCCATCATTTAGCGTGCTTCGTACTGAACAACTGCAACAACAAAATAAGGCGAAATCAGCAAGTAAATCCAACCATCGTAAATTTTAACTAATGCGTTAATATAGCATACACTGCAACTATTTTCTCAATCAATTATTCACGTCACTTTGTACTTGGCATACTGTATTGTTTAAAAGAAAATCTTACCTTCAGATAATTAATAGCAACACACACTAAATTAAAATATTTTATTCATTAATGAACTATATAACGAACAGCAGCATATATTGTGATAAATTAGAGATGGTCAAATAACTAATTTAGTGAGATAATCAGTGAGATAAACAGAAGCTTACTTCTGCGGGTTCGCTTCTTGTACAAAATGCGGTACCCACACTCACGGCATTGAATCACATCTCCAGACTTCAGTGTGTTTTCCTGCCCACAATCTACGATAGAAGAAAACTACAATTTTAGTTTACCATCAATTAATTTCTAAGTGCTTTACGAATGAGATACATAAAGATAAAAACACAAACATTTGAAGACAATCTAAGAGGGGCAATATCAGGATTAAGGATTATAATATACAGTGTGGCAAAAACAAGCTTGAAAATATTCAATACAAACAGCTTTGCCTTGTCTTGCAAGAATGAATGAGAAACAAACTGGTGTTCTTATTTCTTATTAATTTGTTTTCAAAAGCTGTTTCAAATACAATACATAGGAGAAGATACAAACATGCCATGATTAAGGAGAGTGTATCAAGTAGATAGGAGAGACATGATCGATTCTGAATTAATTCGTGTTTCTAATTCAACAATTAACAATTATTAAATGCCACCAACACTTAAATTACAAAAGAAGAAGTTGGGTTTAAGAATGAATGAGAAACAAACTGGTGTTCTTATTTCTAACTAATTTGTTTTCAAAAGCCGTTTCAAATACAATGCATAGGAGAAGATACAAACATGTCATGATTAAGGAGAGTGTACCAAGTAGATAGGAGAGACATGATCGATTCTGAATTAATTCGTGTTTCTAATTCAACAATTAACAATTATTAAATGCCACCAACACTTAATAAATTACAAAAGGAGAAGTTAGGTCTAAGCTGTTGTTTCTAGAAAAGGACTAAGTTTCAAGAGAAACCTCTATATGCAAGAATCCTCTCTACAAGATGATTACTTACAATTTCCCCATAATATAAAACCAAAAATTAGAACTACTTCCAATCTAAAGTGATGTACAACCAAGTGAAAGTAGGACTGGAAAGAACGTAATTTCAGGTATATTCCAATAGACATGGAATAGCATGTCGGAAACATAACGTAAACAGGAGACAGTAAAAAAAGAGAAAGTACACTCTGAACCTATGTTAACCTAAGGTAATGTAATGTGGTGTTTCATATCATGGCATTCTTTCAGAACATTCACAATTATAAACATGTCATCAGTCGAAATGTTTCCAACTCTTTTCAGTGCTTTTAGAAAGGTACACTTTGAACCTTCACATTTAAGGCTTGTTTGATTGCATCTTTTCAGCTTGACTCTTTCACTAATAAATAAAACTCAACTTGCCACGAAAAGCTTAAAGCTAAGCTTTTATAGTCAAAAAAGTTAAGTAGTTTCAAACCAATGTCCTTTAACCTCAAATAAGTCAACATCATTATCAAACTAAGCCTTAATTGCAAAGCTTTTGGGGACCATAATAAACCATAGGAGAAATCACACTTATTAAAAATAAGCCAACTTCATTTCTTAGAATATGCAAGCAACCAAACCCAACTTCTCTAAGTTTGCCAGTTATAGACCAAGATTGCACCTTTCAACAGTTTAAGCAGAACCCAATAAAAATAAAGCTCTGTTCTGGAATATTAAACCATTTAAAATTAATAAACAACCCTTTCTCCTAAAGTTCAGAGTAATTATCAGAAGGTGAGAATAAATAAAGGACTTGTCTATATTTCTTAACCACATAAAAGCATCAACACACATATACACATATACATGCATACATATATCGATTTTCAACAGTTTAAGCAAAACTCATATTTTATTTTTCTGGGATAATTAAACTTTTTAAAAATTAATAAACAACCCTTTCTCCTAAAGTTCACAGAGTAATTATTAACAGATGAGAATAAATACAAGAGCTACCTATATTTCTTAACCACATAAAACATCCATACACACAAACAAAGCCTTAATCATAAGAAACCATATGAGAAATCACGCTATTTCAAAAAAGCCAACTTAATTTCTTAGAATATGCAACCAAACAAACAAACAAACAAACCCAACTTCTCTAAGTTTGCCAGTTATAAACCAATACTTCCCATCTTTTGATTTTCAACAGTGTAAGCAAAACCCTTTTTTTTTTGGAAACAGAGTATTAAACCCTTTTAAAAAAATCAATAAACACCCCTTTCTCCTAAAGTTCACAAAGTAATTAACAGATGAGAATAAAGAGTTGACTATATTTTTTAACCACATAAATTTTTTCTGTTCTGGGAGTAATTAACCCTTTAACCTAAAGTTCACAGAGTAATTAACAGATGAGTATAAATAAAATAAGTTGTTAACCACATAAACACACACACACACACATATGTATATATAAGAAGAATAAATAAAGACCTCCACAGATGTAGCTCACGGGTTCAGGTTGAGGAGGATCCATGCTTTACACAGCTCTGTAAAAATCAATTCTAAATCAATAAAAAGTACAATAAAGTGTAACAAGTTTTATTTATTCGAAATAAAAATTAGATTAAACCAAATAGTGAGAACTGACTTTAGAGAGAGAGAGAGAGAGAGAGAGAATGGGGCTCAGACAGGATTAGGGTTTATGATAAATAGAGAGAGTAACTTCATATTTAATTTTAATAAAGTAGTAACAAAAAATACTTATAATTTTAACCACTCACCTATCCGATATCAATACTTTCGATTTTGGTCAGGTCGGTTTCGGTTTTGACCGGTTTAAAAAAACTTCGATCGGGTTTTTTTATGATTTTTTTATAAAATAACCAAACCATATCCATATATTTGGTCGTGCCTTCGGTTTTCGGTTCGATCGGTTTTGACCGACTTATAAGATTTTAAAAAAAAGACATTCTTTAATGTTTCAAAACATTTTTCCTAGAACTTTAAGTTAAACATTTTACCTAGTATATTTTGTACTATTAGTAGCCTAACAAATAGTATATTAACCTTTTTTATATGTTAGTTTTAATAATCACCTATTATTTATGCAATCTTTTAAGATCTAACTTAAGACATCATATTTTAATATGGGATACATATATGTGATAGTATATTTTGTATTATTTGTAGCCTAAAAAAGGGTATATAGTTATTTTTATATGTTAAGTTTAAAAATCACCTATTATTTATACAATTTTTGATCTAAAATCAAAAGAAAATATACATAGTTATAAAGTATTAATATACATGATCATGTTTCATGATTTTTTTTAATTAATATGTAAATCTTATAGAATGAAGATGGACAATATATTGTTAGAAATACTTCTATAATACTAATATACTATTATATATTTATATTATATGTTTTTCGGCTATTTTTCGGGTCTAACGGTTTTGTACGGTTACAGGTTTTCGGTTCGGGTACACAATTATAATTTTAAAAACCAAACCCTAACCATAACCAATGACTTCGGTTCACTATATAACTAACTTCGGTTATAGATCGGTTTTCAGTTTTCGGTCGGTTTTCGGTTTTAGGTCAAAATTGTCGGCCCTAAAGGTCCATATAGGTTATATACTATACAGTTTAATATATGTACTTGTAATATTTCAATTTTCATGATTAAGGGGTCATTTGGTAACATATTTTTTAGTTGATTTTTGGATTTTTGATTTTAAAAATATGCGGGTGTTTGAAAAGCCAAATTATTTAGCTTCTAAAAAACAGATTTTCAGACTGAAAAAGCTAAAAAAACTCAGATTTTAAAATTCTAGATTTTTAGTGGGTTTTTAAAATATGATTTTTGACAAAAAAACATGTTACATGTTTCATGGACCAACCCTATATGTAATCTATAACCCAAAAATAAAGAACTAGGAAAATATTAGGAAACCTTTAGAGAGGTCGATCATTAAATAATGGCAACGATAACTAAGTTTATTGGTTGGTTCAACTATGATTAGTTGATGCATCCGGTCGATTGAATTTTTTGTCTAGATATTTCATGCATTGTTTGGTTGCATTATTTGATTATTGGAAGATTTATAGTTTTGCTTGGGATGAAATGACACAAAAGTACTATTGGTATTTTGTATTTTCTTGACACAATTATCGCACGACACATATGATACACAAACTAGCATATGTCGTTACCATACAACACTTTTGAAATAGTATGACATCACAAATAAATCTTTTCTCGAACCCTATCAGACTATCATACGACAATTGTAGCAGTGTACCCAGTGGCGGAGCCAGGACTTTAGATTAGTGGGGTCACAATCTTGACAAAATAAATAAAAAAGTTCAAATTAAGAAAAACGAAACTGCAAAAACTCAGACATTGTTATTTAATTTACAATCGACCCCTACGGTCACCCATATCTTGAAAGCGATGCATAATAATATCGTTCGACAAAATTTCAAATATATCTTTTTCAATATAAACTACTAAGCTATCGTTTAACCATTGATCATTCATTCGGTTATGCAATCGACTTTTCACAATTTTCATTCCGAAAAATGTTCTCTCCACAGTGGCAGTGGCAATCGGCAAAATCAAAGCTAAAGTATAGAGTCTATAAATGGATATGACAAATTTCTTCTACTTTCAACCATTAACCGAGTAACATCACTAAGTCCTTTGACGTGAAGAAGATCAACGTATGACCGAAAATCGATAATGAAGGTCTCAAGTTGATTTGATAGTGCTTCAAGATCATAATCGAAAAGTCTTTAGGATACATTTGAGCTAATCGAAGCAACTTTTGGATGTCAAATGAAGCGAAAGATTTTGCAGGATTTACGCATTAAATACAAAGCAATAACTCAGTGTTTGTCTCATTAAATCGGTAGTTTAATTCTTGAAGTTGCATATCTAGGACAGTGTTGAACAACTCGACACGGTAGCGATGATAATTTGACATCTTATAATAGGCTCTGTGTTTTGAAATTCATGTCACCACATATGTGTCGTTTATTCTTGGAACATCAAGAAAATATTTTTCACAAAAAGCTGATACTTCCCCAAGCAAAGAATCCCACCCATCATCTCTCATCTTTTGTAGTCTTTCTTTCGATATGTCGACCAACCTCATAGAATTATTAATGTCTTGATCCTTTCTCTGCAACGCTTGTGAGAACTCATTTGTAATTCCGAGTACCTTTTTCATCAAATGCAATGTAAACACAAATTCAAATGACTTAATTGAATTTAATAGTCGAGATGCTGCAAACTTTTGACTCGTTTCTAAACCGTCCTGCTCTATAACATCAAGCACATCAACCACAGAATCATACAAAATAACCAAGTTAGCAAGAGCCTTAAAATATGATCCCCAACGTGTCTCACCAGTATGAACAATACCCAATTTTTGATTCAAATCGTGCCCACTAACAATGTCTCCGTTTGATAAATCTTCCTTTATTCTAACAATTTATGATTCTCTCACCATATCGTGTCTTTTGCAAGAGCCTCCGACTGTGTTAACAATTTCGGAACTCAAGCTAAAAACCCTTTCAACAATTGTATGTTTTTTTGCAACTACAACTAGTGCTAATTGAAGTTGATGAGCAAACCAATGAATGTAATGTGCAGACTCGTTCTCTCTTAAAATGAGAGATTTTAACCCATTATATACATACCATTCAGTGCCTTTTTAAGTGATTTTGCCGTAATACTCTTTACATGTTTAACACCAAGGAATCTTTCAACAACACATCCTAATTTATCCACAAATCTTAAAACAACCGCCATCTCCTCTTTTGTAGATACATCACGAGCCTCATCAATTAAAATAGAAAATAATCCATTATCAAGTTCTTTAAGCGATATTTGTGGTTTCAGTAGCTGCAACGTTGATTATATCTTTCTGAATTGGCGGAGAAGTTAACTTTAAATTTGCTGGTGCGTTATCGAGAACAACTTTATAGACCTCAACATTATTATCAGCTACAAATTTCAATAAATCAATAAAGATCCCCCGATTATTTGAATCTTCAGATTCGTCATGCCCACGAAACGGAAAACCATGATGCAAAAGCCATCTACTACACTTGACAGAGGAACTAAGTCGAAGCCTATAATCATGTTTTGCTTGCACTGTCAACTTCACAAAACTATTATCAATATGTTGTTCTCACCTAAAAAGGTCATTACATTTACTGACGGATTTCGAATGAGAACTACTATGACCTCCAACATGCTCCCATAATTTCCCCTTTTTTTTCCAATTTGTGAACCCTTCATTAACAAATGTATCACCACATGCTTGGTTACCACATTCATCTTTAAACAAATAACAGTATAGGCAATAAGCAGCGTCTTTTGTTATGCTACTCTAACCAATTAAACACTTTAAACCACAAAGGATTAAATTTTCTTAATTGGCCACTGATTACTGTTTTCTTAAAATCATATTCGGTAGGTCGACATGGCCCATTCAGGTAGTACTGTCTACGAACTATTTCACGAATATTAGGGTCATAATTTATAATCCTAGGTCGCAATCCCGGGTCAGAAGGAAGGTCAGGTAAATCACCATTATCAATCTTGTTTTTAATTGGCTTGTTTGATCCTTGTCCAACATTAGGCTCATTGTAAATCGGTGTTGAAGTTTCTGCAGAATCATTTACTCCGACAGACTCATTAATTGGCATTGGATTTTCTGCCAAATCGTTTACTCCGACAGGCTCTTCCACCCTTGGCCGTTTTTTAAAATACTTAAGCATTGCTGATATAAACAAAATTTAAACTTTAAGTTTCTTTTTGATAAACAAATCATATAAAGAAGAAAAAAAACCAATGAAGTTAACTAGTTAAGTAAGTTACAAATTAAAACAACAAGTTTATTGGAAATAAACTAAAAAAAGCCAAACATTAAATTTACCCAACTTGATTTAGACATGTAAAACAAATCATATAAATAAGAAAAAAAAATCAACGAAGTTAACTAGTTAAGTAATTACAAAGTAAAACAGCAAGTTTATTCGAAATAAACTAAAAAAAGCCAAACATTAAGTTTACCCAACTTGATTTAGACATATAAATAACAAGTTAGACATTTTATAAACAACCTACTAACAAACTAACTAATTTAAAAGCAGCCATGAGCCATTCATCCATTATTGACGATTCAATGAGAATTTATCTTAAAAAATAACTAACTAAAATTTCCCCAAAATTACATGGTACCTAGCTTTTTTCTAATAAAATGCTATTAAAAAGTACCATAACTTTTTTAATTAATTAACGATTGTTAAGCAAATAAGGATAGAATCAATAAATTACAATAGATTATTAATTTTGTAAAATAGTTAAGTAGTTAGAATAAAAAAGAAAGAGGGAAAAATAATTTGACTGGTGATCGTATAGGCAATTGAGTTTGTGGTTTGTTAGTGTTAAGATCCGATAGCCGCTTATACAGAGAGAGGATTTTGTATATGTATAATGGATCTGAAAGATACAAACTCTCTATTTACATCTAATGTCAATTTTGTAATTAACTTAATACCCATGAGTATTTTGGTAAATTTTATGAGAAAGTGAGAGGGGTCAGCTGACCCCTTTAGACCTATACAGTTCCGCCCCTGAGTGTACCTTATAAAGACATATCAGTTCACTCATTGGTACACCTTAAAAACACATCTACTTTATCCGTTCACATTTAATTAATTGTCTTGCATTTGAGAATTACCAAACTTAAGGGGACAACAATATGATAGTATCTCATTTTTTCATGTTTTTTGAAGTCTACCCTTACAATGTTTTTAATATTTAAAATTCTAAAAGTTGTTTAGACAAATGTGAAAATGTAAATGCACAAGAAGTTACATCTAGGAAATTGAAGAAATGAAATAATGGAATATGTATAGTCAAGTGAAATAATGTCGTTTTTTTTTTGGTTGTATGTATATCGAATATAACATGTTAGAGTGACAAGTGAGAGGTATAGTCAAGGTGTATTTCCGGCAGGGAAAGTAGGGTTAAACAAGCATAATATTATAGATAAATATTATGTAAACCTTATTATACAGATCATCATGTATTTAGCAGTAGTTGAACACGTGCAAAAAACCCTTCAAACTCTCTTGCAAAGCTTCTTCTTCACAAATACATTCTCACCACATTTTCAAAAGGTTTTTTTCAATTTTACTTCTCCTTTAAACTGATTGTTTTTTCTGCTTTTTTAACTACATTTATCAGAACAACCAAACAAGGATCAAAGGTATCCTTATATATGCATGCGTGTATGTTTAACAAGGGCGAAGCCGGAAATTGTTCTAATTTCTAAGGCTGCTGAGTTTCCATAAATTACTAAATTAAGTGAAATAAAAGAATGTGAGGTGTCAAATTACTGTTTTTCACATATTCTATTTAAAATGCATGGTCAAGAATTAAAATAGTCACTATTTTTGAAATTATGAAAGGGGGTGGGGGATGAGGAATGTCCTGGCCCCAAGATCTATATCTAGGTTCGGCGTGCATATATAATGTATGTATATACACACACAACATAATCACAAATGCATGTACAATATACATGCATATAAATAAATGACATGTTTAGAATGTATGTATAATAAGAAGTAAAAGAAAAGTGAGACTTACAAATAGCTACGTATCAATTAACTTAATTACAAAAAACTCATATGTGTACTTTTTTTACAATTAGCTACATTTACAATTAATTGCATATGTCATAAAAAAATAAAAATAAATAAAATAAAAATAAATAAAATAAAAAATTCAAAAATATTGAAAAAAATCAAAACAAAAAATTGTACATATTATCAAACAGTATTAGACATGATTGAACATGATTAGATAAGATTAAACAGGATTATACATAGAAGATTGGACAGGATTGTACATGATTATACATGATCAAACTGGATTAGACATACATGATTAAACAGGATTAGACAGGATCAGACATAATCACACATATTTTTTGTATAAAAAATGTATTTTTTAAAATTTTAATTTTTAAATATATTTTTAGATTTTTTAATGACATATGTATTTATTTGTAAATAAGTTCACAAAATATGTAATTTTTTTGTAAAAGAGTCATAAAGTTCAAAATAACAGCTTTTTTTGTAAATAAGTTTCTAAATATGTACTAAATTATCATTTTCCCAAAAGAAAACATATTGGAAACAACCGAAATATATATTGGTAATTTTTGGTGCTTGGTTCAACATTTTCTTTTTCTGGGTAATTTACAAATTTGTATCTACATGTAAATTTTAGGGGACTTTGTGCGGTTCTTTTGTAGTTCACTTTTCGAGAAGTCATAACTTAAGTAGTTATTGTGACTTGTTTTTCTTTTCGATTTGTATTTTTTGTCTAAATTTTGAAATTACAATTTCGCCAAGCCGCAACGAATCGTTTTTTTTTCTTGGTTTTGGTTTGGGTTGAATTCAACCTGCACTAAACCAAACCACGCGCAGCCCTAGTGATATTTGAGCAGTAGTACTAATTTGTGATAAGATTATGTTCGATATAGATTGATGTTTGGTGTGGTAAAAACTAAAAAGTGATATTGCACATTTTTTCTTTTACCAGGAAGATTAGGAAATTGCAGAAATCTCTAAAACAACAACCACTTACTTAAAAGATGCCCGAAATCGATCTGCAGAAACCAAATCAAATTACATCGATTTGACAAACAAAGTTAACTTTTTTATGTTATTGTACATTGCAACAATATATTTGGTGTGAAACGAGTTTTCATGAGACATAATATCATAGCCTATCTTCATTTGCCTATCACCATCTGCCTTCAAAGCTTGAGCTGCCTAATATAATTCTGGAACGCTACTGAAATGAACATATAAGAATATAACTAATTAACCCCATGTAACTCAATAACTTATGATAGCTAGAAATTATTATAGATGGCATTGTATACCTCCCAAGCTTGTTTACAATTAATCAAATCCATTCGATTCCCTCCTTCATAGATTTTGCATGGTTTGAAATGAAAGCAATGGAGAATAGAGAATGCTTTTATTTATCAAATGTATGGTTCACAATACATCCAGCCATATAATAGAATTGGCAAAGTGATCACATCCCACAATTTTAGCCTTGGATAATACAACTTGTGACATTTCCTCTTCTATATTTTCTAATTGCTAATGGGAATTCAAATTTATTTCCTATTCTATCATTGATCGAGCCAACACTATACATTGTAATCTATAATATAGGCGATTTCATCAATTACCTTCTTCCAAGGGAGTTTCTGATGTTGGTGAGGAGGGCGAACTTGTCACAAATTCTCTAGCATCAATCAACATTGCAATAACTTCTCTCATATTCGGACGATTAATGGGGGACATGTTGGTGCAAAACAAACCAATTTTAAGAACTAGGGACATTTCGGCTGTTGTCTTTTCCAGACTCAAATCGAGCCGTTTGTCAAAAATTTCCGACACTGGATTAGATGATCGGATTGATCTTTTGACCCAGTTTACGAGATCCCCGCCCTGATCAAGGGGTTGGACAGGTGGCCTACCCGTTACTAGTTCAAGTAAAACAACTCCAAAACTAAAGATATCGCATTTTTCCGTCACTTTCATTGTGTACGCATATTCTGAAAAAATTGAAAATTCATCTCAGCAATACTCGATGTTTACTGTCTAAAGTCCATACAAAAGTTGCACTATATTCCGGGAAGGAATAGATGGACATAAGGAAGCGACAAGCTTTCCAATTTTGACAAATCTACCAAAAATATAGATGATCTTTTAGCTTGTATTTTAGTTAAAATCTTGTGATTACAGCATATTACCTCTCCATAATAAGAAAAAATAATCAACACGTGAAATCAGAAAACCAAAGAGAATAACTCTAGAATAAAACTGTATCCGGAAGTATTTACCAAAATAAGCCATGTACTCTGGAAAGAAAGTTTAACATTTAATTTTGCCTTTCCAGATGTTGTTTCAAGAAAATACAACACAGATAATCTTGACTTTCAATGTGTACATGAATTTTCAAAACCAAAACTCAAGTACACAATACTCCTAAATTCAAAGAATATGTTAAGTTAGGGTAATTGGGGTGAAGTTGCATTTTGTCCAGAAACACAAGTAGAACAACTAATAAAACTTTTTTTCAAAAGAATTAAACAAAATAAAAAATTTCCTATCTGTTTTTTTTCCAAAATACTCCTCTTTTTGGATGTTTCATTTTGCATCCGGAGCTTAACATTTTAGTTCACGTTTCCCATTGGTCTCTCAAACTGGCAAGAGTTTAAAAGAAACCTCCCCTTTCGGAAGCAGGTATATTTGGTAAACAGTTTGAGCCTTACCCGGTGCAATGTAGCCGTAAGAACCAGCCACAACAGACATAGACTTCGAAAAGGGAAAATCAATCAATTTCGCTAATCCAAAATCTCCCACATGTGCACAAAGCATTTCATCCAGTAAAATATTGTTCGATTTAATATCACGGTGTATAATCTGAGGCTTACAATCATTATGTAAATATCGCAACCCTTCGGCTGCTCCAAGAGCTATTTTATACCTCTCACTCCAATCTAATTTACGCAAATTTTTATTTCGATGAAGTAACTCACCCAAGCTCCCATTTTCCATATACTCGTATAGTAATAAATTCGAGTCTTGGTGATAACAAAAACCATAAAGTTTTACTATATTACAATGACTAATATTACCAAGGGTAGATATCTCAGCTCGAAAACTGCTATCAACACTTGCTCCTTCACCCCGAGATCTTAATTTTTTTACCGCTATTATTTTTCCGTCGCCCATGACTGCTTTATATACGGTCCCACAAGCACCTTTTCCTATAATAGCTCTATCAGAGAAGCTTCCGGTAGCTTCCACTAGGTCATTATACGTAAACCCTTCTTTAGGAAAATAATATCCGTCTAATATATTGTCTTTTATATCATCTTCGGATGTAACACAAGTAGGATGGTGACGTTTAATGGCAAAACAAACGGTCACCATGAAAATTAATGAGATTGTCCCAACAATTACTGATATAATACTCACTAATTTTTCCTTCAAAGCGCCTTGCTTTAGCGATGATGTCGAAAATGAGCGACAGAGGCTTGAATTCAGCCCACATAATCCAATGTTTCCTGCGAAATTGCTATAATCCAATCTGTGGAAAACTGGTGTGTCTGGCACTGTTCCTACAAGGTTATTATTCGAAAAATTGCACACAAATAAACTCATTAGCTCACCAATAGACGAAGGAATTTCACCACCAAGTTGATTATCGTCCAAATATAGCGACTCTAACATACTCAACTTCCCTAAATTCTCAGGAATTGAGCCACTGAGAATATTGTGACTAAGGTTCAGAGCGATTTGGAGTGATCTAAGTTGACCCAACTCATTAGGAATATTACCTGAAAACAAATTACCACCCATTTGCAATTCCGTCAATCGAACTAAACTCCCTAATGTGCTTGGTATAACTCCATTAAGCCGATTGTCGGATATTTTAAGTAATTCAAGGTTTCTTAGTTTTCCTAATTCTTTCGGGAGATGACTCGTGAACATGTTCCTACTGAGATCGAGCCTTTGTAGTTTTGTACAATTACCCAACTCGGAAGGAATTTTCCCATAAATTTGATTGGAAGAAACATTAAACGTAACAAGCTGCGTTAAATTTCCAATCTCAGGAGGAATAACCCCCAAAAAGTAGTTATCTGACAAAAGAAGCCTTTCTAGATTCAAGAGCTGACCTATTTCTCTGGGAATTTTTCCAGAAAATTTATTCTGGAAAAGTTCCAGAGCTGATAGATTTTGAAGCTTTGATATCTCAACAGAAAATGTCCCACTCAGAAGATTATCCCCCAGCATTAGTACCATAAGTGGCTTACATTTTTTGAGATCATAAGGTATATACCCAGAGAGCTTATTTGAACCGAGGCTGAGAAATATCAAACTTTGAAACTTGCAAAGGTGTTGTGGTATGCTACCAACAAGATTATTTGCTGACATGTCAAGGATGGTGAGGTTACAGTTGGCGCCGATCAAAGGTGGGATTTCACCTTCAAGATGGTTGTCGAAGAGTTGTAAATCGCTTAAAAAAGTGAGGTTCTGGATCTCGGATGGGATTTTTCCGGTTAAATTATTAATTGACAAATCTAATTTTTGCAAGTGGATCAAATTTCCGAGCTCTTTTGGTATACTTCCTTGAAGAATGTTTTCAAAAAGGTGAAGTAATCGGAGGTTGGGAAGTTGGCCTAACTCTTTTGGAATCTCCCCACTTAACTGGTTTTCGGATATATCAATCTCTAACAAACTTAAACAATTTCCTAGTTCTTCGGGGATCGTTCCATTGAGTTCGTTAGTATAAGCATACAGTTTTCTCAATTTGGTCAATTTCCCAATCTCTTTCGGGAGGCTACCGCTAAAGTGATTTTCATGTAAAGCTATTAGCTCTAAGTTGCGGAAATCTCCTATTTCATGAGCTATTTCACCGCTTAATAAGTTTTGCCAAAGGACCAAATCGGTGAGGTTTTCGAGGCTTTGTAGCTCTATAGGAAAAGAACCCTCTATCCTATTTTGAGCCAAACCAAGTACCTCCAAGCTCTCACACATGTTTAGCGCTTTAGGAATGGTACCCGATAGAAAGTTTCGACCCATCCTAATTATCCTTATTTTCTTCAACTTAATAATAGAAACGGGTATTGAACCGGTTAAATTGTTACTATATATGACAAGCTCTTCGAGAGAGGCTAAATCGCCAATATTTTCCGGGATTTCGCCATAAATGTAGTTTTCACAAAGGGAAAGTTTTTTCAAAGAAGTTATTTCAGATATTTGGGGTGGGATCATACTATAAATTCTGTTGGTGCAAAGGTCTAGAGTTAGTAAATTATGACATTGGGAAAAACCACTTGGGATGGGACCAGAGATGAAGTTCTTAGACATGTTTAATTCTTTCAAAAAAGGGAGATTACAAATGATGGAAGATAAATCACCGGATAAATAAAGGTCATGGAGATTTATAGAGATTACCTTTAAATAACTAGTACACCCTATACCAGTCCAATGGCAAGGAGTTGAATCTAATGAGCTCCAGCTTTGAAGATAATTGTAAGGATCAACAAGTGACTTTTTAAATTCCAATAGTAGAGTACCTTCTTCATTCAAGGACTGAACATATGTAAAATAGGAAGTGATGATAAACAGCAAAATGAAACGGTGGTTGGAAAGACCATTGGTTTTGCTTGCCATTTTAAATGGAGCAATGTGATGATTGAGAAGTATCTTAGTTCACATTCATGAATAAATTGAACATGATACTTACATAGCTACACATTCAAGAACCTGAATGGAATACTCGTGCTTGTTTGCTTGCCATTTTAATGAAAATATGGAGACACAAATGGACAACAGATTGACAGCAAAAAAAGCAAGAATCATAGATAAACAAAGAAGGGAAATGTGTTCTGAAAGTTAGAACCAGAATAAGAGGGAGCCAAAATAAAGTATGGAAGTAAGTACATTCAAATGGTTATGACTTGTGTGAAGATAGAAGTCACAAGAAAGAGAGAGTGTGAGTTGTGAATAAGGAAATTGATGACACCCTATAGAGTTTGAAGCCTTTTAGAGAAATGTGACGAATAATAAATATGGAAATGGGAAGAAGTGATCAAGATAAGAGATAAGGAAGTGGGAGAAGTGAAAAATATATATGAGGTTTTCACCTTTACAACTCATCATCTAAGCTGTTGTAAAAAAACTTGGTAAATAATGATCAAACAAAGAGAATTCTTTAATCAAAGTTGTTGAAACTTTATTGGGTAATATGACTATACAAAGGATTTAAACCTTTCAACCTTGTTTTACATGCGACCTTAAATTTACACCCTCATCAAGTTTAGTTTTTTTAAAAAGGTAAAAATAATTCTTGCATCCGTAGCACATTACAAATGTTGAATTAAAATATTCTTCATTGCTCATGGACGTTACCGTTAGTTACAGAGATGGCCGCAATAGTCTTAAGAAACTCTTTTTTGTCCTTATACTTTCAATTGAAATAGTAAAGTCAAGTTTCTAAACTATGATAAAATTAAACCTTATTATTAGATGGAAAGCATATTCATTCAACCATGTCCGTTGTTTACAGGATTACAGTGTAAGCATCTTTTCTTGATAATTTATTCTTAAATAATTTTCCCAATATATCCATTATTGATTTGTGATTCAAAAACTAGTGCTAAAAGGAACCAAGATTTTTTTATTTTGGAGGCTAAGTCAGTCAACTTGTAACAAATTGCGGAGTTGTTTAAATAAAAAATTAGGTTTGCTGTAGAAGCTAGGGATTAATCTGTGAGGACTATATTTGCAAATTATCCCATTACATGCAGTACATTTCTTCCTTTTTCTGGTAAATGGAAGTTTAAGGCCAAGGAAAAAATATACAAAAACAAAACATGAAATGGAAAAGAAACATGACAGAGTAAGAGATAACACAATGAATCAAACCGTCTTCAAGAAGGGATTTCAATAGCCATGACGGTCACTACTCTTTCTGGTGGTGGTTGGTCATATATGATTTTGTCGCCATGCACCGCCACTTATGTCGAAACGTCCATTAATATGTGACATGTCCATTGTCGGTCTCGGCAACAATTGATTTTAGCCAATAAATGATAATCTTGTCATCTAAATGTTCTGCCCCGAGCTTTCCACTTTCCAGTCCCATTACAGTAATACACTAATGAAACACAGATTTAATTACTTAGCACATTAACTTTCAATTAGAGCTCTATCCTCTATGATAAAGATAGACAATTTGGTCTTGAATTGGAGTATGATTTTACAATTTACCCATCTCTAATAGTCTCAAATAATGGAGATATTACTTTTCAACATTACAACTTTACAAATTAACATGAAACGGATTTTGAAGCTAACAAGTACGTTGTAGAATTGTGCTGGCAAAATTGGTTTCTTGAGCTCAACAAATCAACAATTATTCTCATTCTTTATATTTTTATTTTGCAGTGAAATTATGACCTTATATTACCTTATATTAGGCATTAATTGTTAAAAATAAATAGTTGAGAAGGTGAGGCGACATGTGCCAACCTTTAACAAGAGTGAATGCAACTTACGAGGATTTATTATATTTTGATATCTTAAAATATGTCGTATTTCCGTTTAATACCTTGAAGCGTGACTTTTTCTTTTTATTACTGTTGGCCCGTGTGCGGCTAACCTTAGAGGGGGTGAATAAGGTTTGTGGCGATTTTCGCCTAATTAAAAATTCTAAATGCAACTAACACCCAACTTATGCAAATTCTAAACTTAAGCGTTTAATATACTTAATGAAATGCTAGAAATCATAAACGCAAGCAAGAATATAAGCAATAATAAAGTTGCGGAAATTAAAAGTTTAGGGAAAGAAGATGACACCAAGATTTATAGAGGTTCGGCAAACGGCCTACGTCCTCTCCTCGGTACTACCGAGTAATTCACTATAATTCTTCTTTCGGATTTTACAAACCCTATCGAGCTCAATCGACCGATTGGCTCACCCTCTACCCGAGTTTCCTAACTCTTGATACAAGTGCAAGCGTACACGTCTAATGAGTCAACGACTCTCCCTCAATCTATGAGTACCCGAATGAAAAGACCTAGAGCTTTTAAGCTTCACTTGCTTACAAAGCCTCTACCCGTTCACTCGCTCACAATTGAGTTTATAAAACACTCGATACAATTTTGTTACAAAAATGTAACTACACTCACTATTCTATTTGCTTCTAAATAAGCTAATTGGTGAGTCTTGGTTGTTGATCGAGCTTGAGTTGCTTTCTTCTTTGATTTCCTCTTTTTCGAATATTTTCACCAAAATGGTGATAAATTGGGTTTTTATTGAAAGAGGTATTTGGATGATGGATTGGTATTGTGATTGGTAAGTATGGGAGAGAGATTGAAGTGGTATATATATGCCAAACAGTATGTTTTTCTGGGTTATGACCGTTGGCAGTGGTTGAGTGTTTTAACAGCTATTTTCCCGAATAAGCTGAAAAGCTGTTTTCGAAAACTGCAGAAAACGATCGGTCGTTTTCTACAGTCGATCGGTCGTTTTCCAGAAAACGACCGGTCGTTTCTGAGAAACGATCGGTCGTTTATTCGACCTGCTCACTGGAAGAAATTGGACCAAAAACGATCGGTCGTTTTTGTCCAGTCGATCGGTCGACTGTTCTTCTGGCAGTTTTTCGGACTTCTTCGAAAGCTTGTATCTGCTTCGTTTTAGCTCCGATTTTGGTTCCGCTTGAACCGTTGGCTTCGTAAACGAATGCTCTTTCATTTTAAAGACCTGAAATATACGTTTTCTATTTTTGGACAAGACAAGCATTATATCATCGAAATCGTAAAATCATTAAACGCATAATCAACGTTATAATCAAAATCATTATTGAACTCTACGTTCAACAATTACCTTAAAGTATGGTGTCCGTTATTTTTTTTTACCATTCCGTCCATTAAAATTAACATGGGCAAATGACATGCCAATTTTAGTGATGTTTTACTATAATACCCTTCTAATACTCATGTATTTACCAAAATAACCTAGTTGAATATACATAAACATCAAGGACTTATTAGAAAAAACTGAAATTTATTAAAATTTATAATATGGTCCTTCTCTCATTCAAATTTACAATTAGTAGTCCATATTTTGCAAAACCAATCCTTAGCCGCTGCCGCAGCCACCACCTTCCCCCGACAAAGAGTGGCTACACCACCGTCAATGACGGCCTCTGTATATAATATGCATGTATCTATTACTAATTTATTTAATTCTAAAATAATAAGTTTTAGTTGTAGACCGTTCGATCATTTATACTCATCCAACGGCTGAAATAATAGTTCTATAAAAGTAGATTAATGATTATGTTGAAATGACCAAAATACCTCTTATTTTAACGGATTTCATCCAAAAAAATAGTTAATGTTGACGGAATTGTATAAAAATGTAACGTAAACCATATTTTATGGTAATAAACAGAAATAAGATTATATTTTAAGGTAACAAAGTATAATAAAGCCGGGTGCAACAACTAATTTTTTTAAAAGGACATTTTGTTGCAACTTAAAAGTCAACTGATATACCTTTACACCACTGCTCCATTTTGAGTGCATGTATGTAAAAACTTGGTGTCTTCTCTAAAGTTGTCCTTTTCTGTCAGGTAGATATATGGAAAAACGATGAATGATATATGAGGTCTCAAAATTTAGAATATAATAAAATGGATGTCAAATCATCGTTTTTATTATGTTTTAGTGAATACACAGATTTAAAATTTGAATAAAAACGCAATTTTTAAAATTATAATCTACTGTCGTTCATGATGGTATGCACTTGGCTTGTCAACTTGTCAACGGATACATGCAAGTTATAAGTGATCCACTTGGCCTTTTGATATATGTTGTCTTTGTTCTTCAATAAATATCAATCACTAGTCGTACAATTTCCATGATAACATCAGTGGTTAATATACAAGTGATAAGGGTAAGATGGAGACAAATCATGAAAAATCTTGATTACAACTTCCGCCAATGTAGCTTTGCCCTTGTTTATGGAAGTTTATGCATCTCTTTTTACTGTTTGACAAGGGATGTGAATTTAGTCTTATAGTGTAATGATATTACATAAAGAGTTTGTGGAAAAGTTGGAGATTCTAAATTATCACAACCTTCCCACTATAACAAGTTTGGTGAAATGCCAAATTTATAGTATTGATATATCACAAATCACATCTATTTTTTAGATTATATACACATTTCCTGTGATAGAGGAAGGAGAAATGCAATAACACACCAAAATATAAAAGCAATTTTCTAGGATGAATTATATTGACGGTCTCCATATAGTATTTTGTTTGGTCTGTGTTGCTATGACATTGAACTTTTAATTTATATGTTTCATGTGGAACTAACGTATTTTCATAAAGTAATTTCTGACCTTTCTGGACAACAATTTCAAGTAAAGCTAAGCTCTCATCTCATGGGCCATTAATTAATACCTCCACCACTTGGTGCTCGTCATGTGCTACGATTGTCAAGTTATATCAACTTTTTCATTACTTTGGGTGGTCTTGGAATTGACATGTTGCCTTTCAAATATTACCTCCGTTACTGGTTCAAATTATGTGTAATTTTAATCGGTTTATAATTTGTATCAAAATTGTCAAAATGAATTGTTTTTTAAAATCTAATCATAAAATTTAACATTTGAACCATATGATCAACTTTTGAAAATTTTCCATTCCGACAATCATGATATAAATTTTTGACCGGTCAAAATTGCACATAATTTCGTAATAAACAATTAAATAGAATCGGAAAGTAATAAAGTAACATCACTTGCTATGCTGTAACATTTTAATTACATCTTTCTAAATTTACCCCTATTTCTTTACTTATATATAGACAATAAAATATGAACAATTTTGTAATGTTGCAAAATATTACTTTCTAATTTAGAAAATTAAGTTGTTGAATAAAATAGAAAAGTCCAAAATAGATAATTGGACTTGTAAATTAGTATGATTGTTTCTAATTTATTTATTTCCGACAACCAACAAAAAATGAAATTGTCTACCAAATATCGGTTGTTGGTAGTTGAAGCATTTGGATCTCTTTCAAATATAGGTCTAAAAAGAACTAGAAAAGCCACTGCTACTTTCTAGAATTATAGTAGTCGTCAAAAATTTGTATTCATCGTATTTTGACGCATACATTATATACATCACAGGATCAGATATTCTTCATAACAAATTGTATCTAGGAAATGGTATCCGTAATATGGCAATTGAGATTTGAACGCTGAATGTACAAAAAAACGCTACAAGAAGAGCTTTAAAACAATAAAAAAAAAAGATTAAGCAACGAAGATTATAAGTTTAGGAACTTCGTACAAAAAGAATTAGTAATGTAAATATGAGACCTGCATGCTTGTCAGCTTGTGTAATCGGAGCCTTTAACACTAACACAAGTAAGTCTTTTTGCTTAAATTTCACCAGCAGTAAAATTCAGAACCAAAATATATCGGTGCGGTGAAATCACTAATTTAAAAAAACCTAATCCATAACATGAACCGGGGGTACAAAATGCCGTAGTGTAATTACCATATTATTACGGAAAAAACTAGAACAATGGTCATCTGTGCAACTGTTCTATCCAATAACATGTCAATTGCACTCGTTTACAATTGAAATGCATTAATTGCAACCAATACTTGCATAACAAAAACATCACAAATTATTAAGATATAGAACATCACACTGTATGCTATTTCATGTAAACTTATCATTTAACCACGGCATAATCAAAGTCTTATTTTGATAAGGTATGTGTTACAATCTATTCAAGTGTATACTTTATCAGCTATGAATCCACCCAAACAGGTTATTAAAAAAATTGATCAAATTTTGGCTAAATTTTTATGGGGTTCTTCTGAATTAGTCAAAAAACATCAGTGGGTTAAATGGAAGAAAGTATGTACTCCAGTAGAGGAAGGTGGCTTGGCATTAAGAAGTTTCAATGATATTTCAATGGCTTTTGCAGCTAAACTGTGGTGGAATTTCATAACTAAAAACAGCTTGTGGTCTAATTTCATGAAAGCTAAATATTGTAGAAAAATGCATCCTAATTGTGTTACTAATGGGAAAGGGGATAATGCTTGGTCAAGAATGTTAAAGATGAGGAATGAAGCTGAAAAACATATTGTTTGGCTAATAGGGGAAGGAAATTTTTCTCTTAATCTAGATAATTGGTTAGGTACAGGACCATTGATGGATGCTTTTTTGAATGATAATATCAAGGCTGCAGAGGTGATAACAAATGGAGACTGGAATAAACAGAAAATTACAAATATTATTCCTCTACATTTGATACATTTGTTTACTAGTGATATTTGCATTAATGATTTAAGAAAATACCCCTATTTGGAATATGAACACAATGGGAAATTTCAGTTTAATTTCAGCTAAGGAACTACTGAGAAATAAGAATCCAATAAATTGGATTAGCAAGTTGTGTTGGGATAAATTGATACATGTGAAGATCTCTTGCTTTATATGGAAATTCTTCAATAAAGCTCTTCCATTGGATCCTGCTATTCAAAAATTGGGAATAATATTAGCTTCTAAGTATGAATGTTGTGGCTGTTCTGTTGAAGAATTAGAACATTTATTTAGTAATGGTCCTATAGCCAAAGAAGTGTGGAATTTCTTTTCTAAGTTAATGGGTGTTATAAACAGTCCAGACCTGGTGAGGGGCAAATTCATAACCTGGTGGGCACAGTCAGATAGTGTAAATTCTAAATTACAATGGAAACTCTGCAAAATTATCCCAGTGTTTATAGTTTGGGAAATTTGAAAAGGAAGATGCAGTAGTAGATATAATAATATCAAAATGAATGGAGCAAGGATTTGTGAGAATGTTAGTAATTTGATCAAAGTTTATTCCAGCAAGGATAAATGTTTTCCTTCCAATTTTGATATCAAAATTGGGATTAATGCAGTGGTGCAGTCCAAAAAGAGGGTGAAAGTAGTAAAATGGTTATGTCCACCTAAAGGATACAACAAAATTAATATTGATGGAAGTTTCAGAAAATTGACTAATAAAAGTGGTGTTGGTGGTATCATGAGAAATGATCAAGGCAAATTTATATTAGGGTTTTACACCTCAATTACAAGTAGCTCTGGGCTTGAATCAGAGATAAAAGCTTTATTATTGGAGGTTCAAATTATTGGGGATTCTAACACAATTTTTGAATCAGATTGTTTACAAATGGTAAATATTATTCAAGGGAAGAGTAAGTGTCCATGGATGTTACTATATCTAATGGATCAAATTAAGCAGCAATTCAACAGTCGAGAATTAACAATTAAACATACTGAGAGAGAAGGTAATAAAGCTGCGGATTACCTGGCAAATTTGGGTTGCGATGAAGATCCAATAATTTCAAACAGAATAGAGGAATTTCCAGATTATTTCAGAGGGTTAATTATTACTGAAGTTATGGGATTGTCTTATTTACGAATCAAAGATTGAAGAAATGAAGAAGAGCAATGAAGAAGAGAGATGGTCTCTCTCTGTAGAAGAAATGAAGAGTTGGAAAAAATGAAAGGTTTCAGTAGAGTTAGATAAGGGACACGTGTATATAATTTCAATTTCTTCATTTTAGTCCTAAAGTTTCAGTCGGTTTGATGTTTGCAGCGTTAAATTGTAATAATGACGTTTTTCTATTTGGTTTATTAATAAAATTATGGGATATCCCACTGTTTATTTAAAAAAAATAATCAAAGTCAAGTACTCTCTTCATGAAAGGACAAACTCGTAAACCTTTATCTCATTAGGGAGAGACTTAGCAACACTCTCTCTCCATAGACCTCTTACCCCACGTCATCAACTTTGGGCACTCCGATCAGTGTTAAGGTTGTCACATGTCTCATAAGCATAAAACCAATTGTAGAAAGTCACGAGTGATATATCAACGTATCCACATGCATCTCTAGCAAAGAATGGTTCGTCAGTCGTCACCAAGTTCTTTCTGAATAACTTAACGTGTTGGATGAGCTTTTCCATGCCTGCTTCTAGCGACTCACCTTTAGATTTCCAGACTCTGTGTCTAGATCAGTTTATCTGCGTAAGACACTCTACTAGATTCAGTTCAACGGAACAGTAAAATGCAACTAATCCATAAACACTGTTTTTTGGGCATTTTCTGGGCTTTGTATTAAACAAAAAGCGATAAGAAATGTAGATAAGCTACTGCAAGTTAAAAGTAAAGAAAAATAAAAAGATTTCATCATTTTTCATCCCCTAACCAGCCCACAAGGAGGTCATGTACACTGGTGGAGTTGATAAGATTTGTTCCTGAATTGTGAAAGAGATCACCCCTAAGTATGTACAGTTTCACTCAATACCGCAGGAAATTGTTACTAACAATTAAGGCCACAATTTCCTTCCTAGACATCTTCTGTTCTTGTGTATTTGACTACATCAGTATGGGATTCTAACCTCTGTTTTAAAATTCCCGCTACATAGCGCGAATTAGCGTTTTTTTGGTAAAAAAACGTAACGAAAAATCACGATTTTGGGTGGAATTGCGCTAAAATCGTGCTATAGGGGACCAAAAGCGCAAAAATCACGAAATATTGGCCTAATAGCGTAAATAGCAAGTTTTTTTTTTAAAAAAAAAACAGCAACTGTTAAACACATTGTTTAACAGAAACTTTAGAAACTAAAGTAAACTCACCCTCTCTCTAAACTACAGTACACCCAAACAATCATCGCTCTCACCTCTCTTCATCTCTCCGACCACTGTTAATCTGAATCATGGAGGAGCCATCCTCTGCAGGTCACTCTTTTTTCCTTCTATATATATATATAATATATATAAATATATTGTAATGAGTTTTTGAGGTATTTACCCACTTTTGATCATTAAAGCTGAAATTGACTTCTGTATATTACTTGCAGTACAGAACAAAGCCACAATACTTGTTTTTTTTTTTTAATTACACATCTACAACTTAAAATATAGTATCAAAAGAAATACCAATTCAAGATAGATTGATAGTTGTTGTGTAAAAAAATTTATTTTTATTAACTGCGAAAATAAATACTCCTATTAGACAAATTAAGACAATAACATATTATGTTTAGTAGTTTACAGTATATATATATATATATATATATATATATATATATATATATATATATATATATATATATATATATATATATATATCTATGTAACATGTCAAGGCGTTCTATTTTCTAGCAGAAGGTTGAATTTATTAGCTATTTATTTTACACAAATTTGAATAAAATCCCAATATTTATCATTTATCAGTCACAATTGATCTGAATATTGTAATCTCATACCTTTTAATTTTATTCCACAAATATTCGATTATTTACTCTCTTAATGGGGATTTTTTTTTAGGTATAAATAATGAGGTGATAACGCTTGGTTTGAAAAAGTGTATGGATAGAATGATAGTTGGAAGTGATCGTATCAAAGCTGAGGTACAACTGGACAAGTTTGACCGTAAAATGGGCAGGTTCGGATGTGACATGGCCATGAAAACCAAGAAAAAACGATCACCAGGTCAGTTTTACTTTTAGCTTCAACATTAAATTAGCTTGAATATTACATTAGTTTCACTTTTTTACACTTAGCATATTTATAAGTTACTGTGTTAACAAAAATAATTTTATTTCAGTTATTTGGTGGGAAAATATGGAACCGAAACACCAGAGTTGATGAAGTTTGCGATCCAAGTTCTTTCGCTCACATGTAGTGCGTCGGGTTGTGAACGCAATTGGAGCACTTTTGAATCCGTAAGTTACTGTGTTTTCAAATATTTGTCACTTGAATGCTATTTTGTCCCTTTTCTTCTTCTTATCCGTTTAGACTTTAGAGTTTGTATTAAATATTGTTGAATCACTTGAAGGCTTTCAAGTATCTTTCACTTCTTCCAGCATACAGTCTCAAATTTTGAAGAAAATTTAATTGCAATTATTATTATGGGAAAAATGATGCAACTTAAAAGCTGAAGATAAATTTTGATGTTCAAAATGGCTTTATATATGATTGCTATAAATTGCTCCTTCCAATAGTATTTGTATTCTGGTAGTTGCCCTTTAGCTGATTATTGTCTTTATTTGACACAGATATGTACCAGTAGAGCGTGTTGATTGTCAGTATGTAGATAATGTATTGAATATTTCTGGGGTGAGGTTTTCAATTATTGAAACTTAGTCCTTCTTTGTTTAGCGTATCGTTTTTGTATGAATTAGCTGTCTAGCAATGTCTTTATTCTCAGAGTCATAGGATTTTGTCCTATTATTTAGTCCGTTGAACCGTTGCTACTACTTGGCTTTAAGTCGTATTAAAATTGAATTAAGTTTCCGTTAGTAAAACTTATATGTAAGCTTTGAGGGATGACATGTAATTTGTTTGCGTGGTACGAGATTTATGTCCATTACTCTCATCTATTGCTGTTGAGAGAGATAATTTCAAATGTGTAACACAAGTGACATGCATCTTACACCAAATGAAGCCTAGTGAATGATGAGTTGAATTATTTGGAAACATATTTGAGCTCTGTATGATGAGTTGAATTATTTGGAAACATGCATCTTACACCAAAAAGCCTAGTGTTCTTTACTGCTGTGTATAAATAGTTAAATACACCATATCTTTGGACTTTGGCTTGGTTAACGCCTCAAAATTGCTCTTGCAGTTCTTTTCTTTCATTGAACGGTCTATACATCGTGTTGTTTTTCACTTTTTAAGTTTGTTAACATAATTAGTATAAATTGTATTACTATCTAATGTTATATTGTTATATATTTAGACCAAAAAAAAGTACACCGCAAAGCGCTATGTAGCAACGCTATTTGCGCTTTTAGCGTTTCTCTCGAAAAAATGCTACGATAGCGTGATAACGCTATTTAAAATACTGATTCTAACAGAGTAAAAATTCCATGGTTAGATTCGTCTGTCATTTTCTAGTGGTAAGAGATTTTAATAACATTATGTATGTGCACTGTTTCGCTCATACAGACGAACTGGATGAGAATAAACTTCAAGAATTTGGGACAACAACTTTGCAAAGAGCAGGATTAAGATCCAGGTTCAGGTGATTAATTCTTTGAACAAATTCAGAGAGTTGTGCCAAATCCTTACACTTTTTAAAAACTGAAAATTGTTAGATTTATAGGAAAATAAAATCAGAACATAAGCACAAAAGATTTCTCAAGCTCCTGTCCCTGCCCATTCATTAGCAAAGATAACAAGTTGGATTAAAAAATTGAAAGGACAGACGTAAACAGAAATAATCTAGAAAATGATACTAGTTAATCGCCTTTAGTATTTATGAAACTGGTGCTGACATGCGTACCCTCTCCACTCCCTATTCGTCACCACAAAAGAATTAAGCATCTAATACTGACAATACACCATTTTTTCCGTTTACCAAGTATTATCTCCCGTTACAACTTAAACATATACCATTTCCTATAGAAGCAATCATAAAATTTGCACTCTAATTATATGTTTGTTTTGCAGGACTGTCAGACACTAGAGTACTGGACTATCAGTTTATCTTATACCTCCTGTTTCATCTATTTAATCATTTTATGTGCTGGAAAACTAATTTTCCCATCAGACTTCTACACACACACAAAAATCCGGACAAACCAACGACATGACTCGTTATATCAGAAGTCAATCCCTCTTCATATTAATATAACACACTAGTGTATCTACTGACTGATAAACTCACCTGATTAATGATAGCGCAACCTGGCATCAGTCATGTTACTTGTAGATATAGCTCTGTTTCTTCTGCTCATTTTACTTTATTAATAACGAACCTTTGCCTGCCTACCTTATAACCTCAGCTGAATCGTTGTCTTTTAATTAAAAATGCTATAATCTTTTGTTCTGCAACAAAACTAGCCTTTTACTTGATAACTACAACCTAACAAGAGAAAATCTTTCAAGGTTTAGTTTATTGAAAAACTAGCATTTTGGCCAAATCAAGCAAAACAAACAATTAAACACAAGTAAGCTAATAAAGCCTGACCATTTAAGGTTTGGTGAAGCTTATAGAATGGCTCTTCTGCTATTTTTTCTTGCTTAGAGCTTACAAATTTATCTGTGTATCTACTAAAGTGAGATTTTAACTCTTGTTTTAATAATACCATTTCTTGACACCATACAAAAAACTGGCACTTCGCTCAATAGCTACCCAAACAAGCCAAAAAATCTTATTTGAAGGCTAGCTTGGTTGGGACCAACCACAACCAAACAGGCAACAAACTAGCATTACAGTATGCCCACATCCTGGCCCCTCATATAAGTTGCTCTATAACCTATTTTCAGTACCATATTAACTTTAACACTGTTACCTCATTCTTTTGCAACCTATTGAGAAGCGTCCTACTGTGGCATTCCAAAACACAATGTTCATCAGGTCATTTAAAGAAAAATATCACAAACTAATTATGATAATGTCGTTAAACTTACTTTAAAGAGAAAGATGCCACTACTGATACAGTAATAGCAACTAAATTCAACAAAGTCGTCCCCTTCTTCTGATTGTTTATCACTACCGAGCAATCAGACATTCTAACCAATCCTCACCATGGTTTCGTGTACCGAGACAACTACCTTACCATGGTTATGTGCATGTTAGCATATAAGAAATATGGAAAAAAAGGTGCTAAGTATTTATATGAATGAAAGATACATTAAATTGCTGGTATTTATTAGTACAATTGGTATGTTTTAGCATATATCAAGATACATACTACTCCAACCGTCCCAAGAAGAAGTCCCATTTAATTTTTTTCCTGTCCCAAATTATAGTCCTATTTCCATTTTCAAGGTGGGAGTACGACTTATTTGAGTTCTTGGTTCTGTAATCCTATGTACACAAGTGACAAGACAAAACTGTACTTGTAAGTTTCATATATACCTAATACGTGAAGATTTCTGATAGAGCTGTAGCCTACGCACATGATATACTCTAATATGAATATCCCTGAAGGGCAACAGCGTCCGACTAACTTTCCAGTTATGCACCAATACTATCATGCCAGGCAGCAAACATGTAACTCCATTCCTGAGATGAAATATAACAATCTGACCCGATAGTTGAAGTTATGTTGACATGGCATCATCTGCGAAAGATCCTCCTAAAGAGCTTGAAGGAATTAAAACTGTTAACGTCTGCTGAAGTACCACATTAAAAAACTCCAACTCTTCACTTATTTCGCTATTAGCATCGTCTTCTGCTAAAACTTGAGTACCAAGCACCAGTTTGAAACCCTCTTCAGAATGCAAAACTTCAAGATCTTTGATATTGGCAGGTATGAATTGTTGTAATACAATCGAAATACGTAAAATTGCGCACAAAATCCTGAACTTCTGTTTAAACTCTTTCGTAAATCCTTCCAGAGAATGATGACCCATCTTTGGAAATTTCTTTCTGTGATATTTACACAGTAGAGCTACAATCTTAATTTCATCTAAATCAAATCCATGAAGATGGCCGCCATTCATGATAATGCGGTAAGACTGCTTATGATAACCCTTCTTTCCGGTTACCACTCCAACGCTATGTAGTAAACAAGCAGCTTCGAGATATTCAATATCACATTCATTAAACAAGATCCCCAGTTTATTCCATTTCCTTACACTTTCAAACATCTCCTTCGCAACAGCAGCACAAAGAGTCGCAAACCTCATTTTCTTCTTGCTGTTAAACCTGCTAGCAAGGCAAATCACAGACCGCCATCTGGCATCTGCATTCAAATCGTAGTTATCTAAAGAACCCGTTAATCTCTCAGCAATCACACCCTCACAAAGCGAATAACGAGAAACCTCCATCACATTAATCCTTAACATTCCAAATATTTCCTCCAATAACACCGCACCCGCCACAATAAACCCCGCTCGCTTCTTAAAGATCTTCTCTTTCTCCATTTCCCTATCCTCCCAGCAAAGCTTTTTCACTAGATAACTCAAATCTCCCATGCTAAACTTCCAATCTCGCGTATACAAAAAACTAGAATCATTTATCAAACTCCCCTCCTTTCCATAACCATTATAAATAGCCTTCTCAACCGCACGAATAGTACCCGACGAGCCAATAACAACTTCAAAACCATGTTTCTCCACTTCCTCAACCAACCCTGATTGCCTAACCACGCCACGTATGTGTTCACGCATTTCATCAATCCTACCGCTTTCCACGAATTCCCTAGTTAGACTAACATGACCAAGAAGCAACGAAACACAAAACAAAACACGACCACCTACCCCAACAACAAATTCCGTCGATCCACCACCAATGTCAATGACTAAAATTCTTTTAGTGTTATAACTAGGGTGGTAGTGAAGGACTCCTAAGTAAGTGAGCCTTGCTTCGTCCTCCCCGGACAAAACTTCGATTTTGAAACCATGACCCATTGTTTTATGAAGGGTGTCGATGAAATGTGATTGGTCACGGGCTTGGCGGATGGCGGAGGTGGCAACGTGGCGAGTGTGTGAAGGGAGGATGTCGTGGGAGGCGAGTAAGGTGTGGAAGTGGCGGAGAGCGGAGACGGCGGCCGTAGGGGAGATGGCGGAGGAGGAGAGGACGACGGCGGAGTTAATACGGAGGATGGGTATGAACCGGTCGGTCACGATAAGGAGCTTGAAAGAGTTGGTGCCCATGTCGATTGCCGCAAATAGATGGTTTCCAGCCATTTTCTTTATTTCTATCATCTAGGCCTATGTTTGGCGACAGATTTGCTAAAAAATCAGATTTAACAAAAAAATTGTTTAAAAATACAGATTCTGAATTTTTTTGGCTAATTTAGCCAAAGAATCTGCTTTTAAGAAGCTAAATAATCCGACTCTACAAACACCGACAAAGAGCCCAGAAATCAATAATCAGAATATGCTTTTTACAAGCTAAACTTTTGATGAAATGTTTTTACCCCAAATTGTTATTAGCCAAAGAATATGCTTTTTAAAATCAATAATTAGAAAATCAGCCTAGAAAATATATTACCAAACCCAGCCTAAGACTAAGAAGCCGGAGCCAAATGAGCTAATCTCCTTATGTGCCACTATTATAAAAAAGAAGACATTCACAAAAATAAAAAAGATTTCACTTTTCAGCAATGATCGCCGGCATGAAAAAATTCAATCTTGTAGCTGCATAGAACAAAAAAAAAAAAAACTTTTGGAAAAAAATATCCTCGTCGAACCGTCACACTAGCTAGCAGCAGGGACGGAACCAGAGACTTGGGAGAGGCTGAAACCCTAATTTTGGTAAACGAGGGGATGAAATGCTAATTTTTTAAATTTTTAATCGAATTACAAAGGAAAAAGTCAAAAACTTACTTTTTAATCAATTTTTATCAAATTAGGTGGGGATGCAATAGGACTCGGACTTGGTTTTCCTCCAAAACTTTAAGGGGTTGTTTGGTTGCAGCTTTTAAGCAAATAAGCTAGGCTTTTTTAAAAGGTCAAGAAAAAAAAAAGGTGGGGTTGGTTTAGATCGATCCTAACAGGATTCTTATGAATTACTTCTATTTAATATAATAAAATATTGAACTTGGTAAGAAGATAAAATAATAAATCACCGATATTTTCATCCTTACAACTCTATTGAAATATAAAAAAATAAAAAAATTCAATCTGAATGAATTAAATTAGAAAAAGCCAACCTTATCGGATTGTTAGCTTAGCTGGCTTGGCTTAGTTATATGACCGGGATTTACTATTAATATTATTTAAAGAGGGCTAAAATTTTGGAATATGGAAAAAAAAGAAAGAATTGCGTGGATTAATTGTTGTGTGGTTTTGTGAAAAATGGGAAATGGAAATAAAGTGGTATAGAATTGTAGATGCAGGTTTTTTTATTTGTTTTGTTGTGTGTTTTTTTTTGCTTTTTTTTTTTTGTTGCTTTTAATAAAGTGTATTTGGCGAGACTTGTTTTTAACTTAAGTGAGACTCATAGTTTGCTAAAGTTGGTTTATTTGGTCCTTTATAAATCATAAGTTTTGGAAGGTTATAATTGTGCATATTTGTGCTTTATATTTCTGAGAATTTGTAGTATTAGAGGTTTTTTATTAGGTTATTCGGTTTTAGCATATTTATCCATAGTTACGAAGAGCGGAAATGAAAACATGAAAAAAATGAAAAAGAATATAAAATACACACATGAAACATTAGGAAGGTGCTAAAGTTTTTTGTTTGTTTGATTAGAGTCGGCCAAGGTGATAAAGTTTTTCTTAGGCAGCCAAAATTGGTCTACATTTGATCGATCAACAGGGCCGACTAATATCTTTCAAAACAAAAAAACACAAGGTCGACTAATAGTAATATAAAGTTTGTAGAAATTAAAGTTTCAAGAATTTTTTTGGATCTAATAACTACTTGAAGAAGAGTTTGGTTGTTGCATAATAATATAAAAAAAATATTTCAGGTTTCAAAAAGAACTATTAAGTTGATAGTACTTGAGAAAGTACTGTGAAAAGTGAACAAGCTTCTTTAGCTCTACCAAACGAGCACATCAAAGTCCATACTATACTTCAACAAGAAAGAAAGCAATTATTCAGAAACTCTGGTCAAAACCTAGCTTGGGCATTCTGATAGAAATCTGTCGTCACGGAATCAGGACCAAATGTGTAGGGTTGTCAAATTTAATAAAAACGCATAATATTTTTTAAGTACAAACACGAAAAAAACTGGAATTTTTTTTACCTTTTTTACCATATATATAGATTTTTTTTACCTTAATTTCTTGATTAAAATGTATTTGATTTCTATTTTTTTCATTTTCGCTCAATTTCGAATTTCTTTTCAAACTCACAAAAAACTCACAACAGTAATGTCGAGTGCAGTCATGTGTCGAAAGTTTCGGCGTTTCAAAATTTACTAAAAAGTAAATAAAATAGAAATCAAAATGATACAAAAATTAAATTTAAGAAATCAATGTATAACAAGTAAAAAGATTAAGAAACAAAGGTAAAAAATATATTAAAAAAACCTGAAAAACCAAACGTATGTTAAATAATATACATATACGAACAATTAAATATCTATCACACAATTTCAGTATACTCAATTCAATTAAAATACAAACCATCAAAAAAAAATTTATAAATTTTGTTTGCACTCATCACTACTCTAATTATTATTATTTTATTATTTTTTTTAAGATGTGTGTTACGTGTCAATATGATAAGTTAGTGTAAAATGTATTTTATAATCGGTTGCCTATGTTAATTTTTTAAGTATTACTCATATATTATCAGCACATACAAAAATCATGATATGTTATTGCACTAACAATATATAATTTTGGAAGGGATTGCCAAAAAAAATATTTAAGGAGTTATCAAAATAGCGTATATATAAATTATTATGAAAAATACTAATAAAAAAACTATTTTTCGAAATTGTGGGGTTGTCGTGACAACCCCACGACAACCCCCGGTCATATGGGGTGCCGCCCCTCGCATCAACGATGGATATTTATTCTCCCACACCTCATCTATATACTGCACAGCTATAAGTGACTCGCAAACCGGTTTACCATCATGGATGAGAACCGGTATCTTCTTATGAACCCGGTTTATTTCCAGGCTCCAGCAATAGTGCGCTAAGTTCTTCAAATCTTGTTCTGTAGAATTTCTCGCTTGCGTTTGAACTCCACATATAACTTTATGCTTCTCACTTCTCAATGCCCCCGTCTTTACTTGAACCTTTATGGCTCTCAATCCGTTCAAGAAGACCATTTTTATTATAAGACTACTTGAGGAATGATCCAGAGAGTGCCTATTTTAAGTGAGTTATACGTATTAATGTTAAAAGATAGTTTAAGCAAGCCTCTAACCTCAACTACTACACTCAATACTGTTGCTTTGCAACTGCATGTTTGACTATACCAAAAAAAAAACATAAACCGAAGGACATAAAGATCATAAGACAAGAGAAACATGTTGATATATCAAGAAATGACCAAAAAAAAGAGAGTATAAATCTTAGCAACTGAATATGGCATTTTATTACTAAAAGATCACCGTCTTGCATATAACTTCAACCCGAAATGGAGAGCACCCAACATAACAAATTATTACAATGAAAACATGTTTCACATCCACGACACAGCGAAGTGTCAACATAGCATATAATAGCATAGATTAATAGGTAAACATAGCATAATTACATCCCAAACACTTTCTTCAAGTGAAGGACAAACTCGTAGACCTTTTTCTGGTCGGGGAGAGACTTAGCGACACTTTCTCTCTCCATACACCTCTTAGCCCATGCGATCAGCTTCGGGCACTCCGCTTCAATGCTAAAGTTACCACATGTCTCATAAGCATAGAACCAACTGTAGAAAGTTACGAGGGCTATATCCACATATGCAAACTCATCTCCTCCAAAAAATGGCTTATCCCCAAGTTCATTTTCTAATACCTTGAGGTGTTCGACAAACTCTTTCTTTCCCGCTTCTTGCTCCTCGCCTTTGGTTGCCCATACTTTCCTTCCAGCATCGTAAATCTGCATAGGAATAGCAGCTTAACACTTTGATAGCGCTGATCATGATTTATTTCATAAAATATGGGCCAAAGGGAAAATTGATCATAAAGAATGCATCTAAACGCAGTGCATTTTCCCCCGCCATGTTAAGTGGTAGAAAATAGCCTTAAATTTATGATTTGAACTGATTTCCTCACACAAAACTTCTCTTTCTCCATGAAACTTTCATGTTAATTAGATTGTCTTGTAATAAAGAACTTCAAGAAACCGGAGAAAACAGCTTCCGAAAGAAAACGTGTAGCTACATGTTTTTTTGACTGTTTTTTTCTGAAGATAGTTCCAAGGGTTATGCTGAAACGTTATACTTTTAAAAACCTACAGACTCTTATAATAGAAGCTTACAAATTTTATGAAAACTGAAAAGAGAATAAGAACGGTTGGTTTTGGTATACGTAACATCAATAATTAAAAGTGCAAGTACTGAAAAGAAATAAACAATTTTATTTCTATAATGGAATATGACTCTATTACAAAATTCCGACACTTGCAGAATGTAAATGCAATTAATTAAAATTTCAGACAGAATAATATAAGTTATTAAACTGCTGAACTGGTTTGTAATTAAACGAAACTGTCAGACAGAATAGTATGAAACTAAACTGCTGGACTATTTGTTAATTAAAAAAAACTGACGGACAGAATAGTATAATTACTAAACTGCTGGACTGTTTCTGTAAATAAATTACATGACTGAAATGAAACTAATCTAATTACAGAATTAAATTACAGAATTAAAACAGTATTTTAAATAAATTACAATAAGATAAAACAGAATTTAAATGTTACAGCTAAGGACAAAAAATTGAAATACTGAAATTAAATTACAGAAATGAAATGAAATAAAAAAGGACAGAAAATAAAAATACGAAGCTACTGTATAACAGTATGTCCTTAACCGATATTCGCCTAACCACCTTTAAGGTTTCTGGTTATGTTTGGCGCTTCGATCCCAAGATACAACGTCTCGGATGACTCATCGGAAACTGGCGAGGAGTCAAGGTCGAACTGTTGGTGGGTTGCTCTAAAATGTAATGCTTATGTTTAGAGAGATGATATATGCTGCTGTGTTTGATTTCAGAATGTTGTGTTTTGACCCATGGGGGGTCTGCCTATTTATAGGTTGGCTGAGTATCTCAACCATTAAGTCACTTTACTACTGTCAGTTTTTGAAATTCGAAACTGCAGTATTAAATTTGCAATGAATTCATATTTATTGCAACAGTTACAACTTTGTTGGAAGTTTTTCCCGAACAGGCGCGTTTTGCCGAACAGGCACGATTTTCCCTAACATGCACGCTTTTCTCGAACATATGCGCTTTTGCCGAACAGGCACGCTTTCCCGAACAGGCATGCTTTTGCCGAACAGGCGCGCTTGTGGTACACAATACACACATGTGTATGTGGACACACATCTTAATATCCACAAAGGATAACTTTGTATATATATTGTAAAAATGACTCTTCATTTTCCAATGTGAGACAATTCCCAATGAGTTATCCTCATTTAACCCATTTTTCCAGCATTAAAAGTTTTCCTCTTTCTCAACCCCAATCTTTGACGCCAATTTCCATTCACTCTCATTCTCAGAATAGGTCATGCGACATACCGTTACGAAACTTGCCATACCATCTACTCAACCGTCTTGAGTATGGTGTCAAAAGACAATGGCTATCACTTGTAATTTTGACTCAAAGATGGTCTCGTGACCATTCGAAAACTACCATGTTAAACATGGTTTTTTCAACAATCCCCCACATGAATGCAATTGGCTTAAAAGCCCATGTCCTAAAATGAAAACAAGAGAACCGCAAAAGTTCACTGCCTAAGGTCAGGTAACGCGCGCCTTGAACTTGCCGTAGTGGAGTACCACCCAGAATACTGCTATTAGGTAGTTGTAAAGCCTTGAACCATTCAGTTTTGTGTATCCCAGAATGACACCCGCACAGTGCCCTCTCTACCCACGTACTAAGCCATTTAGTAGTTGTCCATATTTGGCCTGGACTACCTTGGCACGTTCAACTGAGTGCTCTAGTGATTTAGTCCATGCTCATCACATGGTACCGGCCTTACACACTCGTTATAGATGGTTCCAAGTAAAAAGTGTCCTGACTCACCTTACTCGACCTTCGAGATACTTAGATCATTAAGAGCCACATGTTCACCCTTACTATGATACAAGTCTATCAATCTGTCATCGCGAAACTGGGCTGGGAACTACAGCTTCCCAAGTGCTTTGTTCGGATGCCACAATTCAGTTTCCCATTGAACCCAGTAGGTAAATCCCATCTGGGTTGGGTTGGCTATGGGGAGGCTACCAATTTAATGGGCTTCAATCCCATTCTGTTCGACGACGCTTCGACTCTCTCTTAAGTCAAGCCCTTTGTAAATGGATCCGCAATGTTATCATTTGATCTCACAAAATCTAAGGATACAACACCGTTAGCTAACAATTCTCTTATGCATTTATGTATCCGACGTATATGTCGAGACTTTCCATTATACATATGTTCATGAGCCCACGCAATATCTGATTGACTATCACAATGCATACTTATCGCGGGAACAGGTTTTGGCCACATTGGAATCACTTCCAAGAAGCTTCTTAGCCAGTCTGGCTCTTCAATCGTCAGGTCCAAAGCTATGAATTCTGATTCCATAGTTGACATTGCGATGCAAGTTTGTTTGGAGGATCTCCAAGACACGGCAGCACCTCCCATTACGAACACATATCCACTCGTGGATCTTGTGTTGTTGGAGTCTGATATCCAGTTAGCATCTGAATACCCTTCCAGTACAGCTGGATATCTGGTATAGTGCAACCCATAATCGGTTGTATATCTCATATACCACAGAAGCTTTATTATGGCCTTGCAGTGCTCCTCATTCGGATTGCTGGTATACCTACTCAGTCTGCTTACTGAGTTGCCTATATCTTGTCTAGTACAGTTCATCACATACATGAGATTGCCTATAATCCTAGAGAATTCCAACTGTCTCACACTTTTGCCGAAATTCTTTTTCAGGCTACAGTTGAACTCAATTGGAGTTCTTGACATTGCTTTACTACCACTGTCAAATTTGTTAAGTGTTTGTCTAACATAATGAACTTGCGACACGGCATATCCCTCTGACATCTTGGTGATTTTCATACCAAGTATAATGTCAGCTATACCCAGGTTTTTCATATCGAAATGATGTGACAACATTTTCTTAGTGGAGTTGATCTTATCAGCACTCCCTATTATAATCATGTTGTCCACATAAAGGCAGACTACTAAACAGTCTTTTTCAATTCCTTTCATGTAGACACATTTGTCACACTCATTTATGCGAAAGCCATTTGATTGCATGATTCTATCAAATTTCTCGTGCCATTGCTTGGGTGCTTGTTTGAGTCTATACAGAGACTTTACAAGTTTGCACACCATGTGCTCTTTTCCTGGAATCACAAACCTTTCAGGTTGTTCCATATAAATTTCCTCTTCTAATTCTCCATTTAGAAAAGCCGTTTTTACATCCATCTGATGTATTTCCATATCAAACAATGCCGCTAGAGCAATGACGATCCGAATCGACGTTTTCCTGGAGACAGGAGCGTATGTGTCGAAATAATCGACACCTTCAGTTTACCTGAAGCCTTTGACTACAAGTCTTGTCTTGTACTTCTCGATCGTGCCATCAACCTTTAACTTTCTCTTGAAGATTCATTTGTGACGTAAGGGCTTGCATCCTTACGGAAGATCCACTACTTACCAAGTGTGGTTTTGCATAATCGATTCAATCTCATTATTGATTGCTTCTTCACAATATTGGGAATCCGGTGTTGACATAGCCTGTTGATATGTCACCGGTTCACCTTCTATCATGAAGGTTACGAAATCAAGCCCAAAGGAAGTTTCCTTCCTCGCCCTTTTGCTTCGTCGAGGCTCTTCCTCTTCTTATTTCTCTGACGGTTCACTTGCCCCCATATTTCCATCACTGTTCAACTCTTGAGTCTGTACAGGTGTTGGCATTCTGCAGGGAAAGATATCCTCAAAGAAAAAAGCATCTCGGCTTTCAATTATCGTATCTACGTCCACTCAGAGATTTCCGACTTGTGTATGAGAAACCGATACACAGTGCTATTTTGTGCATATCCAATGAACACGCAGTCCACTGTTTTAGGAGTGGAGATTAGGATCTTAGCATGACATCCCCAAACCCTCAGGTTCTTATAGCTGGGTGGATGACCTTTCCATAATTCGTATGGTGGTTTGTCTCCCTTCTTATGTGGTAACTTGTTTAAAACATAGTTAGCGTAAAGCAACGCTTCCCCCCACATGTTCTGGGATAACCCACAACTTATTAACATCACATTCATCATTTCCTTAAGCGTTCTATTTTACGCTCTGCAACTCCATTTTGCTCCGGGGAGTATGGAGCTGTGGTTTGATGAATGATGCCACTCTCGGCACATATCTGTACGAACGGCGCTTTGTATTCACCGCCTCTATCACTCCTCAATATTTTAATCTTTTTATTGAGGTGATTCTCTACTTCATTTTTATATAGAGTGAACATATCTACTGCATCGCTTTTACTTTTCATCAAGTAAACGTAACAGTATCTAGTACAATCATCTATAAAAGTTGTGAAGTATCTTTTACCTTCTTTTGTTTGAATAAATTTCAAATCACACACATCTGTGTGAATCAAACCAAGAGGTTCACTATCTCGTTCAACATGTTGAAATGATGATTTCGTTAACTTTGCTTCTACACATATTTCACATTTATGTTGTTTATTAAAGAAAAAGTTTGGTATTAGTTGCAGTGATATTAATTTCTTCATAGAATTAAAATTCACATGTCCTAATCTACCATGTCACAATTGAAATGACTCAAAATTATTAGCAGAATCTGAAATATTATTGGCCAACTTGGCAACAGTCATTACGTTACTGGTACTGGCCTCAGCCTTAACACCTTTATTAGCGAACTCAGCCTTAGGAGCTGGAGTTTCTACATTTAACTTAAACATGTCGTTGGTCATATAGCCACGACCTACATAAATACCATTCTTGGTGATTACAACTTTACAGCTAAGCTAATGACATGAAATTGAAATACTGAAATTAAATTACATAAATGAAATGAAATAAAAAAGGACATAAAATAAATAGACGAGACTACTGTTTAACAGTATGCCCTTAACCGATATTCACCTAACCATCTTTGAGCTTTCTGGTTATATTTGGCGCTTCGATCCCAAGGTAGAACGTCTCAGATGACTCGCCGGAAACTGACGACGAGTCAAGGTCGAGCTGTTGGTGGGTGGCTCTCTCTGGCTAAAATGTAATGCTTCTATTTAGAGAGATGATATATGTTGTTGTGTTTGATTTCATAATGTTGTGTTTTGACCTGTGGGGGGTCTGCCTATTTATAGGCTGGCTGAGTATCTCAGCCATTAAAGTCACTTTACTATTGTCAGTTTTCGAAATTCGACACTTTAGTATTAACTTTGCAATGAATTCATATTTATTGCAACAGTTACAACTTTGCTGGAAGCTTTTCCCGAACAGGCGCGTTTTCCCGAACATGCACGCTTTTGCCGAACAGGCGCGCTTTTGCCGAACAGACGCGCTTTTGTCAAACCGGCGCGTTTTTGTCAAATCGGCGTGCTTGTGGTACACAATACACACATGTATGTGGACACACAACTTAATATCCACAAGAGATAGCTTTGTATATACATTGTAAAAATGACTCTTCATTTTTCAATGTGGGACAATTCTCAATGAGTTATCCTCATTTAAGTTTTTAACCCATTTTTCCAACATTAAGAGTTTTCCTCTTTCTCAACCCCAATCTTTGACGCCAATTTCCATTCACTCCCATTTTCTGAATAGGTCATGCGACATACTGTTACGAAGTTTGTCATACCATCTACTCAACCGTCTTAAGTATGGTGTCAAAAGACAACGGATGTTACTTGGAATCTTGACTCAAAGATGGTCTCGTAACCATTCGGAAACTATCATGTTAAAAATGGGTTTTCCAACAAGAACGACATTGAGACTGATGAACTTTCAAGCTCCCATTGCCCTCGCTAAGTGTCTAAGTGAGAGAGACAACAAAATGGACATATAAATCCATGGACGGAGCCAGAACAATAATTTTGGGGTTGCCAAAAAAAACCGTCAATCCAAATTTCCTCAAATTAGGGTCGGTTAAAAATTCTCACTCTTACAAAAACGAAATCACCATTTTTTTGTAGGTTTTTTTTTCAAAATAAATATATTTTTAGACCATCACCTATATGACCGAGTTTTTTGGTTAGCTAACGAGTCGGTTTCGCTAAAAAGAATAGGCTATTTTCTTTGTTGATAAACTAGAAAAAAAACGAGCTCAAAAATATAATTAATAAAGAGAACGTTAAAAGTCAAACTTAGTAGTATTTAATACTTAAATTTTAAAATATCGTGTACATAAAGTTACAATATTATTATTATTTGTCTATATTATCTCAAACTGTAAAGATTTTAAAGAAATATTTACGGACTTTTATAAACTATTCTTGACAAATTTCATAGTGTATGAACAACATATTGATTAAAATTAGTTTTTTTTTTAGATTTTTTTAACTTTATCATTTTCTCTTAATTAAAAAAAAAACATGATTTTGTTACATAAATAATTGTGGGAATAAATACAAAAATACTTTCTAGACTAATTTTTCTTTTGTAAATTTTGTAACAATAATTTTGACTAATTTAGAGTTTTATTTTCTTTTGTAAATTTTGCAACAATAATTTGACTAATTCTTATAACAATTATTTGACTATAATTTAGAAAATAAGGCTTTGATATTGATTTATAATTCTTACTTTTTATATAGTGATTTGTATGAAATATAGTAGTATGTAAGTACAAAAATAATATATAATTTTGAAAGGGGTTGCTGAAAATAAAATTTAAGTGGTTGCCGAAATACTCTATCTATAGATTACTCGAAAAAATACAATAGAAAAAATCAAATTATTAAAAATTGTGGGGTTACGGTGACAACCCCACAATTTTTACAACCCCATAGTATGACAACCCCGTCATACTATGGTTTGGCCACTGTATAAATCGAAACAAGCAATGTGAAAAGAAAAAATCTAGAGAATGGTCACGAACAAGTGAAGGAATAGTATATAAAACTTGTCATTAGTATTAAGGAAACAGGCTCTGTGTTCCCGTACGAAGTGTTACTCCAGTCACACATTTACTATTATTATCCAGAGAAGCAATCATCAAAATTTAATAATCCAAGTTGAAATATGCGTTTGTTTTACAAGATTGTGCTTAGATTAGGGTGCTAGAATTTCCATTTTTCCTAACACCCTCCTATTTCATCTTATCCACCGGACAAAATAATAGTCCTGTCAGAAGCTTAATTTAAAGAAATCAGACTGTTTTTTATTTTTTTTGAGTTTTTGGATTTTTGTTGATTATAGATTTTTGTTGATTTTTTGGGATTTTATTTTTTTATTTTTTGGAATTTTTTAAAAAAAAATCGTGTTTTTTCGGGGTTTTACCTCTTTTATTCTTTTTTTGGATTTTTTCATATTTTTGCATTTTTGCATTTTTATTTTCTGGATTTTTTTCATTTTTTCTGATTTTTTACATTTTTATTGGTTAGTTAGGGAAAATAGATCAATACTTAATTAGTTTCAGAAATAATGGATCAATGCTTAATTAAATTTTATAACCGGATCAATGTTTAATTAAATTTTATAACCGGATCAATACTTAAATATTTTTTGTTTTCATGATTCAATCCTTACTTTTTTTTCTAAAAGGTATTACACGAGTAGATCCTCTTAACACGAAAATTGTCATAACATCGATAGTTGAAGCCCCAATGTATGACATTTAAATCTTGAGCAAATTACTCCTATGAACTAAGCTTTTCCGGCTTTCCTTAAAAAACACTCGTGCTTATCAGCTTGCCTAACTTTTGAGCCACTCCATCTCTTTTGTAAAACATTTAAATTCCCTTTTTCAAAAGTTTTATACAAAAAAAAACACTCTGTGTCTAGTTCCCTCACTCACATCAAAATAAGCATTACTTTAAAACTTACCCTGTATACAAGGAACAAAAAGTTTCTCAGACAAAACCCTATAGCGTCATCTCTCTGTCTCTTCAAGATCAAAATAAACATGAGCTCAACATAATTCTCATATCAATTGTAAGCCAGTTTTATCTCTTCTATATTTATATTGTTCATATAATTCATTAATTCTAACAATTTGGAATACAAACTTTTAAATCAATTAAATCCGAAATTTATTTTCATCAAGCAAATTTTGTTTGGTTTTAATTTTTGATTCTCCATTTAATTGGCTCTAATTTAGAAGTAATTTTAGATTTTCTTGTACTGTTTTTATACAATTGAAATGGAATAAGTTTTTAAAATGGGCAAATGATTAACATAGCATCTATTTGACCTGAATAGATTAGAACCATATATTTCTTTGTACCCATATTTTTGCTACTGGATACCATGAATGCAAATTATGGAAGTGCCAATCACACTGGTGAAACATGAACTTCTTTTAGAAGCAGACATGTCATGGTTTACCGCACTCTCTTTTTATATATGTAGTAGATTAACTTGTTTTTATTTAAGAAATAAACAAGAATTAGCAACAATGATCAAATACATTGACCCACCGGTAGTTGTAAATGTATGATTGGAGGGAAATAAGTTAATAAATAAATGAAAAAAATGATATATGGTTATTATAGAAAAATTTATAAAAAAGATGAAAATTTATATAAATCAAAATAGTTTTAAATAAATATTTAGGGCAGGTGATGCTGATGCTATCACCTTCCTTATTTTACTATTCACCGAAGAACTTATCATTCTTTAATACAAAAACAAAAGAAGCTTCTTGCTTTGATTTTTGTTTTGGTGAAGCTTTTAAGTTGACACTATTTACTCTTTTTTCCTTGCTAAAGATTTTGACAGTTATCTGCCTTGCCACTGACACCAAACATCTTTTGGTCCAAAGACAGAACTAGACTTTTTACTCAACAGGTACAACCAGACAAGCCAAGTCTCCTTAGTCTTTTTCTTACACCAAACATCCTACTCTCGTATCCCACGACACTGACACCACATGTTGCTAGGTTCTTGACAGCAAAAAATCACAATAACTAAAATGATTTGATTAAGCATAAAATGAAAATTTTATATAATTCACCAGTTATGTAGCAATCTAAGATCAACTAATAACGTGGGTGGAATGAGGACGGGACCCGATTCAAATAGCTTAAATTCCTATTTTGATCCGATAATTTTTTAATGTCATTTAAAAGTCTCGATCTGAAAATGATCGGATACCGATAATATGGTTTCTGATAATTTGGGATCCGAAAGGTCGGAACGGGATTTCCCGATAATTCATACTGCTAAAAATTTTGTTAAAAAGTTACAACATAACTAGCAATTTTGTTAAAAAGTTCGTTAGATTTAAACAAAATAAAAAAGTGCGATAATGTTGATATTATATTCGTTTATAAGATTGATTATCAAACAAGACAACTGATTATAATTATTTTTAAGAAAAAATAAACAATAACATAATTCAAACTAAAAGTATAACTAAATGTTATAATTTTAGTTATTTAAGATTAAAATGAATACACAATATATACAACAAGAAACTTATACGTAAATAAAAGTGTTATTTAGTAAATAAAATAGATGTGAGAGTATGTTTATTTTTTTTAATAAATATAAACTTGTACTATTTATAATAAGATTTTTTTAAAAAAAATATTTTTTTTAATGTACCTTTTTATCCACAAAGTCAGCCCAAAACCTAGCCTGAGCCCTCTGATAAGGATCCTTAGGCAAGAACGACGGAGATTTATCTGCCCAAACCTCGTCTATATACTGCAGAGCTATAAGCGACTCGCAAACCGGTTTACCACCATGAATGAGAACCGGTATCTTCTTGTGAACCGGGTTCATTTCAAGTAACAGTGGGCTCTTGTTGTTCATCAAATCCTCTTCTATGTATTCATATTCTATCTCTTTTTCAGCTAAGGCTATTCTTAGCCTCATACCAAACATGCTTGGCCAAAAGTCCAAGAGCACAACCTTGTCATCCGCCATTGTGTAGAAATACAGAGAGAGAATGTTTAAGTATTGTTGTGTGGTGAGACTTTGCTTCTTTTCTTGAAGATAGTTCTTGAAATATATAGAAAAGATATCAAGTAAGAAATGCAAGTCCTTTTCTTGAAGTCTGTTCTTGAAATATATAGAAAATATAATATTGTTGTGTGATGAGACTTTGCTTCTTTTCTGGAAGACGGTTCTTGAAATATATCGAAAAGATATTAAGAAATTCAAGTGTTGTTAACTTGTCATTGGTTTGTGTAACTGTGCACCTTTCTTGGGTCTGTTTTGGCTGCCTGCCCTATTTTTTTATTTTTTTTAAGTCACTATATCAAAAGTAAATGTAATCCAAGTTAAAAAAAACAATTAAAAAATACTTTTTTTTTTTCAAATACAAAAATTGTATACATAAATAGGTAGGTAACACGATCGTTTCATATTTTTTGTCTGAAATAACCGGTACGGACATGGTACGTCATTTTAAGTACGATACACATAAAGAAAAAAATAAAAATAAATTATTTGTCATGCCGAAAAAGTGCCATAGATGTATTCGTATCGTTTCCAAACCCTGTCGATGCGGTAAAAAATAAAAAATATCAACGATATTTCATTTATCATATCAGGTACTTTAAATGGTGTACCGTACGTACCCATACATGTGATGTGTATGTTGCAATTAAGACAAAAAATACATTTTACAATAATTTTTATTAACCGTTAATTATAAAAAAAAACATATTTTTTGTTAACTTTTTAATTGAATTATATTTTCATCCACTGCCTAAAAAAAATTAGTATAGACTTCCTAATATTAGGGCAGCGGATCCCCTTTGTGTCATGTTCGAGAATAAGAAAAGATGCAAGGTAACATGAGGCCCTACAAATTACAGTACACTTTTACAAAACTATGGGTAATTTTCATGTGATCCCTATAAAAACTATACTTTTGCAACTGGATCCTACAAGCCATTTAATTGTGCAATGAACTATGAAACCGAGGTTGAAATTTAAATTGACATAAATTGATGTCCGGTAGTTCCGGTTTGGCAAAATTCAAGTTTATCCTCTAATGTTATTTTATTTCATCTGATATTGATCTCATTGTTTGTAGCTCTTTTTTCAACTGGAATTAAGCTTTATATATAGCTTGCTTGAATGGATATTTTTTTATTCACTGGAGCTAGATTGGTATGCAACAAAGACTCTTCCTTATTTTTTGAGCCTTACCTTGTCGCAAACGAGGAAGAATCGGAGGAGTGTTAGCTGGTTTAATACTAAGTAATATTTTTGTAACTAAATATATCCTACGTTGTTAAGTTCAACTTAAATAAGTTTTGGCAAATTTTGTGTAATTTGGATTAAATCTTAACTTTTTATAATAACTTTCTATTTATTCAGTTTGGTTTAGTTCTAGTGGTGACCGATGAGCATTACTAGTATATTAACTTTTTTGTGGCATGTTAGGGGTGGAATTTGCATTTTCCGTTTATTGTATCGTCATTGCAAAATCAACATTATGGCTATACGCGCTGTCAGTATGAGTTGTACAAAGAAGCTAATAAGTAACATAGATGATTTTCACCATTTCAGATGATTTCTTAGACAAACATACACCTAAAATGTAAAGTCGAGACAATTTAATGTGTTCAAGCTCAACCTATGAGGACCAGCAGTATTAACCAAGTCTTTGTTTCTTATTTTATATTACTATATTACCAATGATATAATATGGGTATGTACCAGTCCACGTTTTCAGATTGTACGAGACTACCCGTATACAGTAAACACAGTAAAATGGGCTCCAATCAAACTTTTCTTCGAAACATAAAATAAAAACACATGAACCATTGGAAACTTACTTTTAGCTGCACGGACGGAACCAGAACGTAGGAGGGACTGAAACGCTTAGTTTGGTAAATGAGGGGTGAAATGCTAAATTTTGAAAGTTTTAATCGAATTACATAGAAAAAACTTACTTTTGATCAATTTTTATCAAAATAGCCATTTCTCTCCCTTTTTTTTTTCTTCGTCTAATCTAGATTTTCCTTCCAAATTTTAAGGGCTTGTTTGGTTGCAGCTTTTAAGCAGATCCGCAAGTCTTTTTTAATGATCAAGAAAAAATTAAACTTAACACTCTCTCTCGTATAAATTAAACTTTATATTCTATAATTTAAATGGATAAAAGTGCAAGTTAAAAAGTGTAATTTAATATTATCTCTCATTTCTCTCTCATATACATTACTATCTCCCCTATAGTAATACATAGCATACATTTTGATGGGTTTATTAAAAGAAATCTTATATAAAATTATTTTATTAATTAATGAAACGATATTTATGGTAGATGTGAATAAAATTTATTCATGTTAATTAATGACTAATATGTTATCGTCTCTATTTATAAAATGATTTACGGAAAAGCAAATAATCATATCAATCATATACATTTATATTACATTTTTACATATATTAATGTTTTAATTGACAAAATTAATGAGGCCAAATTAATTCAATAAATATAGAAATGTTAAAAAGAAGATTGTAAAATTTAAATCACTAAATAAATATGAAAGGGTAATTAATGTCACATTAGTATTTATATATTATATTTTTAAATCAAATGATTTTTTACTTTACCATATGAGTTTTTAACAAAAAAAAATTCAAATCTTCCTCTTTATGAGGTTTATTTTTCAAAGGAAAAAAAAAATTATTATAAAAATATTATAAAAAACGGGTCAAATGAATCGGATCGGATCAAATGGGTGAAAATGCAACTCTGTGCGTAGATCGAATGGATTAATTGTTGGGTGGTTTTGTGAGGAGGGGAAATGGAAATAAAGTGGTATAGAATTATAGATGCAGGTTTTTTTATTGGTTTTGTTTTGTGTTTTGTGTTTTCTTTTCTTTTTGTTGCTTTTAATAAGCGTATTTGGCGAGACTTGTTTTTAACTTAAGTGAGACTCATAGTTGCTAGAGTTGGTTTATTTGGATAAGTTTTGGAAGGATATCAGAGCATCCTTATTAGCTTCAGTTTCTCAGTAATTTCCTTAAATTTATAAGTAAATCTAACATTTTTAATGATTTTATCTAAACTTTTATATTTTTATAAAAACTCAGCTTACCTACCAATTTCTCTATTCTTTTTAAATAATATGATTTTATCTTGTAGAAAGAGAAATAAATGAAGATAGTTTGATTTGTTGCTTTAAATAATTAATAAAAGGTGAATTATGATATTATTATAATTATGAGGGAGACACACATTCCCTTATAAATAACGAGAATTATGTGCTATCTTAGTTTTAATGTGAACCATACGGTAATTGATGTACGAGTCTTTTTTTTATATATATATAATCCATAATTTTAAGCGAAAAGTATCATTTGAGTGAATTGATATGGTTGCTCTAAAAAGTGTTTATATTTTGAAGACATAATTAATAGTCGATTTTAGCATACTTAACATATTGGACTTAAAACGTTTTTTAACAATTATCTGTTAAAAGGAAAGAAACCTCATTTGGGATAATGTGTTAAATTTTCTTAATATATTAGTATATGTTTTGGAAATTAGGTTAAATTTTAAAAATTTAAAACATGCAATTATATATCTCGAAAAAAAAACATGACGCATATTTGTATTCTCGTCGTGAAACCTTGAAAAATTGCATTAATCAAATTTTAATTTAGAGCGTTTTTTTAAAAAAAATGTCCAAATTAATATTATGTATCGTCTCCGTGTGTATATGAACATCATGAAAAACACCCAACTATACACTTTTTCGTAAAAACGCTCCAAATCAAGATTTGTTTAATGCAAATCTCAATGGTTTCACGACGGGAACACAAATATGCGTCTTGTTTTTTTTTTCTGAGATGTATAATGACATGTTTTGAATTTTTAAATTTTACCATAATTTCGAAAACATGTCATTATACATCTCGGAAAAAAAAAACAATACGCATATTTGTGTTTCCGTCGTGAAACCGTGGAGATTTGCATTAATCAAATTTTGATTTGGAGCGTTTTTGAAAAAAAGTGTCTATTTGGGTTTCATGATGTCCATATATCCTCCCCATATATATATATATATATATATATATATAGGAATATGATACATGAACATCAACTTAGACATCAACTTGGACACTTTTTCGTAAAAACGCTCCAAATCAAGATTTGGTTAATGCAAATCTCCACGGTTTCACGACGGGAACACAAATATGCGTCTTGTTTTTTTTTTCTGAGATGTATAATGACATGTTTTGAATTTTTAAATTTTACCATAATTTCGAAAACATGTCATTATACATCTCGGAAAAAAAAAACAAGACGCATATTTGTGTTCCCGTCGTGAAACCATGGAGATTTGCATTAACCAAATCTTGATTTGGAGCGTTTTTACGAAAAAGTGTCTAGTTGGGTGTTTTTCATGATGTTCATATAACATTTACCATATATATATATATATATATATATATATATATAGGGGAGGATACATGGACATCATGAAAAACACTCAAGTGGACACTTTTTTTCAAAAACGCTCCAAATCAAGATTTGATTAATGCAAATCTCCCCGGTTTCACGACGGGAACACAAATATGTGTCTTGTTTTTTTTTCCGAGATGTATAATGACATGTTTTGAATTTTACCATAATTTCAAAAACATGTCATTATACATCTCGGAAAAAAAAACAAGACACATATTTGTGTTCCCGTCGTGAATCCGGGGAGATTTGCATTAATCAAATCTTGATTTGGAGCGTTTTTTAAAAAAAGTGTCCAGTTGGGTGTTTTTCATGATGTCCATATATTCTCCCCTATATATATATATATATATATATATATATATATTTCTATGCGATATTTATGTGCATTTTCAATTTTTGGTTCTTTCCTTGATCAGGTCCAAGCCTACTTATAGTCTTTTCTTAGGCAACTAAAATTGATCTGCACTTGGTTCACCTGACCAAATAATACTTATAAGTAGGTGCAAATTAGTGTATTGAGAGAAAAACATGGATCCAACTACTTAAAGAAGAGTTTAGTTTTTTGCTTTTTAAAAAAACTCAGGTTTCCAAAAAAAAAACTACGAAGTTTAATATTTTAAAATCTATTAAAAGCAAACACACTTATTTAGTTCTACCAAACGAGCACATCAAAGTCGTATTATACTACAACAAAAAGAAGATCAAGAAAGAAAGTAACACCTTTTTATCCACGAATAGCCTTACCCAAAACTGGGATCGATCTTTCAACATCAACTGTGGACATTTATCCTCCCACACCTCATCTATATACAGCACAGTTATAAGTGACTCGTAATCCGGTTTACAATCATAGATGGGAATGGTACCTTCTTACGAACCCGGTCCATTTCCAGCAATAGTGTGCTTTTGTTATTCGAATCTTGTTATATGAACCCGTACTCTATCCTTTTCTTGGCCCAACACACTTGCCCAAAAGCCTAGAAGCACGACCTTGTCATCCGCCTGAGAGTGTCGGGGTGAAATGTTGTGCGATAGATGAGGATAATGCTTAGAAGTTCGAAATGAAACAATAAAATTGTTGCTTTTTTTTATAAAGTTGTGTTTTCATGAAAATCAAAACCATGGAATATGAGCAAGCCTCTTACATTTACTACTGCACTCAATACAGCTGCTTCTTTGCAAGTTGCATGTTTGACATTTAAAAAAAAACATAAAGAGAGGTAGGACATAAAGACCATAAGACAGAGAAAAGCATAAATCTTAGTAAAAGATTAGCAACTGAACATGGCATTTTATTAGTAAAACAGCACTGTCTTGCATAAAACTTCAACCTAAATTGAAGAACACCAAACAACACAAATTATTACTGTCTTGCATAAAACTTCAACCTAAATTGAAGAACACCAAACAACACAAATTATTACAATGAAAACATGTTTCACATCCACGACACAGCGAAGTGTCAACATAGCATATAATAGCATAGATAAATAGATAAATAGGTAAACATAGCATAATTACATCCCAAACACTTTCTTCAAGTGAAGGACAAACTCGTAGACTTTTTTCTGGTCGGGGAGAGACTTAGCGACACTTTCTCTCTCCATACACCTCTTAGCCCATGCGATCAGCTTCGGGCACTCCGCTTCAATGCTAAAGTTACCACATGTCTCATAAGCATAGAACCAACTGTAGAAAGTTACGAGGGCTATATCCACATATGCAAACTCATCTCCTCCAAAAAACGGCTTATCCCCAAGTTCATTTTCTAATACCTTGAGGTGTTCGATAAACTCTTTCTTTCCTGCTTCTTGCTCCTCACCTTTGGTTGCCCATACTTTCCTTCCAGCATCGTACATCTGCATAGGAATAGCAACTTAAACACTTTGATCGCGTTGAGGATTTCTTTCATAAAATATGGGCCAAAGGCAAAATCTTTCATAAAGGATGCATCTAAACACGGTGGATTTTTCTTCGTCATGTTAAGTGGTTGAGAATGGAATTAATTTTATGATGTGAAATGAATTCCTCACACATAAAGCTTTCTAATTCTCCATAAAACTTTCATGTTAATTAGATTGTCTTTTAATAAAGAACTTCAAGAACCGGAGAAAACAGCTTCCGAAAGAAAACGTATAGCTACATGTTCTTATGATTGTTTCTTTTCTGAAAATATTTTAGAGGGTTGTGCTGAAAACGTTATACTTCTAAAAACCTACAAACTCTTATAATAGAAGTTACAAATTCTATGGAAAGAGAATAAGAATGACCTTAAGCCAGATGAATTTTCAAGCTCACATCGCCCCTCACTCAGTGAGAGGCACACGAGAAGGACATTCAAATTGAAACAACAAATGTGAAAAGAAAAAATGTAGAGAATGATAACGAACAAGTGAAGGAATACTATAAAAAAAGTTGTCATTAGTATTTAGGAAACAGGCTCTGTTCCCATTTACAAAGTGTTACTCCAGTCACACATTTACCATTATCCAGAGAAGCAGTCATCAAAATTTAACAATCGATGTTAAAACATGCGTTTGTTTAACAAGATTGTGCTTAGACTAGAGTACTAGAATGTCGAATTTTTCAAACACCCTCCTATTTCATCTTATCCTCTGAACAAACTAACAGCCCCCTCAGAAACTTAATTAAAACAATATTTCAGAAAAACGAGTTATGGTCCATTAGTTTAGTCCCTGAATAAACTAAACTAATATATGTATATATAGGTGGGTGTTAACCTATATTATCACGTGTTAACCTATATATATAGGTGGTTAATTTGTTAAAGATGAGTATGTAAATTGTTAATCGTGATAGGTGGGTGTGCAGTTTCTTAACCACCAATAGGTCGGTGTACAAAACAATAATTTTCCCATAAAAAAAACGAGTAGATCCTCTGAACAAGAAAATTGTCAGAGCTTTGATAGCTTAAGCCCCAGTGTATAACACTTTAAATCTTAAGCAAATTACTACTATGAATTAAGCATCTCCAACTATTTTCTACTTCAAAAACTCGTGCAAATGGTTGCCTAACTTTTAAGATCAGCTTCCTTATTTCATTGTTCACCAAAGAACCTATCACTCTTTGGTCCTAACACAAAAGAAGCTTCTTGTTTCAATGTTTGTTTTGGTGAAGCTTTTGAGTTGGACTTTCCTTTTTTCCTTGCTAAAGATTTTGACAATTAACTGTATAGCTACTGACCAACCGCAGCAATCATCTTTTGGTCCAAAGATAAAACTAGCCTGTTTCTCAACAGCTACAACCAAACAAGCCAAGTCTTCTTCTGTCTTTTTCTTTCACCAAACATCCTACTCTCGCATCCCACGACACTGACACCACATGTTGCTAGGTTCTTGAAGGCAAAAAATCGCAATAACTAAAGGGATTCACCATAAAATGAAAATTCTGTATAACTAAAGGGATTAAAGAAGATTAATTAATATATGTAATTGTGTTCCCCTTCAGCCTATTGGTTATCGCTACTGAGGAAACCTTCCTAAATACCCCTCGTATTGTGTAGTACTGAGAAGACTAGGTCATGTTTACGTACCTGTTACACGTTCTATAAGGAACGTGAAAAGTAAATCATTTATGAAGTAAGAAAACATGCCAAGAATCCAGCAGTATAGCAGCCGACGAATCCAGAGTGCAAAAGAAAAAGCGTTTTTTTTTTCTTTCTAATATAACCGAAGCCAATTTTATAGGGTTAATAGATCTCATTTCTTCTTGAGTTTGGTTTTATGTTATGTTTCAAGGCATTATTTAGCTATAATATGACCGGTTATACATTTCCGTGCTTTTGTTGTGCAAATTTCCCCCTAATACTCTCAATTTCTTCCAGATAATTAATTATAAACCTGCACCGGAATTCTAACCAGGTCTAAGGAGCGGGATTATTGCTAGGGTCATCCCTCATACTAATAATTTATTAATCATACAACTCTTGATTATTCATAAAAGTCCTAAATAGAAATACCACTTTTAACTTAGTAAGTTAGTAATAAGTAGTACTTAATAAACAAACAAACATATTTATCCACTTCAACCAAACATACCCATTGAAAAAACCAACCATATTAACAAAAGAAAAGGACAAACAAGTAGATTATAAACAAATAGTACCTTTTTATCCACAAAGTCAGCCCAAAACCTAGCCTGAGCCCTTTGATAAGGATCCTTAGGCAAGAAGGACGGAGATTTATCTGCCCAAACCTCGTCTATATACTGCAGAGCTATGAGCGACTCGCAAACCGGTTTACCACCATGAATGAGAACCGGTATCTTCTTGTGAACCGGGTTCATTTCAAGTAACAGTGGGCTCTTGTTCCTCAAATCCTCTTCTATGTATTCATATTCTATCTCTTTTTCAGCTAAGGCTATTCTTAGCCTCATACCAAACATGCTTGGCCAAAAGTCCAAGAGCACAACCTTGTCATCCGCCATTGTGTAGAAATACAGAGAGAGAATGTCTAAGTATAGTTGTGTGGTGAGACTTTGCTTCTTTTCTTGAAGACAGTTCTTGAAATATATAGAAAAGATATCAAGTAAGAAATGCAAGTCCTTTTCTTGAAGACTTCTTGAAATATATAGAAAATATATTAAGTAAGAAATGCAAGTCCTATATGTTATTGAAATATATACTTGCTCATCCCATTTAATTACCTATTACGAAATTACGTGTAATTTTAATTGGTCAATAACTTGTATCAAAATTGTCGGAATGAAAATTTTTAAAAATTGATTATATAGTTCAAATGTTAAATTTTATGATTAGACTTTAAAAAAATTCATTTTGACAATTTTGATAAAAGTTATAAAACAATTAAAATTACACGTATTTTCATAATAGACAATTAAATAAAAATTAAATAAGTATCACAAAAGAATCAAAAGATAATGTTAGTATTGTTGTGTGGTGAGCCTTTTTGCACCTATTCTCGAAGATTGTTCGTGAATACTATAGAAAATATAAGAATATATTGGTTGGTGTAACTGTGCACCTTTCTTTTCTTGATGACATGTTCGAGGCACTACATATTACACTACACTTTTACAAAACTATGGGTAATTTACATGTGAGCCCTATAAAAAATATATTTTTGCAATTGGATCCTACAAGCCATTTAATTGTGGAATGAACTATGAAGCCGAGGTTGAAATTTAAATTGACATAAATTGATGTCAGGTAGTCCCGCTTTGGCAAAAATTCAAGTTTATCCACTAATGTTATTTTATTTCAGCTGATCTCATTGTTTGTAGCTTTTTTTTCAATTGGAATTTGAGCTTTATAGCTTGCTTGAATGGATATTTTGTATTCATTGGAGCTAGGATGGTATGCAACAAAGACTCTCGCCTGTTTTTTGAGCCTTGCCTTGTCGCAAACGAGGAAGAATTGGAGGAGCGATATCTAATATAATACTAAGTAATATTTTTGTAACTAAATATATCCTACGTTGTATAGTTCAACTTAAATAAGTTTAAGCAAATTTTGTGTAATTTGGATTAAATCTTAACTTTTTATAATAACTTCTATTTATTCAGTTTGGTTTAGTTTTAGTGGTGACTGATGAGCATTACTACTGTATTAACTTTTTTGGCATATTAGGTGGGGAATTTGCATGTTCCCTTTATTGTATCATTGCAAAATCAACATTATGGTTATACGATCAGTATGAGTTGTACAAATAAACTAATAACATAGCCATTTCGGATAATTTCTTGGACAAACATATACCTCTTTTATCACTTTATTTTAAAAGGGAAGAAGATTACAGTTACACCTAAAATGTAAAGTCAAGACATAATATGTTCAACCTATGAGGACCAGCTGTATAACCAAGTCTTTGTTTCTTATTTTATATTACTACTCCTAATTACACTACTTTGATTATGTGGTCTTCAATTAGACCAATGATATAATATGGGTATGTATCTTATCCACGTTTCCAGATTGTACGAGACTACCCACCCGTATACACATCATAAGTAATTGAAGGCATTTAATTTTATTACCTTTTATTTTAGTACAACAAGAAAAAATTCAGTTAGACATATATACGAGAGAAAAGGTACCTAACAATAAGCTAATACTCTCCTTAACGTACGTTACCTAAAGTTATGTATTGAAGATATTGGTGGTACATGAACTCCGGCCCGATCTTTTTATCAATCAATGTTCCGCTAGCTAGAGTATAGAAACTCATATTTAACATGAGCGGTTCATGTAATTTTTTTTTTTACATGAGCTACCATGTTTCTTATTCGGTGGGAATGGTTTTTTTATATGAGTTGCTCATTTACTTCATCTGTATCGTACCACTATCATCCGATCGTTAACAAAATTAAATATTATTTGTATTTGATTTTTTAAGTTTTAACTTGTTATTTATAATAACCATTAGTTTGATCAGAAATTGAGGGCTAATATTTTATATGAGCGTAAACAAAATTACACGAACTATCACGTTCCCGTATTCTCCAGGAATGGAGTAGCTCATGTACTTTTTTTTCACATTAGCTGCTCATGTATTTCATGTGAACGGTACGACTATCATCTAATAGTTAACAAAATTATATATTATTTGGATTTGATTTTTTTAGTTTTAACTTCACTAATATTTTACATGAGAACTCTCGGCTAAAAAAAAAAAAAAAACACGTTACCCAACCCTCCAATATAATCCAAAATGCATTAAAGTCCAGTGTAACACTTGCCCTATTTCGAATCTCTCATTATTTGACGTGTCCAATTTCAAATTTATCTTCACAATTTTTTGAGACTTCCAAGACACGGGTAAGATCAAAGTCATCATTTGTATACATAAGAAACAATATATCAAGTACGATTTTTTTTTTACTACGGATGACAAAATGCTTTTTTAACTATTTTTAGTCAACATATGGCAGCATCAGTGGATCCATTTTTCCTGTCACGAGTATTTTTTAAATACATTAAATTTGTATGTTATATTTTTGTTTTAATATTTTGAAATCAACGTCGAATAATTAACATTACTGTGAATCTAATTCATTATTATTTAGAGTGTGTCATATACTAAAAATTTAACACATATTAATGAACCCAAAAATATCTATTCTAAAATTAATTCAAAATTAAAACTAAAAAATATTAAAAACATAACACATGTTAATGAACCCAAAAATAGTATTGATTGTCTGTCACACCCTAAATAATAGTGCATTTTGAAATGAACACCAAACGATTAACATTATTGTGAATCTAATACACTGTTAATTTATTTGTGTCACATACTAAAAAAAAAAAAACTAACACTTATCAATTAAATCAAAAATATACTAAAAGGAACCTATTTGAATAGAATTTTGCTTGCATTGAAAATCAAAGGCAGGCTAGGCTGACTTTCAAGGCAGCCAAATCCTATCCGTGTCATGGCCCAAATAGTTATCGCTTAGTTTCTTTCTATATATAATGTTGCTCCACCCTACAATAATCAACTAGCTAAATCAACAACAATTAGATTTGGGTTGGTCGTCATTAAAGAATCACAGTAAAACAACTTATTTTTTTAGAGCTACAACATGAAAATGTTCAATACTATTTTGTGGCACGCTTCAATGAGAACCAATTTTGTTTTATCAAAACATAAACCAAATCTATATGCTGACAACTAGTATAAGAGCAACTAAATCGAACATGTTATCTTAAACTTTTGTGTCACTTATTACTTAGATAATGATATTTTGGTCATATTAGACTTAATAACATACCTATTAAGTGTCATGTTGACAATCAATTATTAAGTTTTGTGTCAAATTTAGCAATCATATCATGATAATCAATTATTAAGTTTTGTGTCAAAACTAACCATCATATTAGTGGGTGAACTGACGATCACTTTCTCATTTCGTTTTATTTTAGCATGTTTAATAATCAATGCATCACTCATTTCACTAACTAGTATCAATATATTAATAAAATATATTGGCGAGCCTTTTTTTCTTTCAATGCTCGGCTTAATCAATTCGCGTCGGCTCCGATCTTCTGAGGTGTCTGTCGTAGATTGTATCTGCTTCGACGACGGGATGCTCTCCGTGCCTGCACAAGAAACGAACAGGGGCCCGGGGGTTGGTGCCAGGTTTTTCCTCTCCGACGATCAAGTCAGTATGGAGGAGACTGAAAGTACGTAAGTAATGAAGGGTGAGGAATCGGACCGGTTACAAGTCGTAGTGATAGGCGTCACGGATCGTGTTTAGGAAGTCCGGGTTGTTTTTGCTTTATCTCTCCTCTCTCCCTTTTTCTCTTGGGGGCCGGTTGCGGACTCACTACCGCACGAGGTCTCCCCATTCTTTCCGCTATGGGGCGATCTCTCCGGGTGCTCCTTGAGACGGTCCTTGCACGGGGCTGTTCGATACTGGCGACCGAACGAATTGCCCCAGCAGATCTCATGTCCTTCTCAATATCGACATGCTGCTTTATCAGTGATCGGAGCTGAGAAACCGTGCTCGGAGGGGTTGCTATCATTTCGTTGCGGATCCTGCTCCCTACGATCATGTTCTGCCTAAAAGCGGCTATGGCAGTAGAATCGGGGCAGTCGGCACACTCCGCGTGCTTTTGCCAGAACCGATTATCGTAACTCTCGAGGGTCTCTTTGTTTCGTGCCCTCACTTGGTACAGCTGCTTCGGTTGGGCAACCCTTTCTTTCAAGTTGATAAATCGGTGTGCAAAGTCATAGGCTAGGTCATCCCAACGGTGGATGGAGTTGGCAGACAGAGACTGGAACCATTTACTTGCCAGCCTCCCTAGGCTGGCGGGGAAGCATTTGCACATAAGCCGATCGGGGTGGGACCAGTGATTCATCTGGTATCGATAGTGCCGGAGGTGAGCTTCCGGGTCAGAATCCGCATTGAAGACTTGGAGAACCGGGGCAGTAAAATTTTCGGGGGGCACACTGTATTCTATCTCGTCTGAGAACGAAGTGCTATGGGTGGAGGCAACGATTTTTAGTGCTGCTTCGTCGGCGGCTTCGTCTCGGCCAGCGCGACGGCCGTGCCTGCGTCTCCGAGGAGGCTTTTCAGTTCGCGCACGACTCGACCCTGCATGTGAGTTGTAACTGTCATCCGGCCAGCGGATTCGTGAGTGTACACTTCGCTCATCGCTACGGCGGGAGTTCCCTTCGTGGGAGCGCTCCGACTCCTCACCCCTAGTTGGCTCTCTGGGAGTCTCTAGAGGGGGTCGTCGGTGGGGTCCCAACCGGGACATCACACTTTTAGTGGGTCTGAGGACCGGTTTGACTTGGCTTGCGTCTTGGAAGACGGGCTCGGGCTCTGGTTCCATCAGCGTGGCTATCAATGCCTTCTGGGCCGCAAGCGCGACGAGCTCCTTTTCGTTGACATCAAGCATCATCTCTGTCAGCTCGGTTCGTGATCGGGGCGCTGCATCTATTGCCGTTAAGGGGGCGGAATGCCTCGTAGACGCGGTTCTCGGGGTCTCACCAAAAGAAAGTGTCCTAGGCATCCCAAGAATGGGGGTGGGTCGGGACGACGGGGTGTCGAATCGGTTATTGCCAGACATGTTTTCTACAAGGATGGAATGTCAGAGCTAACGTGTTATTCACGTTTCCCACAGACGGCGCCAATTGGCGAGCCTTCTTTTCTTCCAAGGCTCGGCTTAATCAATTCGCGTTGGCTCCGATTTTCTGTGGTGTCTGTCGTAGATTGTATCTGCTTCGACGACGGGATGCTCTCCGTGCCTGCACACGAAACGAACAGGGGCCCGGGTTTGGTGCCAGGTTTTCCCTCTCCGACGATCAAGTCAGTATGGAGGCCATCATAATCGACTAAAATTAAAGTCACATTTAAGTTCAAATTCGAAACTAGAATAACCGATTATTGTAAATAACAAACATAAAATTACTACCCCTCGTCAAAAAATAGGCACCATGTTAAACAACTCTAACATTTAAGTATTTAAAACAATTTCAATTAATATTAAATAAATACATCAAAACATGACATTTAGAAACGCAAGCTATTTGTTACTTAAAAAATACCTACTTTTTAGGAGACTGCACACGTAGAAAGAGATAATTTTCATGTACCTAAAAGAGATTATTTTCAAAATAAATAAAAAAAAGGTATAATTCCTTTAATAATAATAAAGTAAAGTTGGGCTTATAACTTATATTTTGGGACGCAACAAACGGAGAAGAAACAAAAAAAAAAAAAACAGTGCTCAGAAGCTTATTTATAAGCAAACCCTAATTAACATTCTCTCTCTAAAATCGAAGTATTCGAATTGCGATTACTATGGTTAGTTTTTTCCCAATCGTTTTCTCTCTCTATTATAACTCTCTTTTTTCAATTGCGATTTATTTTCTATTTGGGTTCTTAATTCCATGTTTTTGGTTTGAAATTAGTTTTATTTTGCTCTTTATTTGTGTCCATTCTGTTTAGGGTTCTTAATTTCACCTTTTTGGTTTGAAATTATTTGTATTTAGGGTTCTTAATTTCATGTTTTTAGTTTAAAATTAGTTGATTTATTTTCTGTTTACCAGTTTTAGGGTTTACAATTTCATGTGTTTGGTTTGAAATTAGTTTTATTTTTGTTCCATCTTTGAATTGAATCTGTTTAGGTTTTTGAAAACTCAGTTTTATGTTCAAATTGAAATTAGTTAGATTTTGGTAAAATTTTCATTGCTACTGTTTTGTGTTATCAAATCCCAATTTCATTATTTAATTGAAAATTAGTTAGATTTTGATCGAAATTTGTATTGCACTATTTATCCTGTTTAGGGTTCTGGATTTTATGTTTTTAGTTTGAAATTAGTTATTTTTGCTCCATATTTGAGTTGCTTCGATCCAAGCTACTGTTTCGGTAATAGTACCTTAAAAAGATTTAATTGGTTTCAGTTATTTTTGCTCCGTATTTGGTTTCAGTTTAATAGTACCTTAAAAAGGATTACTTTTTCTACATAAAAATGCAAGCTTGTATAATTATCAGAGTAAATTTTTTGATACTTTTCCAGAAAGGTCTTTCCCCTAAAGTAGATCACTACCAAATGACTTTTGACTTACACTAAACCAAATATTTTACATTCATTTAGATCTGTAGGAGCTCATGTTCTGTATTTGTTAATATCTAAATGCCTAAATAGATACACAGTGGTAATTTGACGAACTTCCGTTGTATAGTAAGTGTTGGATCAGAGGAGTCTAGATAACATGAATGCTCGCACTTGTTTTGCGTTTTGGAACCTTATATAACCCTGACTGTGGAAATCAGATTGTTACCCTTAGATAGTCTAGTTCATTCTAAGTGTTTATGTGTGTGTACGTGTCTATTATAGTTTGATGGACGTCCTCTATGTGACTAGAGGTACAATCTAAATGTTGGACATGAAATTTTTGTTGTCTTATGATACTATATGACCTCTGCCGGCCCATTATGATAATGTGTTTACTGTTAATTGGTCTGTATGAATCAATTGGTTTACTGTTATCCTCATTTTTTTTGTTGGTTTTCACGCTTACAATGAGAAATACATTCTGTAATTTATTATGGATTTCTTAACTGTGACTTTTTTTGTGGCATTTTCAGTCTGGCAGGGGAAGAGATAGATTCCGCAGAGATTATCCTCCAAGATCTGAAGAGTGTCATGGGCGAAATAATGTTCCTCCATCAAGGCACTTATGGGTTGGGAATCTCCCTCTAAACATAACTGAGAAAGTTATAGCTAATCATTTTTTACGGTTTGGAGAAATTGAGAACATTGCTTTTCAACCGGGCCGTAGCTACGTCTTTATAAACTTTAGATACGACGAAGAAGCTTTTGCTGCTGTAAGCGCACTCCAAGGTTTTGAGATTGGAGGCAAACATATTAAAATCGAGTTTGCAAAGGCGGTTAGTTTTGTCCACTTTTTTCAGTTCTCTTTAGAATGCAGTGTATTTCCCCATATATGGTATAAATTATTTTCCACGTCTTTTTGACTCACTTCATAAAGCAGCGTGAATTGTGATTATACATCAATTTTGGTTGGTTAAGAATTTTAGGGTATTCTACTGGTACAATTACCAAAGAAATATGTAGAATAAGATTCAAGTTCTTGGCCCTTAGATTCAACAGGTTGTTTGATCCCACACATTAGCAAAATACAAAGTAGGGATAGATAAGGAACATTGAAACTAAGGGCTTTGTAGATTCTTGAAACTTATACCTTTACAGTTTCAGGGTCGTGCATTTTATAAACATAAATGAATAAAATAACAAGCAGCCAATGAGAACCATGGGAATCACCTAGAAACAAGTAACTTTACAAATGAACGTCGACCACCAAGAAGCTTTATTGCAAAAGCGCTGAGTTGAGCATCTTGTGACCATAAAAATTAAACAATATTTCTCCCTTAGTGACAAGTAAAATTCTTGCTCCATCCCTTTAGTTAACTCAGATATGCTATAACAGTAAGTTAAATGGCATCCGCACGCATGCGAGCTTATGCCTTGCATAGTGATATAATTAGTCCAAAATAATGCAACACACTCTCACTTAGGAAGAATTATAGATTATGATTCCTGTACTATAACATTACATCTCTCGCTGCATTGCATCTCAGTACGAAAAGAGGTTGGTAGAGCCATTCTTGACGGAGTTCTGTCAAGTAGGCTGGTCGCTTCATTTTATTCTCATTGACTTCCCATGCTATTCAACATTGACCAGTGATATACTCGAATTGGTAGAGATTACAGCCACACTTTTCATCAAAAAGTCATTGGTTGCCTGTGTCGTTGACTCATCTCAGACAGGGTTGGCTTTTTCATCAAAAAGTCATTGGTTGCCTGTGTCGTTGACTCATCTCAGACAGGGTTGGCTTGCTAACAATTTGCTTTTAGGTTTTTAGTTTAACAAATCTTTGATAGATCACATACATAATGGATGATTTCGTTGTCCATCAACGTTTTCCTTCTAGCTCAGTACCCAATATGCAGTACAATGAGATTAGGACTTCTTTCAGAAACATGTGTTGCAATCTTATTACGAAAGAACTTTTGTTACGAGTGAAATTGGTACTTACCAAAAAAAAAAAGAAATTGGCTGAAAAGAAAAGCCTTCAAAGGATGCAACTGAAAAAAGTAATCACATCCAGCATCATATTTAACACACTACATTATTCAATGTGTAAATGTGATCTACAATCCCTACAATTTTGGGTCAAAATTTATAAATGCAATACTTGATATCCCTACAAATTTAGGGAAATGGTAACTATATAGAAAATATTTGTGTTGTAAATATTAGTCAAGTTTATCTGTGGTACCAAGCAGGCGTGCCGTGCCGGCTTGTATCTATGTACCATAAAAATATTCGATGAAAGAAGAATAAACCATGTACGGAAATTGAAAACGAGTATTAACACCTTTATCCCTATCATGTTAAGCACATTGGTCAAAATATGAAAAGAATCGCTTAGTCCCTATAAATTTACCGAACCCAGCAGGAGTGCTGGCTTATATCCATTTGCTATCAAGCGATACAATCATACAAGCATCTCTTAGCAAATAGAAACATTTATCTGTTAAAAGTGTGTAAGCTGTAGCCTGGTTCCATCATCAAACAGTCAAGACTTTTTTTCTTCCGTTAAGATATTGTAGACCACATTATGTTTTTAACCTATCAGTACCAGTTAGCACTTAGCAATCTTATCTGGCCAATCAGGTCATTCTGCATTTAAAGGAAATGGAAGGTTTCTATGTGTTGGTTATAATAGTTTTATAGATAAAGTTCGACGTTTACACATCAGGAAACCTGTTGTAGTAACTAGTATGGTGCGTAACAACCACCAAATTAGATACAGCTTGTAAGAATAAATTACAAGCTAAAATCTGCATTCATTGTCAAAATATATCTGCAGAAACCTTTAAGATTGAAACTAGGAGTTACATTTGCATTCAGGACACTGACGTCTCAAATTCTTCGATTTGATGCTGGATCCAGAACTTCTTGCAAAACAAATTGCGTATCAATACAAGTTGCTTTACATTAACAGCCATCTAAGTACGTGTAAAGAAAAGAACCTAAGCCTGTCAGAACTTGGTAATCTGCAACATGAAGCCTTACTGACGGCTTTAACTGTTCCAAAAATATGATCCGAGTCTTCAGTTAATGGTTAAACTAGCCACATAAACGGGAACTTGCTTGTAAAATACTATTGTATCAGCTTCTCACTCTGTTTTGGCTTCATTAAGTTTAAGCTTCTGCCAGTTGTGGCTTGTACTAGTCAAAATCGTATGCAACAACTCTTGACCCTTTCATTAGGAAAAATTGAATGAGTTCATATAACATAGCAAGGTAATATCTTTATAAATTTAGTTCTGAATTTGGTTTGGTGAAGGTTTGTGTGGTTGGGTACAAGACAATAGTGGGTGCTATCCTTAAGATTGTATGTACAAACGATTAGGGGTGCATTACTTCCTTTGATATATATGCTGCAGTCAGCTGATATGTCCTAAGACTTCAGAAACCATTTGAAAGTTCAATCAAGAACAAAGTGAAAAAAATAAAAATAAAAAATCAACCACATCAAGAGGCACCAAAGTTATACTGTCAATGAAAATCTTGCGTATAATCCTAATGGCAATCAGGCTCTTTATTCGACAATTATCATATAAAGGTAGGGATAGTCTCTGTTTATACGACAATTCTTTGAGCTCTACCCACTCAAAGAGTAAACCAATAAAAGTTTCTTAACACTGAAACACTAACGGGTTCAAGTTTGATGTCGATGGTGGTACACTAGTACTTCTTATCTGAACTAACCTTTCAGCAACAGACATCATGTCCAAAGTAATATAAGCCAAGTGCAAATATTTTCAGTTGAATGACGAAGATTAATGCCTTCTTATGGATTCGGTTTTTCAATTGATTGTAACTTGAAATATTGCAGAAATTTAAGATAGGGGGCTTATGCCACCTTATAGATTCTGTTCTCGCTGTAAATAGGTCACATACAGGACTTCTGTGTTCTTCTCTCACAAGTCATAACCAGTATTTTTAAATCTTTTTATCTGTTCTCTCTGCAGCTTGCAAAGTATCAATTAATTTGTTTTCGTATATTTAAAAGCAAATGGTGGCTTGTTGAGTGTTTACTGCTGACATTTGGATCTCATTATGACCTAGGATGATTATTCTACCCTCAATACTGTGCATGGCGGTGTAGATTAATCCTTTTCTGATGTTAAAATGTAATTTCTGGTGTACTGTTACTTAGAAAGCGTAACTGAATATTCTAACTCATAACATTTCGGTTGTCTTTTTACATAAATACTTCTGTTGAAGATTTAATTTGTGGGATTCTTCTATCTACAGTTGAACAGAATTCAATTCGAGGTCATACATTCATTATAATAGTATATCGATTATGAAACAAATTGTGTTTTCACTTGCATGAACTTGCAGCGTTACAGCTAAATCTTGATAGTTAGCTCAAAAGTCCTGATTCTGTAATGTGTATTAAAAAAATAGGAAAAATGATTTAGGAAAAGAATAATTTTGAAGTTCATTTCTGTATCAAACAGCTCACATACATCTATCTGATGCTTTCTACAGAAAATGTGATCAGTTTGTTCTCACTGGCTTTTTTGCTTACAGCAACTCGTATTTATTCGTGAAGTGTCTACCATTTTACTTTGTAGCCTCTTTTGGAATAGAAAGGATGTAATTACAACCTTTTTAAGCAAATACAAGCGTTCTGGCCTCGGTCATCCTAAATTCTTCACAGCTTAATTTAAGTTCCTTATACAAACTGAACTTGTGATTTATTGAACCATTTCTTCTATCAATATATATATATATATATATATATATATGCATGTAAGCTTCTTGATCAATTTATTTCTAATATATTTTCCATAGAAGCTTCTTGATGTAATATTGTGTTATCAAACTCTGAATTTCACAGTTCATACTCCAATAGGAAAATACTTGAAAGTGGTGCGATTGACCAGGAAAGCTTTTTTGTATATGGTAGTCCATGATTTTGTCATATTGATCCTTTAAAAGCAGGGTTACGTTTGTCATCTTCCCAATAATAAGCATTGTCAGTTTGATAGTTAAATCTAAACTAAATGTACCAAGCGGTTGAAGGGTTTTGCTATTTTTTACTGGAGATGATACTACTGTTCATTATAGTTTCTTATTATATTTTTTTTTATGAATCACTCTGTGCTGCTTCTGGTTTGCCCCTACATAGATTAGACACTTTTATTTTGGACAGCGCAAGAAATCATGGAATTTCTTTTGTGCGTGTTTATGTGTGTGTGGATCGGAAGGAAAACATGTAGGTTTAACTGGTCCTAATTTGGGGAACATCACTGTTACTGTTCTATGATTGTCGACATGTTTACTAAATATTTTTGATCAGTTTACTGCATTTTGAATATTTTTTGATTGAGGAAGTTACGACATTTGCATTGTTCTTGTAATTAAGGCTTTAATCTTGCCATATGCGAGCAATCAGTTCTGTTGATTCCTGTTTTCTAGAGTCTTATATGGTTGTTTTGCTAACAAAAGCTTTTGTCATGTAATTTAATGTTTAGTTGAAACCTTAACGTTCCTTTAAAATACTATTTCCTTCGTCGATAAAAGAATGTAATCAGAATGGTACTTGTGGAATTGATTGGTATAACAGGACAAATCATCATCAACACGCCATGAAGATTCCTTTCAACGCCGAGATGGAGTACGTTCAGAAATGAGAGAATCTCCGTCAATGTTTTCGAGAACACAGCATCCGAGCCCCGACCATAAACGCAAGATGAGTGAAAAAGATTCCGAACCAAGTGAGGTGTTATGGATTGGTTTCCCAGCTCAGCTGAGAGTAGATGAAGAAATTCTAAGAAAAGCATTTTCACCATTTGGAGAAATCGAGAAGATCACTGCATTTCAAGGTCGTAGTTACGCATTTGTCCGGTATAGAGACATAAAATCAGCCTGTAGAGCAAAAGAGACTCTCCAGGGGAAGTTATTTGGTAATCCTCGTGTACATATTTGCTTCGCCAAGAACGAATCTGGTTCGTCAAACATTGGAACCAACTTTTCCAACAACCCTTATGGGCGTTCAGGGTTTTCCGAAGACTTTCGAGATGATAGAAACTATAAGGGCTTGCTTGGCGATCCCGACTCTAGATCTCCTCGGTATATGCAAAGTCACGGACGAGGTGATCCTGAAATTATGGGTTTTGATCAGAGAAGATTTCCACCGGGACGGGAAACGAGTCCTCGGTTTCTTGATTTCCCTCCTCATCGCTCTCACCCAGCCGATGAAGATGATCTGCCGGAAGACAATTTGTTTTTTTATGGAAATAAGAAAATGAAAACCAACTCATTTTCAACGGAGAATGAGCTTCCCGAGTTTTCTATCCCTGGTTTTGACCAAAGAAAACAGAATATTTTGAGGGAATCTTCCGGTTTTAACCCTCAGGATAGAAATTCTGAGCTTGGACGATTTGGGTACAAACAAGTTCCTGATCGTGTAATGAACCGTGCATCACCATATGAAGAGAGGGGTGAAAATTGGGGTAATTCGTACGACAAATTTGAGGACGGTCCTGGTTCTTTCCCTTTAAACCTTGTTGAGAGGAAAAAATTGATAGCTGAACCACATTTGTGGAAATGGGAAGGAACTATAGCGAAGGGAGGGACTCCAGTCTGTAGGGCACGCTGCTTTCCAAAGGGGAAAGTAATGGACATGCCATTGTAAGTGATCGACTTGACCTCAGTTTACTGAATTTTTATGTATTTATTAACCTGAATGAAATTGAAAAAACTTTTTGCTGCTTTCTGTTGTGTGCAGAATGGTTTTTTTGTTTTTATTTGAGCTTTCATGGTACAAACTAATAATTTATAATCGAAGTCAATCGGTGTCTAAAAGAACCTAAAGATACGTGCTTTTGGAAAATATTGCATATCGTCTGTATATTATGTTCTTTTACGATAAACTATGGTGTTTCTTACATTAAGTGATGGTTCTGGTCACTTTCTATATATGTGTGTGTGTGTGTGTATATATATATATATATGTGCTTAATGATAAAGTAGTGAACATGCCATAACACGTATTATTTATGACCGTGGAAATACACCAAGACACCTGGAGGGTTTTTTTTCTTCAGTGTCTGAAACATAAATCTTAAGATTGTTATTAAACATGATAATCCTTATGATTTTTTTCTGTTTTTGAAATCTGAATATAATATTTTTTCTAAAATTCATTATATGCGTACGAATTTTATTTTACAGTAGCGGTTTAATTTTCAAACTGTAAGTCCAGGTCATTTTACTTTCTAAACGAGTAGATTGAGTGGTTTCTGTCTACTAGATAATCAAAACATTTTGTACTAATTGTTATTTGGTATCTGCCACTAATTCTTTGATTTAGATGGTGGTCCTCATAGTTATTCGGGGCAAAGTTGAATTTCTGGTGGTTCTTGAATTGTTCATATTAAGTTTTACCCGAGTAATAAGTATTCTTATTTTGTCATTTAAATGCAGGCCCGAGTTCATAGATTGCACTGCAAGGACTGGTTTGGACATGCTTGCAAAGCATTATTATCAAGCAGCTAGCACTTGGGTCGTATTCTTTGCCCCTGAAAGTGACGCTGATATTGAATTTTACAACGAATTTATGCATTATCTCGAAGAAAAACAACGGGCAGCTGTCGCTAAATTAGATGACAAAACAACCTTGTTCTTAGTTCCACCTTCCGAGTTTTCAGAAAAAGTACTCAAAGTACCTGGAAAATTGAGCATTTCTGGTGTAATTCTAAGGTTAGAGAACTCTGGTACAAACACGTTACCACGGCAAAATCCACATATTAACGAGGAACCTCAATTCCTGCCATCATACACAAAGCCGAGATCTCCTCCAGGGGCATATCCGTTAATGTCGTCTTATCCTAACATGGTGAATTCTGGTGTCTCTGATCATATGGTTCATCAGAGACAAAACACATCAGGGTTTGACTCGAACTTTAATGGTAAACGGGGACCGCCACAAGTGTCTAGTACTGGTTTTGACCCTGCAACTCAAGGGTACCATCAGAGACAAAACACATCAGGGTTTGACTCGAACTTTAGTGGTAAAAGTGGACCGCCACAAGTGTCCAGTACTGGTTTTGACCCTGCAACTCAAGGGTATAACCAAAATGTGTCAAGGGTTGTAGAAGAAACGCATTCATCATCATCCATGTCTCTCTCAGCTTTTCAACCTGATCAGCTGGCACAGCTTGCCTCGTCCCTTCTAGGCCAATCGAGTGCTGGTGCTTCTCTTTCTACAGGTGCAGATTTCAGACAGTCGAACGCGATGAGTCATTTGGGTTCCTGGAACCAACAACCTCAAAGACCTGTTTATGAGAATAATAACCAAGGCAATTCTGAGTTTTCAACATCTCAATTTGGTCAAGGAAATTTACAACAAAGTCAAAGTGCTAGCTCACGAGATGAGGAATCGGACCCCCAGAAAAAGCTTCAAGCGACTTTGCAATTAGCTGCTACTCTTCTACAGCAAATCCAACAAGCAAAAGGTACATGAGATCTATGAAGTGGGGTAACTTTGAGTGTAGGAGTGAGTTAAAAACCAACTTTGTATGTTTCGTTGCTACAGTTTTCGAATATCTGTTTACTTTTAGGTGCAAGTATCTTGCGTGTGTAACTGTGAAGTTTAGCCAAAAGATATTTAGAATGGGAAGAATGTTTCTGAAACATTATGCTTCTTTTTAATATATTGGCGTGTACTTCGCAAAAAATAAATAGAGGATTAACACATTGGGAAATATACTCCTCTGATATTAAACATGAGAAAATAAGCATTTACGGTTATATATCTGTTGCATTTGTTTCATTTCATCACTTAATAGTGAATACTAAAGCTTTCATAATGGTGATTAGTGACGGATTGACCATGGGCCATTCTTTTTCTGTATTTTCTTTACTTTACCTTAGTTTTGAACATCTATTATACTTTTGGTCAAAAAGATGTATTAGAGCATCTACCATAGACTATAACTTTTACAACTTTTACAACTTTTTTTAACCCATTTAACTTAACAAGTACTAGGTATACAAACACTTTAATTTTTACATCTCATTGTAACATATAACTCCACATGGACAAAATAAGACAAAGAACAAAATAAAAATAGTGATAATAATAATGTATAATGTTGAATAAAACAATGAATTAAAGTATTAAAAAGTACAGACCCCCACATCGCACTTGTTAAAACATTTTTACAGTTAAAATAAAATTTAATATATGACACAAAAGTGTTGGTCATGGTGTGGCAATACTAAAAGGTCCAATGTAGCTCTAAAACTCCCCCATCTACTATAACTTATAGTAACGTAGACAATAAATGAACCAATGTAGATGCTCTTACATATTCAGTTTATTTCAATGTTTGTATGAGTAACTAAGGAATTTTAAGCCAAAGTTAATTTACAGTGCATGAAATGATTCGGAAATGTAATTGAAGTGTAATGAAATTTCATGCAAAAAAAATTGAGGATAAACAAAACGTGGGTAAATGTTCTCCTAGTCCTTAATTTTGAGAAAGGAAGCATCGATCTATAGTTATCTATCGGTTGCATTGCATCACTTTAGTTTCGAACATTTGTTTTACTTTTGGTCAGAAAGCAGTATGAGTTTATCGACTTCTAACATTTTTGAGAAACACTTGTATGAATCCGGAGCATTATAATTAAAGGTGTGTCAACTAATAGAATATTTTAGTTTTAATTTTGAATTACTTTTAGAGTAGTTATTTCGAGAATCATTAATAGATGTTGAATTTTTAATGGATGACATATTCTAAATTATAGTGCACCGGGTTTACAGTAGTGTTACTCAACATTTTTTGTTTTACATACAAAAGTATATTTATTTTACAAACCGAAAATATCTTAGGGAAAATCCCACATAACTACATCTCTTCTGACTTAATTTCATAAAACTCATGGCATGTAAAAAAAATCCTATTAAGGTCCTGTTTATTTCATAGTAAAATATTTTTCAAATTAGGTAATTCTTTCCTTGGAAAAGTTTTGCAGGGAATTCTTTTGTTTTGTTTCATTTTCGTGCGTTTGGCACAAGTAAAAATTTCTCATATAAAATTTGTGTAAATTTAAAACTTTTCATTTCTTTAAACTTAAAAAAAAATTCATGATTAATAATAAAAGGTGAGTATGATTGTTAAATTAATTATGTACATAAAAACATAAAAAACACTCAGAAAGTGTAAGTAAATAAAAAGTTCATATGAAAGTTTTAAATTTATATATGATAAAATATTTATAAAAAAAAAAGAAGGTAAAGCTTTATTAGCCTAAAACGTAGATGAAGTATATATTAAGTATTATAATAAAAAGAAAGTAAAAAAAGAAATGAAATAAAAATTATATGCAAAAGATGAAAAGTGAGATGTCTGATGTTATGATTCACGCAAGTTTTCTATGAAGAAATAAGGGGATTGGGTGTGCAGACTCCTCTATAGGGGGGTAGTACTCAAAACTCTTATGCATAATTAGATGTTTTTGTAAAAAAATCAAATGTATGAGATTTTATGAGAAATATTTACAATACAAATTATGATTTAGTAAATTAAAATATACATTTCTATCATTATAAAATTCAAATGAAAATATAGAACATTAGTTGACACTAACCTAAAGTTGAATATTAATTATAATAAAAAACTATTGATTATAATATTATTATTTTTATCAAAACGGGATATAATCTCGTCTAACACTCTGACGAACAAAACAAAATTTTGGCATTAAGATAAAAAAAATAATTATCGATGTTGTGAATCAATGATAATGATGGTTGAAAATTTTCCGTAAACCAACCCGAGATTTTTACATCAATTATTAAATTAGAATAAATAAACAGATATTTATTGATCTTTTGAAAATACGATGGGCATGTGTAAGGAAGGGGAGAGTTATTACAAGGCAACATAGTTTTAACCCATGTTTTTTTCTCCTTTTATAAACCATATATATTTACTGCCTTTTGATACTTTACCAAAACATCTAAATTCTAACATATTATAAGTTAAGAGTTAGAGTACTGTTTTTATGATGAGGAATATGGCTCTCTTTTTGGAAATATGGACAGCTGGAGAGGTACATATGCATAAGATTAATTAATACAAGGGGCAATTAATAAAAACATACCCTACCTCTATTATATTATAAAAAACATACCTCCAAAACTTTAACTTACAAAAAACATACCTATATATACTTATTATTTCTCTAATTCTAATCAAACCATAATCTAACCTTTCTCTCTCTAACCGCAACTCTCTCTCTCTAATCGTACATCTCTCTCTAACACACGATAATCACACATCTTTTTAACACATGCTAATCACCCATCTATCTCTCTCAAAATGACTAAAAACTCACAAAATATTCATATGCTAATTTTAAAATGTCATACCCTAATTTTAAAATGGCATACCCTAAATGTTCTGAATCACAATCAAATATCTAAAAAAGAGTTCATACCCTAATTTTAAAACTTCATACCCTAATTTCAAAACTTCATACCCTCATTTTAAAACTTCATACCCTGATTTCAAAACTTCATACCCTAATTTCAAAACTTCATACCCTCATTTCAAAACTTCATACCCTAATTTCAAAACTTCATACCCTAATTTCAAAACTTCATACCCTAATTTTAAAACTTCATACTCTACGTATAAATTTCTCTCAATACTATACATATAAATTCTCCTCCTTCAACTTTAAACTCACAAGTTTTACAATAGTCTCAAAGCTCAATAAACAGAAAACAATATCACCAATTTCATTTATTTTTCATATATTACGGGATAGAAAACAATCTCACCAATTTCATATATTTTTCATATATAGTTAGTGACGAGTTTTCGTGGTGGAGGAGGGGAGAAAGATAGAGTGGGATATAAAATAAAAATATAAACAACAATGGAGGAGAGAGAGACTAATATGAGACAGATGTAGAGAAGAATTGATGAGAGAGAGAAGAATGGAGGAGAGAGATAATAAGGGAGCAGAGAGAGAGTAAATGAGAGATAGAGAAAGAAGAGAATAAACATCATTAAAATTGTTTGGTATGTTTTTGATAGTTAAAGTTGTAAGGGTATGTTTTTTGTAATTTAGTTTTAAAAGTAGTATGTTTTGTTAATTTATCCTTAAGACAATAAGTCGGATTTATGTGTAAACGTTTCCATTAATTTTTGCAAGGTATAGTTTGCAGTGATTTTACTGGATATTAGGGAAATACTTTGAAAAAATGCTTTACATTCATCCCTTGTGTTGGGCCTCCAAAATATTGCATTTATTTGAAATCTCAAATTTTGATACTTTTGTGGATGGTGGCGTCTGTATTGAGTCGGTCTTTTTTAAATTCAACACGAGTTTCGTATTTTTGAAAACAGTGTCGTGGTTTCGAAAACAGAGTCGTAGTTCAGAACTATGAAGTTTGACTTTGACTTTTTTTTTTAAAAAAAAATTCCTTCCTAACTTAAGTAAGGAGCCTATACATGTGTATATATACCAAAAGAATTTTTTTGTCCATAATAACCTATCACCAGCTAGACGATTCATATATATATATACACACATGTATATGCTCATTACTCAAAGTTAAGAGTAAGAAAAATAAAAAAATTTAAAAAAAGTCAAAGTCAATAGTTCTGAATTAGGACTCTTTTTCGAAACCACGACCCTGTTTTCAAAAATACGAAACTCGTGCTGAATTTAGAAAACACTGGTTAGAAAAAAATTCTATAAATTATAGTAAATGAAAAAAATGAAGGACTCCATTTTGGATCTGTGTCGGGGTTTTTAGACTGTAGAAACGGCTCTAATTCACCCAATCATCCAGAAAACTTTTATTTCCTCTTGATTACAATAAAATAAACAGAGCCTAAATACATTTGACCTACTAACAAGTTAATTACAGGTCACTATTTATTTATTTTTGATTTGTAACCTATCTCCCATACATATTTTCTGTTACGTAGTCTTTCCCTCTATATTTCTCTCTCCACACTCTCTCCTCCCTTTTTCTATTTTCCCGTGATACGTTACATATATATTCCAAATTAATTAACTTTGAACATCATTTATTTATGTCAAACTTTGAACTTTGAACCAACTTCCCATACTAATTATATTTTAGTATATAATTTATATATATTTGAACACTCTCATCAATTCTGAATATGATTTATATATTCCAAAGTTTGAACCAATTTTTTATACATAAATACTACTAGTATTTTTCTGCTGAATCAATCATCTAAATTTATATAAATTTTTTTTGTTTATTTTGCAATTTTTTAATTTTCTACGTTATAATTTTTTTTGTTTATTTCGAAAAACTCACCACTCTTTATATTTTCGATTTTACATTTATTTTATTTTTATATTGATTTGTTTGTAAATAAAAATTAATAAATAAAAGAGATGAGAGAGAAATAAGCTAGCTCACATGTATCTCTCTTTGGAAATAATTGTCTCATAGGTGGGTTTTTTTGGCACAAAGTACCAACCTATGTATCTAAATGGAATTTACCCAAATTTCAAATATAATCAGAGTGTAAAAAAAAAGATACGACCCTTGAGAAAATTCAGCTTTACATGCAATTATAATCAAAAGTATACTAAGCAAGCTAGTAATCATTTTCCCCCCCTACAACTCGCTTGCTGAATTCTCTATACGTACTTTTGTAGTGGCAGAGCCAGGTCGTTCACCGAGGAAGGCCACGGCCCGACAAACAAGTCAAAAGCGCTTTCTCCATCAAGAGCAAAAAATTTACACAGGCATTAATCAACTTATTTCATCACAAAACCCTGTGTAACTGTCCCATTTTTCATCAAACGAGTAGATGAGTTTTTATTCTTTCGCTGAAACAAGCACTATTATTTTATAATTTTAGTTCTCGATATTTTGTGTTGTTTCTAACAATACGGGCAATTATAGCCAAAGATGTGGAATGTGTTGGACAACAATGGTGTTTATAATTTCAAACACTAGGAACTGTAGATATATGTGAAAATAAGAAAAGAAGTCGGAACGGCCTTTGTTCATCATTGATCAAACATCCGCTACGTCTTTCATAAATGAAAGGTTTAAATTAAATAATTCTGTCAGACGAATCTAGGATTTCGAGTAGGGGCAGAAGTCATATGTAAAAATTAAATAAACTGCAACCCACAAAAATGTGACAAAAATATTTGAGTTTATGAGAATATATATATATATATATATATATATATATATGTGAACGTGTGTATATTTTTTTGAAAGAAAATAAATTATTTAAGCTTAAGAAAACTCATTAAACAGCTAGATTAGCTATTATATTTTATTTTAAAAGCACATAATATTTGAACCTTTTTAAGAGAAGAAAGGTAATAAAGTCAACGAAGTCTAACGTACAAGTAATAAAAGTAACAAATATTTTTCGGTTATTAATTAAAAAATTGTATAAATAATAACAGTGAAAGAAACTCATAATAACAATAAAAATATTAATTGAGTGTGACACAACATCTGAACTTGTGAGACATTGTGGAGTAGAAAGATAACTTTCCACTATAGCAATAAAGTTGGTTTGTAACTTTGCATTTAATTTTACCTATTATTTAACTTTTTTTGTATATAAATACTTCAAATTAATATAATATATATTTTTTAATTTTTCCCCTCTCAAATAAGGGTGGGCACTTGCCCACCCATACACATATATAGAATCGCCATGAATTTTGTTAATGTATTAAAATACATTAACAAAATTGATTTCTATAAACCCTAGTTACAAAATCTTTACAGAGTACTCCTTTGTAGCAACTGTCATTACTTGTTGATTTATATGTATTTATGAAACACGCACTTTTAAAAACTAATTAAGAAAGGCAAGTGTTTAAATTTAGTACCATTAATAATCAGTAATGCGAGCCAATGCAGCTTTGATCCGAAGAGAACAAGGTACAAGCAGAAGCCTTTTCTCTCCAATTTGTGTTCTTTGTCATTTTGGTGCTATAAATTTTATCATTTTCTTCAATGTTCTCACTAAACTATGGATATGCATTGTCTGTCATGTTTTCACGAACTCGCTAAAATGACATTGCAAAATTAAACAATTTTTTTGGTTTGACCATCTGGCCTCCCGGAACGAGTATTAGATTAAAGTTGCATTCACAATACACTTGAACTCGAGACCTTGGTTAAACCAGCTCAAGTTCTATTCATGGAGTTACGTGCTTGTTAGTTTTGAAATGTGATAATGATCTATGATTTAAACAACACTACTAACAATTATATAAGTAATTTTTTAACTCAATCTGCCATTTGCACAAGAAAGAATCAGATTAAGGGCACAAAAACACCATAGTAATTAATTCCTAAGAAAAAAAATCGCTTGAGAAAGTGAAAGATGTTAAAATGCTAAATGAGAGATAATTCCTACCAAAAAATGGCAACTTTTCTAAACCAAAGTTGTCCAAGGGTAATGCTGCAAGCATTACAATTTACTATGCTGTTTTCTAATTAGTAATATATATCTCGCATCGCCCAACAAACTATCGGGTAGAAAATCCGGACTCACCTATATCACATTCCTGTACTTTCTTTTTCTATATATTGACAATGAAACTATAACCAATTTTTCTATAACAATACATCCATCTTCTTCGTCTGTAGATTGCTTGCAATTAATAGATTGTGAAAGGTAATATACCACCAAGTTTGAAGGAAAGAATAATAATTCATGAGTAAAAGGTGAGATTTAATAATAATAATAATAATAATAATAATAATAATAATAATAATAATAATAATAATAATAATAATATATCCATGGTCTACTGTAGTTGGTTCTCTCTGAAGTTTCATTTGCTTTCACTTTTTGCTTTTTCAGGAGCTCAGAAGCCAGATTATGAAGGCAATGTTTATCGAGAAGTATTTGGCATTTAATTCATCAGATCCGGAAATGAAAGACAGAGACGATGAATTGTCTGAAGTACAATGAATTCACGTCTTGCTTATGTCGAAGAAGCAGAGACTTTACTCCTCAGTGACATAATTCATGAAGCCCCTGTGGGTATAAAGGATTATCTGGTGCTCTTAAGGTGCTTAGTGATCGTAAGACCCTCAAAGAGATGGTTAAATGTGAAGGTAGAAACATGGACAAGAAAAATAAACAACTTGTTGGCATACATGATAAGTATAGAGATGGAGAGAAGGAGATACGACTTGAAGTGACAGATGAGTGCGGACGAATTTTGTTAAGAAGGAAAACCTTCAGCTTGCTCTCTTGCAAATTTCACAGGAAGGGCTCCGAAATGAGGAAGCAAGAAAAGTGCAAGCGTCGTTATAAACATCAGTTGAGAGCAAGACGGATGAACAATGGGTTCTGATTGTTACTGAACAAGAAAAAGTCTATATGCCATTTTAGTGCTCCTGATTTTAGAAAAAGGATTGTGGAAAGAGAACCAAGCTTAAAAGAAGTTATAGAACATGGCTTAAGACTTGAAAAGAAAAGATCACTGAAAACATATATAGATCCATTTGCCAACGAAGGAATGAGTAGATGAAAACTGAAAAGGCATACTTAGATAAGAAGGTTATAGGCTTAAAGGAAAATGACAACCTACAATAGGAACCGACAAAGTGAACTTGAAAGAAGAATGACGCGAAAAATTGGTAGAAAAGAAACTTCTAATTTTCAACCAGGCTCGATCTTTAAGGTTTGTTTGGTGCAAGGATTCCTCATTGGAAAATAGTACCAAAGGGAATGTCCTCATAAACAATCTTGAATGTGAGGATAATTTGTTCTCTTCAGTGAAATTTTTCGAAAATAAATACTTTCATCAAACAGAGCGTTCATATGTTACTGACTAGACATGTCACATGCGTACGGCTATGTTCTTAAGTACATAAGGTCATAATTTTTGCGATTTACGAGTTCTAAAAGATTATGCCAGCTCGAGTAGAGCGGTAAAGACAAACTCTGACCCTGAGATCAAGCAATCAAGATAATTTAAGTATCCCGATAGTTAACATCGATGTAAAGCAAAATACTACTGAGCTATAATGATGCTTACAGAAAGTCAAAGGATCACTCATCACTGGAACATATATAAAAAAAATTGCAAGGCTACATTAACAGTATCTAAGACTTGATCATTCATGGGGGTGATTAGTGAAAAATTGGCCTTTTTTTTTCTGCAATTGCTTTACTTTAGTTTTGAACATCTCTTATACTTTTTGTCAGAAAGTTGTAACTGTAATAAATATTCAGTCCAAAATGTTTGTATGAGTAACTAAGGATATTAATTTAAGCCGAATTTAATTTACAATGCACGAAATGTTTTTGAAATGTCACTGCGGTGTAATCTTAAGCTGTAGTTAAGTTACATGCTTCTTTTGGTCAGAAAGTGTACAAGTTTATCTACTAATATTTTTTGCTTTACATTGAAGAGAACTGGTTTAACAAACAGAAAACACAATATAATCAATGTACAAAATAATAGATACTCCTGATATTTTTTCTGCTTCACATACAAAAGAATTCTGATTTTACAAACATAAAATTTCAAATGTAATTTTAGTGTTCATTAACAATAGGTACACCTAATATATATATATATTTAATTGCTTTACATACAAAAAAGAATACTGTTTTTACAAACAGAAATATCAAATATAAGCGGAGAAGCTATTGCAATCTCTCGAAAGAATTGATCGAGCTTCAATGATCGAACGAGGCGGCTCCAAATCTTTTTCTTGAAGAGCGTTTCCTTGCAACCGCTGCATTTGAGAAGCACAGGTATCATCCAAAATCTGTGACACAAAAAGATGAAAAAGTGTCATCATAATTAACTTACAGGTAGAAAATGTTGTTGATGTTACAAATGATCTGAATATTACTAGTACTTACTCCAAGAGCATAATAAGAGGCATTGTACCAGACTCTGTTTTCTTTTCTTCCCTCAAGAAAACTCAACACAATCTACCAATAAATGCACAATATAAGATTAAATCAGAATAATCAAATTCAACTACGTAAAAGTAGAAACATTATATATGCTTTCAGCTTTCTCCATACCTGGCCCATTCTGTCCCATAAACCACGACACATGGCAACAAATATCTGGCTCGTGAATACCTCATGCAAGTTCGATATAGAGTCGATCAACTGTGAATTTAGCATCTGCATTTTTTCTCGGACCTCGGACTCTCCATCTGATTCTTTAGTGTCCGCTAAAATTCTTTTGAGCCTTGTACTCCGGTTTCCTTGGATCTGAAACAATTATGTAAATATTCCGAAATAAGAAGTTAAATTATTAGATGATTTCAAATTTAGTCTCCTTCTCAATTTGGCGGGAAGAAAAGATTAAGGCAAGTGCAAAACTGCTGAAAATAAGCAAAACCAAATTGACCCTTTGGAGTTGCTTTTCTCACAAATTTTTGTTCCAAATGTATCGAAATAATTTCAGCATGATAATCTGAAAAAACTCCAATTAGCAAAACCAAATTGACTCAAAGAATATTGGTTCTTAACAAGTACCGATATCTGAATAGCTCTACCCATGACGTTATTATATTTAAAACATTGTTTCAGAAATAAAATATTACGAAGTAGGTTGTTTAATTTTTGTAATAATAACGAGATCTAGAATTAATAAGCTTACATTGTTGATAAGCATCTGTATTGTCGCATGCATGTAATTTTTGTACTTTGTTCTCAACATAACCGTCACACCATTCATCTGCTCTCCAAAGAACGACTTTTTATCTTCAATTACAGGTAGATTTGATGCCCAAGATCTCAAAATGTCCTCAACTTTGCAGTGAAGGACATCTAGTATTCTCTTAATGGTATTCAAAAAAGTCCCCAACTGCAAATGAAATACTGGCATATGACTACTGAAGAAATGGGAGAAAGGTGTTGGAATTATATTCTTTTGAATTCGATAATCCCAAAATTAAGTTGATTTGCTTTGCCAGCCAAAAAAGGGACTGTGTTTTAACTCTACATTGTGCAGTTTGTTAGATAGTCATATTGAAATAAAGTCAATATGACTATCTAAGTGTATTATATAGATTACAAAAAAATAATGGAACTATAAGTTTTTAAATTCGATAATCCAAACTTAAATCGCTTTGCTTTGTCAGCCAAAAAAGGGGACTGCGTCTTAATTCTACATTTTGCGGTCTGTTAAATTCTATTCTCAGTATTTTCCAAGTTCTGTTCTCATTTGCATTAATTGTGAGCTGAAATTCGAAATCATGTGGATTTAAGTTTACCCGAAGAGTTTTGAAGGACGATAATTATAGTGGTAACAATTGCTAAGTTTTATAAATGCAAACTTTGAAATACGTCATTGATGCAGAATATAATTCTTTACACTCACTTGACTTGGAACAGAATATAGAGCACTTGATTCTCTTCTTCTTAGCTTCTGAACTTGTATACCCAATCTTTTTGGAAGGCTATCTTTCAATGGCATCAAGATATCACTATATTGTTTTTCCATGGCTTTAACGATAGCTCTTTCCACATTCGCAATAGCCTAAAAGAGAAACAGAGAGACCACATTTAATTATTGACTTGAAAGATAACAAAACTGAAACATTTGAATCTCCGTATCACTTTAAGAACTGTTCATATAGTGTTTATAGAAATACAGGTATAACTTACATCCTCCAAAACCAAAGAATACTGAGGCCACCTTGTCATCACAATGTCATATTCTGTTAGCATTTGTTTTATTTTCTCATACATTTCCTCAGCAAAAGGCGAGGTTGAATGATTTGTAAGTACACCTGACCATGGTACCTGCATGTTAAAGTTTCACATCAAACCAATGTTTTTATGTAATCAAGAATACTAATAACAGATGTTACCCAAAAAAAGAATACTACTAAGAGACAATTCTGCTAAAACAGTGCTCGACAAACAGAGGGAAGTTGAGAGTGCATTATTAGTTGATATTTTAGCAGTCTGGTTATACAAATCAGAAAGTCCTGCGGAACGTGTGATTGGAAAATGTATTTTTAGACAATTCTTTTGAAACAACCGAGATGTCCAGGGAAGTTGAGAGTGCATTATTAGTTGATATTTTAGATGTCCAGGTGATTTGTTTTAGTCACAAATTTATTTGCCTAGCACTGATTCCAGGGGAGGAAAAAACATGAAAAAGGACAGTTACAATATATTTCAAGCTTTTAGCATCCGTTTAGTCTCGTTTGATGAATAAATTTTTGTTTTTAATGATTTTACTGGCTTCGAGGTAGGAAACAAACTAGAGAAGTAGGGATACAACATATAAAATTCAAGTCTGAAAAAGAAACAACTAGAGAAGTAGGGATACGACATATAAAATTCAAGTCTGAAAAAAAAAAACTTTTTGTGTCAGTTTGGTTTCGTTCTCAGTTCTAATCAATTTACTCTTTCTACTTGATTTTACTGCTTCCGAATATCTTTTTGGGCGCGTATGCATGGAGGATGTTTAACTGGCCTCGAGCCAGACTTTATTATGCAACTACTTAGTTGCTTTTATGTGTTCTATTTTCCATATAAATTGGGCACATGTACATGAAATTTTTTCTGAACTCTATCAGGGAAACACCCAGTCCAATATGTAATTTTCTGTTTTTCTATTACAAAATAGCCACCCATTTTATCAGGTGTGGAAAACCAGCATAAAACAAGAATGAAAAGATGTGTAGATTCCAAGGACAGAACCAAGTACGGACTCTGCTCGTCCAAAGTATAAGGTGCACTTTCTCTTTACACACTAATATCAAAGGATAATAAATTACCTTTTCAGCCTTGCAAAGCTCAAGTAAGTTGAGCTGCATATCTTGTACCCAAACCAAGATGTAATCGTGGTAGAGATTTCTCGAATCTACACCACCTTGCACAGGGCTGAAAAATATATAGAACCATTCAATGTCACGGACTCACAACTGAAGTTTTGTTTTTGGATTTTGAACAAATGCATTTGAACTTCGACATAGGGGGAAAAAGAAAAAAACTCAAAAAAGAAGAAGAAGAAATAAGAAGTTGAACCTTATGTTCCATGACTGAAGATTCCTTTCAAAATCGGTTGCTGATTTCAAAAGTTCATTCACATGTGTCGATGGACAAGATGGTGGCCAGGCAGCGAGAAAAACTTTAATCCTCTTGCACAACTCTGTGTTGTAGACGGCAGCAGTGATGCTTGGCAGGTCAATTGAACTGAAATATTATAGTATACGTTATGGATGTATAAGTTATGTGTGTGTGATACTCAAATTCGAAACAAGCTCAACCAAGCTAAATAATGCAAAGAATATTGTCTCCTTGTTCACACTTGACTTATAAAGTCAATTCGTCAAAAAGTTGATTGATTAGCTACCTTGGGAGTAAATTTTGGTTATGAATTTTGATATCTGCCTGGATTTCATTGCTTATATTCAAGCAAAGGTTCTTCATCTTCAAATAAGCTGTGGAGATTGTCATGTCATCCACAAGGAAACCTTCACTTTTTGATATGAACTCATCCGTATCCATCATGTGCTTGCGACACCTCCTTGCTGCTGCTGTCTGTAATAAAATTATTACGAAATTCAATATTATCCTTCAAAAAAAATTGCTCAAAGAAAAGTTTAAAGTTCCCTGTTCCGTCAAAGTCACATGCATTAACTGGTTATAAGTACAAAAGTTAGTTACATTGATGCCGATGAGTACACAAAATAAGGTTTGGAAAATATCACTTTCATGATTATTAAAAATTAGTGCACCATACTGTTATATTTCAACCTTTGAACACAAACCTACACAAAATTGAAAAAATCGTTCACCGATGTTAGAGTCTCAACTCATAGGAACTTTCTGTGTACTAAATGTTTGTATACTATACTGAGCACCAATCTAACACAAATCAAACTATTAATATTATAAGCACTTGTGTATTTTGATAGTATGGTGTAAATTATGAGTTCTGATACTTGTGTGTCCTAATCGTTCGATTTTGTTTAAATCACAGGTTGGTATATAAATGTTTTCCCTAAAAAGTGGTACTTGTAAGATATGCTGGGCTTGGTAAGAAGTGGGGAGCGTGAAAGATTCTTTCATTCCAATCAGCAGGAAAGTTTCGTATAATGTTCCAAGTCATTTGCTATTTTTATAAAATCATATACTACTACTAACCTGTAAATATTTTCTCAAGATTATCTGTGAATCTGGCACAAGTATATCGTGAAGAAGAGCATATACTTTCACAGCATGTGCTATAGCTGGTGCTGCAACATCTTGTATCAAACCAAACACACCCATAATGAGACCCGTCAGGGAATTCTCATCCAAGGACTTGTAGTTCTCAAAAACAGTTGCCAGTAAAATTTCGACTTGCGTTTCACAATCCATCAATATGCTTTTCTGCACAAGAAAAGAAAGTTTATACAAGGTAATCCTAATTTAGCGTTTAGACTACGGGATTCGAAGTCAGTGGAAATTTGACACAAATAATCAAAGTATCAGCTGGAGATTTAAAAATTGAGAATTGAAAAGCTGGAGTTTATACAAGGTAATCCTAATTTAGCCTTTGGACTACGGGATTCGAAATCAGTGGAAATTTGACACAAATAATCAAAGTATCAGCTGGAAATTAAAAAAATGAGAATTGAAAGGCTGAATACCTCTTGTCTCGTCAAGCTTTTCTCAATCTTCGCCTTCATGATAGGCTCAAGCAATTCATAGACGAGCTCTAAGCAATCTTTAGTTGGAGTCGCCACATTGAGTATGCATGATAGATATCTATAACAAAGTTGAAGATATTAAGATAAGCTTCTAATGTTATAGGAATGAAAATATCGAAAATGTCTCAGAGTATGTTTCATAGAATTGCCTGCTGATAATTTAGTTCTGGGAAAAAATACTGCAGGAGACATGGTTTTGATGATGATTCTCAAAGCAAATTCTAGATACTTCTCCTTAGAACTATTCGAGAAAGATGTTCCTTCAGCAAAGACCCATGTACGTAAAACCAAACATGAAACAAGTATATGACAACATGAAATGAAAATCCGGAGAAGTAAAAATAATACTGTGCAACTACCTCAGTTTGGTGTATGAATCTGAGACTCCATAGTAGTCAGCAAACTTGCTCAGCAACCATTTCCAAGATCCGTCTATCCGTAAATTTCGAGCAGAGAAATGCTGAGCACGCATGGCAGACTCCAACAACAAATCATATGCAAGAGTTTCGACAATGGGCCCACTCTGTCGTTCATCGTATGAAATAAATTGAAATTAAAATTAAAATTACAAACAAATGAAACCATCTTCAAAAAGAAATATCAAACAGTACTCATAGATTTCATTTAAATTACATTTTGAAACCATATTTCTTAGTTACGAGTTCCCGTAATCATGACCTTATAAAAGTTGGGATATGCAAATCTGCCAAAACTAAAGAAATGATCCACAATCCTATCAGTCTGATATGGCAACAATCAATAATATGCTCAATGATCTATATTTAAAGGGAGTAAACAATCAAAAATCTTATCAAATGAAACCGAGGCATGTAAAAAAATAAACCTTTACACGGGCGGCCTCGTCAGTAGTAATAGTACTGCCAATAGATAGCTGGATCTTTCCAACACACTCCTCATCTTCATGGTAAAGCGGCCACCATAGAACTCTATCGTTCTGCAATATTTAAACATGTAGGTGAAAAAAAGCTAATCTATTGGAATATCATAAGCTGCCTTTAAATGAAAGCTATTAATACCAGATTGTCGGTTAAAGATGTCATGGAAATTACAGCTCGGCCATGAAAGCAATTCTTTGTATCCTGTATCTCTATGACAAGAGCGTCGTTTTGGTTCTCTGGAAAACTGAGAATGCATGAAAATACTACTAAGAAACTGTCGATACGAACTTCGACTTTTGAAGATTTTTTAATATTATACTACTTACAAGTCATAGCAATCACCGATTCCAGGACGCAAGCGAATGGTAGATTCTTGTTCTCCTAGAGAATCTTCTGTAGAACTCTTTAAGTGAAGCAAGCATGAGAACCTCTCTGTAAAATGATAGGTGGTGAATAATAACGTGAAAAACACACCAGTTATTAATTGGCTTTTTTGGTATAAATGACAAACCTTGGGGTGTCATTGCAAATGAAGCGGCTTTTAGAGAATTGATGTGAGTTTTCACCAGTGAAGAAACGTGCCGTACATATTCTACTCCTGCTTGTTGCATACTCATTAAACTCCTCAATGAGTATATACTCTTAAGTTCCCGCCTCTGTTTGACTCGGATCTTTTTCACTGTCAAAATTTGCTTACCAAATCTCATCAAACTAGCCGTTTACAGTTAAAGGAGCAACTGGACTGAAGACATTTATTCCAAACTTTACTCCTATAGCTATTTCTTGAATTTTAGTATCAATTTATCACATGCATTATGTTTGCAAACAAACCAAAAACGCCTTAAAAGTAGCAAAACACAATCCACTACCATGGAAAATATTCCACATATGCATTTTAAAATGGAAATGAGTATTAAATATTATTCTAGAATAGACTTCTATAGATGAATAAAAAAACCAGTACAATCAGTACTGACTGAGCAACATACCTTCGACCTTGATTTTTCCGACGACTTCTTTTAATTTCAAAGGGCAAGTTTGCCCTTTGCTCACAGAATCCGTTCTAACTGCTGGTTGTGCTCCTCGAGGTTGCAGTAGATAATTTTGCAGCCTATGGATAAAAGTAAAATTGAGATATACTAATTTATATACATATGTAATCTAAGAGCATTCAGAAATCCACTAGCAGGATAATTCTTTTTTACCCAAATGCATTTCGAAGAATAAGGCACTCATCACGTAAGAACTCAGCTCCCTCGGCACAGCCTCTAGCCCATGCATTCAAGCATAAGCGAACACAACTATCATAAGCCACTAGTGCTTGCCACGCATTTTGACCACTGCAAGAAAGATTAAAGAAAATATGTGAGAATATATGACCATCCTTGAGAATTCAAAAATGGAAAGAAGACTAAATGGAAATGTCAGCAATACATAGAATTTGTAGAAGGTTTTTCTCTTTGTTGCTTCTCACGACAGCAAAATGAAATTATAAGAGGGGAAAAAGGGATGGGAGGGGAGTATACCTGGTGTTATAGTAGGTTACATTATTGAATAAATTTGTTTCCCCACAAGCGCTTGCCTTTCCTGTATCTGCAGTTTCTACTTGCGTGTTAGAGAACTCATCTTTATTTCCGTGTATATCATTTGGCGTTTTCTCAGGCATATCTATATCATCAAGGTCTCTCTCAACTTCTTCTAAAGTTCTAGTATCATCACTTAACTCACTTCCATGTTCTGGTTTTTTGTCCATTACACCAATATCGAACATTGGAGGTGCACTAGGAGTTCTGAAATCCTCAAAATCATTTTGTGTGCCGACACTATTGGGAGTAGCCTACAAATTCGATCAGAATATTACACTCAAACACACAAAACATCGAATGGTTTTTACGAGAAAATCAAATTTGACTTACATATGTAGAGTGTGGCATTGCTCGACCTGTCCCTAAATTTTGGGATGCATTTCTTCCAAAATTTACTTTGTTCGTAGGCAATTTGATACTCAGATCCTCTTTAAGAAACCCTTTATTTAGACTAGATACAGGCTTTCGGTTTAAGATTGTGTTTGGAAAGGGATCCGAGCACTCAAAATCACTATATGCAGACATTTCTTCGTCTGAATAATATTCAGCCGCATTATTTGGTGCTGACCCAACACTCTCATCATCACTGTCACTGTCTTCTATACTTTCATCAAAGTTTAAAGTAACTGTCTTGTGGGGCAAAAGCAGGCCAGACTGGTTTTTAAGAGGAGGTAATGTATGTGAAGTATAAGTGCCACTTTTAAGTCCCAAAGGAGATCTTGGCCTTCTAATCTCCTCTTCAAATCGCTCAGTTAATGGTGATCTAGGAGGTTCTTGTTTACGTTCCAACCCCTGCAATATAAGGTTGTAAAACCTATTGATATAATTATATAGATGTGCATATACGTAATTGGGGTCTGTTAAGTACTTTAGTTTGTGGCTATTAGGCTCTGCAATCTTGGTTTCTGCTATTAAGGTCCTCATGTTGCATCAACTGACCAGCTTACGCGCTAAGATTACACTTATTTTATGGCATAAGAAAAGCTATAACTTCTTAGTACAATGACCTTACCCTCAAAGAAATTAATACTGGAGCAAAGACACCCTTCACTACTATACGAACACAGACAAAAACGCTAGAACTTCTTAGTAATAACCTTAACCCCAAATAATTTAATGCTAGAGCAAAAACACTCTTCGCTACTAAACGAACATAGACAAAAACGCATATCCACCTTGCCCTGATTGTGGGTCTCTCATTAATTATCTTTGCATTTGATGTAATGTTTACACACACACATATATAGAGAATGTATATAGTATGAGAACTATCAAATTCCACAGAAACTTTTCCAGATACTTAATTTAGGCATAAATTAATAAACAAACATGATTTTCATATAGGCATACAAGATAAAATATACCTTATCCTTGGCAAATCTCTAGCCTTAGAAAACCGCAACCTTTTTTAAGTTTAAATTTCTTAAAGCATAATTATATGTATGAATATAGATACACCAAATTGCATTTAAACAAATAACTCCACACAGCTCTCGAAAATAATCACTTAATTAGTCTAAATTCACAAAAAGGAAAGGGTGATTTTTTTAATTGATTTTATTTTCTAAAAACAAGCATGGGTTAAGATGTTTCAGATATACAGACTCAAAACAAGTCTTTCATAAAAAATAATTAATTAATTCAACTGAATTTTTGACAAAACCCTAACCTAAAGAAAATACATGGCTATACTAAAATATACCAACTCTACACAAATATTTTTTAAAAAAAGCTCATATTTTTAGGAGTAATCAATTAATTCATCTAATACCAAGTCAAATGAGTCTACCAATTTAGCCATTTTTTTTCAAAAATACCCATACACTTTTATATTAATTACAATAATATCATAGTCCCATAAAAATATAAAATTAAAAACTAATAAAACTATTTATCTCTCTAACAACCAAACATTCTTTTAAATTTTAAACTATGTTTTTTTTATATTATCCACATATTTATATCATAGCTATACCTATTTTATATATTTTTATTTCATTACGCGCCGCACACGCAACGTGTGGGGCACGATTAGTAGTACTAAAATATACTAACTCTAGACAAATCTTTCAAAAAACGTTAAATTTTAAGGAGTAATCAATTGATTTGTCTTAAACCTTGACAAATTGTTAACATAAAAAAAAAGCTAACTTTTTAAATTTTAGTACTATGCTTTTTCTAAAAATAATAGAGTATGGGCATAGAATATACTAAATTATACTCTAGAAAAGATTAATTTCTATGAGGGAACAAAATTATTCGTCTAAAAATTCAACCCAAAGAATATAAAAAGGTGAGAAAAAGGGTAAATGATAAGTAATAATAAAACCTGTTTGATCCAGTTGATTGCGTTTTCATCTAAACCTTCTGTAAACATATTTATTTATTCAATGTTAAAATAATAATTGTAATATTGTAATATTTGTTAGTGGTTCAAAAGAGTTTATAGAGAGAGAGAGAGAGAGAGTTTTTGTATTTGTCTTTAGGTTGGCAGCTAATGTAATAATATATAACGGCTAGTTTTCCATACATACATATATAGGAGCGTATGTATATTAGTCAAAATCTAACCAACTAATGTTTAAGTTTTGTGATTACAAAATAAAATAAAAAAATGTTTAAGTTTTGTTTTCAAAGTAATAAATATGATAACTTGTTAATATTGTTTTCATTACTTATGTTTAGTAAATATACAATCTAGTTTATTTTAAAAGTAACATAATGATTTGATATGATTTACTAATAGTTTATAATTATAAATGCAACTTGTGTTTGCATTTAATGTAACTTAGTTATGGAATGATATTAATTTCTTAAACGAAGTCTCGGGACACTCGTTACCCAAACTGTATATGTATTGATGTTATGTATACACACATACACATCGTTAGTCCCGGGATTTACAATCGGGTTCGGATTAAGAGCCGAAAGTACTGGATTAGCGATCTGAACGGGGTTGGACTAATCTGATACAACACTAACATGATGTGTAGATACGTAAAAAGAATTATTATTTGTAGTCCGGTCCGTACTATTAGTTTGGTTACACTTTACGCAATCAACTTGTCATTTGAGGTCCGATAGAACTTCTAGTCCAATCCCGACCTACAAATGATGTAACCAAATAAGGTAATAGGGAATTATTAAGAACAGTGTGAAGTTCACTTTTTGTTAATGTAATCTCAAGGTTTGGTTTTTCTCTATTCATTAGCAATTTTACAATCATTAATGGTCAATTAGCCTATTTGGATACTTTCCCTTCAATTGTAAATTTATAATTCTAATAAAGTTCTTATTGAGCTAAACCCAAATGTGATGTTTTTTTTTCTGTTGATGGAAGCGGGGATAGGTGTGGCATCCAAATTAACCTGCGAGCGATCAGGCTATATTTGGGTGACTATGTCTAGCATAGCGATCAAGGACCGTAATTGTTTTATCAGCACATATTTCCTGTTTTAAAGACTTGGACTATTTTTATTTCTAGTCATTAAGAAATGTATTTAGCAATAAAGCTCTTTCTTTCATCTTTTGGCCATTTCCTATGCTCCTGGTCGCATAGAACCGACTTGGTGGTGGTGTTTTGACTGGTTGGCAGTGGACCGTTTCCCACCAATTTCCATCTGAAGCCTTCGGTCCAAATAGGCCCAAAAAAAATTAGAAGAAAATGGAAACTTAGAGAATTTGTTCGTTTGGCTTATTCAGTCCAAGATTTTGCTAAATCCCAGCCTAGGACTAAGGATTTGATTCACAGGTTATTGATTAGGGATCGAACAATAGAGGAACCGGTCGCGACAGATCCGATCTCACGACTATAGTGAAACCGAAAAACATGTGATTACGAAACACATGTTTTGGGATGATTATGGCGATGCATATGACAAGTTTGACAATAACGAGTCACTAGGGCATTTCGAGTGGGCTACGCGGGATCATGATTATGGCGATGCATATGACGAGTTCGACAATAACGAGTCACTAGGGCATTTCGAGTGGGCTACGCGGGATGAGGCCGTAGGCCACCTCGCACGAGCCACGGGCCAACCGTGGTCATCGAGCAAACGGGAAGGAGATTACAAAAGGGGATTTGCACGCATGCTTATTTTTTATACAACCAAACCGAGAATATGAAACAGACCAAAAAATTCTTTGATTCGGCTACGTTGCGTGAAATTTTGTCTGGGAATCCCGAGGAGTGGTTTTTGGTAGGATAGTATATGACTTAAGACATATTATGATCCAGAACAGAGCTTTTTGTATGCTATAAATAGCGTTTTTTCCGCTCTGGGAAAAGATGTTTTAGTTGTAGTGAGCTTAATAGAAACTTGGCTAAAATCACAACAGTAGTCTCTCTGTTCTTTAATAGAAACTCTATCCGGTCGGGTACTTTCGATGAAAAGTCTAATATTAGAACATAATAAGGGTGACGTTTTTGTATGAAACTATTTTCAGGAAAGTGAAATCGGGTCTTTTTCTTTTCTTTTTTTTTCATTTTGAAATCCCACCATATGAGTTACCATATGAGTTACCTGCAGAAACACTACGAATTTTCTAAACTTCCAATCTCAAGGAGACATCCTCATTTTGATTAGAGAATTAAGAAAACATAGCTCTACATTTTTACTAATGAAATAAGAAACTCAAGAGTGCCCTCTCATATTGTTCCGAATCAACCACCATTATTTTCTTCTAAAGCTAATCAGCCCCATTTTATCTCCTGAAAATGCGCCATAAACTTTTAAAGGGAGTTCGTTAATACTTCTGGAAATGCAAAAATTGTTTCTTAAACCCCAATTGGCCAATCTATCTGCAACCATATTTTGTTCTCTCCAAATATGTTTCATATTCTCTCCAACATGGCTCATCAATTCGATAATGTCCTTCCAAACATTTAAAAATTGGATGAGAACTTTCTCCTTCTTACCGAACCAATTTTCAATAATCTTTGAATCAACCTCCACCTTTACATTCTCTAAAGTCAGAGAGTAACACAACAGTAATCCCTCCATAAGGGATTGAATTTCAGCATCTAAAGCAGACTTTCCTTCAATTGGGCAACAAAAACACGCTACTAAATCTCCTTTTTCATCCCTAATCACTCCTCCACCGCCTGCATTTCCACTTTCTTTACTGTATGCGCCATCAGTATTCAATTTTAGCTTCACAGATGGTGGATAAAGCCACTTTGTTGTAATACTCTTCTTCCCAAATAGGGTCTTTTTCATGATTTTACATTATACTGAACTAATTAAGTACCCAATGTTCTCAAATAGTCAGATTTCTACAAATCCAAATTTTGTGAAGAATATTTTAATTCACACTAACAAGTTAGGTTGATCATTTGTGATTTGATTGTATATCTTATGTCGGGTTGATCTGTATTTTTTTTTCTTTTTAATAATGTCATGGGTGATTGCTAGCTAATTGTTATAGTAGTTCTTTTCTATTTCTTTACATATATTATTTGGAATGAGCAAACTTTTCATTTACAAATAAATCTGTTATTTCATCTACATTCCGTTTATAAGTTGGGTTAACTTGTGAATAACATGCAAAACTTTCATAAGAAATCACAAATGCTGCATGATTTATTTATTTATAGGTGAGTATAGCTTAAGACTTCGATTCTCTACATTATCTTATTTTGTAGTTATTATATCTTCCTTAGTAATTAGACGTGCGACCAACTTTGGCACCTACAAAATTATTAGCAGAACTACTTATACCAACCACCACTCAATTAAATCTGAATGGGTATCGATGCAACTTAAAACCTTATGATTTTTATTTAACTTCAAACTTCAAACTTTTACCTTTCTCTCTCTCATTTTTGAAATTTGGTATATATTGTGGTAGGATATTTATTATACTAGTGATGCTGGGTAAATAGACACAAGAATATACGTATATCAAACTTTGAAATCTTAGGAAATTAATAATTCCAAAAGTTTTATCAAACTTTGAAATGTTGGAGGAAATTAAAAATATTGTGGTCGCCTTTGTACATTAACAAAATAAAGAAAAGGCATAACTCAAATGCTTACGTTTCATCCGGTACGTAATATCATAGCAAACAATAACAGAATAGCACGTGCTACGACGATACGCTGATTTTGTCCGCATGATAGTTAAAATCATGTGTCCCCATAAAAATGTGTCATAACCGTCGCTAAGGCCATAAATGAAATTGTGGTCATTGGATTTCGTAGGCATCTCAAAGTTATGTTTTCTCTCATTGGTTCAGTAGACACAGTTAGTCTTGGACAACAATTTACATGAATTTTCTTGATAGTTTTTCGTTACACTTTTCCTCATATTTAAGGTAATTAACATTACTTTTATATTTTTAGGGTAACGGTTTAACTTTATACATTTTTCAGGTTTCCTATCAAATTTATTATCATAACTAAATATTACTATATTTTAATTTACTTCTATCAATTTTTTTCAATCCAAATTAATTTACTAGAGCAACCGCATTAAATAACTTACAAATTTTCTCGTATTCAAGTAAAAATTACATTTTTACAAATTATAAAGAAACGTTTTGTTTTATACAAATTATCAGTTTTTTTATAAATTTCTCTATGACAGCTATACAACTCATATTTTTGTTATTTTATTAATTTATATGTGAAAAATACAAATAAATGAGAGAGAATAAGAGAAAAGTAAGAGAGAAAAATTATTATTTTAATTATAAGGGAATATTTTAATCTCTTATATTTGAGAGATATTTGATTTCATGTATATTTAAGGTAATGGATAAGAAAACTGATGCGTATACAATTTTAGAACAATCTCATGGTAAATTGGTGATATAAGAAAACTGATGCGAATGCTCTCATGGTCAAGTTTCAACCCTTGACATGGTCGTAGCTGTAATTATTATACAAGTCTAATAATAGTCGATTTACTCATCCCACTTTGCCCAACCACGACGGTTTGTTTTCTCGTTTATATTCCGATTGTAAATCTATAAAATATCAAGACGTTCGGGTTTGAAAATTTCAACATTGCATATTTCCGTTTGGCCTATAACTATATTTTTACTCTTTTTTGCCGTTGCCTTTTTTATTTCTTTTGATACTTCACATTGAAGATTAATGTAATTTTGAAATTTTGTTTTAGATCATGTTGTGTGTTTAATCGGTCAACCCTCTATTCATTTTTTTTAATATTAGATGAAATTATATTGTCATGAAATTCCTTTTGGTAATTTTAGTCATGCTTGTATAGAGTGAGGAAATTTTGCTGTTATAATTTAGTATTATAAACTAAGTGTGGAGTTTCAGGATTTGGAAATTTGGTACCTTGTTTGTAGTTATTGACAAACATAGGATTAGGATTATAAATTTATAAGGAGTATACCTCGTATATGTTATATCTAAGCATCGGAATTGTTATACCCGACTCGAAAAAGTAATTGTTTTATGTTATCCTATCCTCTATTATTATTATTATCCTATCCTATATTATTATCCCACAAACAAACATGGTCTTACTTATTATTATCGCACAAACAAACATGGTCTTACTTAGCACCAAGTTTAAGACGATATCCACTGATACAGCATTATTTTGTTTTTCGAATTTTATTTTGATACGATGAGAGTAATAGTCATACCGACTCAGAGTTGCTGAACAAGTGCCTCAATGTTTACACTGTAGCCTCAAGATGGTCCGAATAAATTATTTTTACGGTAAATGAGCAGAGCTCAACATGGTGAAGTATTTATTAAATTAAAGAAAAGTATGGTGCTAGAGAAGATGACATTGTTTTGTGGGACCAAGCAAAGCAGCGTGGAATTCGTTGAGGTTATAGCAAACAAAATGTGCAAGGCTCTCAACTAATTGTCAGCTCGATCTTTTGTATCAGTTTAAGGACTTGAGTACTGTGACAAGCAGCAGTTTCAGTAGTGGGACTATCAGCAGATCCAATAGCGGTACGAGTAGCAGTTTGAGTAACACAATGAGCGGAGAGTTGCCAATTTCTTTGTGTGGATAAATAAATTAGTGTAGAAATTATTGAGCATCTTTTTTGCAAGATCTTTCTTTCGTATCAAGCTATAAACCAACTTTTTGATTTTCTTTACTCAACAACATATCTGGTGCGGTAATTGACAATTTCTTTGTGTGCATGGTGTAGAAATTGTTGAGGATCTTTTTGCAATATTTTTTTTTCGTATGAAGCTGTAAATCAACTTTTTGATTTTTTTTACTTTTACTCAACAACATATCAGGTGCGGTAATTTAGCACTCAACCCGTCTTAAGTTGTCAAGACAGACATCTACTTTTTTCTACTTTTCGTTTCCTAGTTTGTATGTGTCCTATGGTTAGTTAATCAAGAACCATCATCTGGTAAGCTGTATATCATAAAATGGTCTTGTTTATCTGTAGAATCGTATCATTTCTTAAACTCGATACCTTTTTTCAGATTTATGCCTTTCATAACTAGCACAACTTGAAATTTTAATTTGAATGATTGCCATGTTATAGTTTATGTTTCCTTTCATAACATTGGAGTACTAATCTGTAACTCAATGAAACTTAAGGGTTTCTCTGTAAATATTCTGAAACTATAGCACCATAGATGAAATTACCCTTAAAATGCATATAGTTTCCTATATTTACACTTGTAGTCCATGTAGTTACTTGTTATACACAGAATAGTATATATGTACTAGTTTAGCTAATGTTTAGTCTGGAAATAATTGCTACAACATATAAAAATTGTATAAATCTTGTAGAAAATATCTTTTGCATGAAATAACTACTTGGGAATGTGACAATAATTAATTTATCATCTTAGCTATAAATTTATATAACCTATGCGATGTATTAATTACACATACAAAATGGCAAATGTCACACTTTAGTGTTTTATTAAATAATTACTCATGTGTTTTAATATTACTACTCCATGTTAGTACTAGTATACATGAGTATGTCATGCCTTTATATTTTGTTGAAGGCTATTTTATCTTGTCACATAAAAGCTTGTAGACATTTATATGTTACGTGAGCTTATAAATTGTCTCGAATTTGAACATTTTACAATTTATCTTTTTTTAGTAGAAATTTTTCTCAAACTTAAACATTAATAGCTCATGAAAGAATTGGAATTTGTTTATATAGTCTCCGCTCAATACGAACAAAAATGTATTTTAGAGAAGTTGAAATGTCTTTCAAGTGGTTGCTACCATGGTTTTAAAAGCATTTGAAGTTACCTTATCATTTTGCCTAACGTCGATTGATAAGAGGTCTTAGATGCTAAGACATGTTTGTCTACACTATCATTCGTATGTCGTCGATTGATAAGAGAATTTTGACATTGTATGAGCTTAAAGATCCATTTCCTATTAACAAGGCCTTTTAAAGCCGTGCAGCATAATAGCGAGGACGGAACTCCACAGTTAAGCGTGCTTAGCTTGGAGTAGTATCAGGATGGGTGACCCCCCTGGGAAGTTGTGCCAAAGCGGACAATATTGTTGATACGGGCGTGGCGGTTCGGTCCATGAGACCGGGTCGTTACAGATGGTATCAGAGCCTCTATCTGGCCGGAAATGTGGGGACTAGCACGTGTGTGTGGACCCCTGAAAGACGCCGTGCCCGACGAGGACGTCGTGCCGAAAGGGAGGGTGATTGTGACGACCCAGATTTCCAGGGAGGAAATTCTGTGGTGCGGTGCTGTGCGTCAGTCTCACATCGCCCAGATATGAGAGTACTCGTGTGGTATATGAGCTTAAAGATGCATTTCCTATTAACAAGGCCTTTTAAAGCCGTGCGGCACAATAGCGAGGACGGAACTCCACAGTTAAGCGTGCTTAGCTTGGAGTAGTACAAGGATGGGTGACCCCCCTGGAAAGGTGTGCCAAAGCGGACAATATTGTTGATACGGGCGTGGCGGTTCGGTCCATGGGACCGGGTTGTTACAGAAGCTGTCACGCCCCGGATTTGGGTAAAGCCGAGTAGTGAATATTATTTAAAAGAAAAAGGTTTAAATATCAAAATATGCGGAAGCATTCGACAACACACTAAATAAAAACCAAACGGATCTTTCAGGACATGCCGATAGTCATATTTGAGTCACTATTGGCCTAAGGGTAGCCAACAACGCTCAAATGTGACGATGCGAAAAGAAAGGAATTTTAATAAAATGATTTATAGAAATTTCGGCATGACCTTTACGTATCTATTTGTTTCCACAAAAATCAACCTGTTCAAACATGATATAGATAATTAAAACTCGCCAATCACGATATTTCTAAAATCAATCCAACAATAAAATGTCACATCCAACCCAGCTAACCATCAAGCTCCATAACATATAGTCAAAATAAATGAGGTACGAATAAAGTATTTGTATGCAAATAACGAACAACTCGTGATAACACTTATTAGGCCAACATGGCTCAACTAAATGAATAATCCAACATGAATAAAAAGTCTAACGTGCACACGATCAAGTGTAATCCGATAACTGAGCCACTAGCAATCACTCTAAGCTTCGTCACGGCTTACGTCGGCACCTGTATGTCGATTGAAAACAAAACGTACAGAAAACAAAGAAAGGAGGTAAGAAAACAATCTCGCTTAAAAAGCGGCGCATGCTACTAAGCACGCACACACAATCCTAACATGGCAAATATATTATCAAGATAAATAATGACAAGACAATTTTATGGGAAACGTAACCACCTCAGTAACTTACACATTCACAATAAATGAACAGATAAACAAGGTTTAAATAAATAGATTATGATAATATAAATAAAACTCAACGAAAACCAAGTCGGGATTGCTCACATACGTACCCACCTTTAGAGCCACTGCTCAAGGACCCATAATACAATGGTACCCCCACCCACACGCTGACACTACCGTATGTGACTAGAGATATGGGGCCGGCTTTAATGGCACTACCCCTATGGTACCGATACACCTAATACTTGCGCAAGTTTCCGGGCTCTCACCGTAAGCCTCCGGGACTCATCCTTAAATCCACAATGGTACAAATGTACCCACCTTTAGAGCCACTGCTCAGGGACCCATCATACAATGGTACCCCACACACATTGGTACTACAATCCCATATAAATATATATATATATATATATATATATATATATATATATATATATATATATATATATAAAGCTCCAAAAGGACGGAAAAAAACAGCAAAGTCCACACACCGAAAATAATACACAACACTGTAATGTTATAGTTAATTAATTATCGAATGTCACTTGAAACACATCATTTTAATCACAATACCACCACATATGTACACACATTGTCACCACCTTCAACACTTCTCAAATGTTTAATTTATATTATAGTTTCACAATTTATGTTCTAAATATAGTAAATATATAATCCCTAGTCAATATAATGCAAATGCGCCATCATATTTCCTTATAACAATATACATCAATATATGAGCCTAAATTAACATGCAACAAATAACACACAAACCCGCCTTTAAAGCGAAATCATATTCCTCCCCCTTACCTACGCAAACGAGAGCTCGTTTGTCAAATAATCCCAAACTCAAGCCGAAAACCCAACGAACAGCTAGAACCAGATCTGGACAGCCCGATAACGGTCCTTAAACAATCCCTAAACGTAATTAAAACGAGCTAGATGCCATTATAATTGATGTAAATTCGGATTAGGGTAAAGCCCTAAAAAACGACCTTTTATAAAAGTGAAAATTGGAGGAAAAGACTTACACAGATAGATAGGGCTCGAAGAGTAGATCAAAAAAAAGTATTTGATCGTGAAAAACGGACCACGAACGAACCCAAAAACACTCGAATTGCCGCTGCCTAAAACCCCCCGAAAACCCCACGCACAACCGCTGCCAGAACTCGTCGGACTGCAGCCCTAACTGACTTGAACAGTCCTTCTCTGGTGGACCCGATCTCCCTCTCTGTCACTCAGTGCTCTCTCTCTCTACTGTGTATATGTATATGTGTATTATGTGTATATGTGTATTATGCGTATATGTATATTAATATGTGTTCACTGCCTAACTTATGTTAGGTTTAGCTTTTTATTTATATTTTTATTATACTAGTCCACTTACTTATAAAATCATACCAATCACCCCCAAGCTATCATATATCTCACACAAATAAATAAACACACTAAAACGTAATATCACTATTTCCTTAATAAAATTAATAATAAACTATTGAATTTCCGAGTCGTTACATTCTCGCCAACTTGAAAGGATTTCGTCCCGAAATTTAACACGTACCTGAATCGAAAAACAGGTCTGGATACTTAGCGCGAATTTCCGGTTTTCGCTCCCACGTTGCCTCTTCATTTCCATGGTGGCTCCACAACACTTTCACCAAAGGAATAACACGCCTCCGTAATACCTGTTCACGCCTATCAAGTATACGGACCGGGTGAACCACATAAGAAATATCCTCATGTACTTGAAGATCAGAAAAATCCAGAATATGTGACGGGTCCGGTTCGTACTTCCGGAGCATCGAAACATGGAACACAGGATGTACATTCGCCAATTTTGGTGGCAACGGTAACTGATAGGCCAGATCACCAATTCTTTCCAAGATAAGGAAAGGTCCAATAAAACGCGGGGACAACTTTCCACGCTTCCCAAAATGCATAATGCCCTTACGAGGCGAAATCTTAAGGAACACATGATCACCCACCTCAAACTCCAAAGGTCGTCTTCTTTTATCCGCCTAGCTCTTTTGACGGTTTCTTCCTGTCTCAAGCTTTTGCTTTATCAACAAAATCTTCTCTGTAGTCTCTTGAACCACATCTGGTCCTAACAACGCCGATTCACCGACCTCCGTCCAACACACTGGAGACCTACAAGGTCGCCCATATAAAGCCTCATAAGGAGCCATCTCAATGCTCGAATGATAACTATTATAATCAATGACACATGTTTCTCCCAACCCCCACCAAAATCAACTACACACGCACGAAGCATATCTTCCAAAGTCTGGATAGTCCTCTCCGACTGCCCATCGGTCTGAGGGTGATAAGCCGTACTCAAATCTAGTTTCGTCCCTAACGCCTTCTGAAGACTCTGCCAGAATCGAGACACAAAGTGGGGATCACGATCAGAAATAATAGAAACCGGGACACCATGTAAACGAACAATCTCCCGGATATATTGCTCGCATAACTGTTCAACTGTGTCGCTAACACGCAGAAAGTGGGCTGATTTGGTCAATCGATCGACAACGACCCACACTGCATCTTTCCCTCTATTAGATCTCGGCAACCCCTCTACAAAGTCCATAGTGATACGTTCCCACTTCCACTATGGTATAGGCAAGAGTTTAAGCAAGCCTCCCGGCTTTTGATGTTCTATCTTCACCTGCTGACAAGTAAGACATTTACTAACAAAGTCTGCCACGTCTTTTTTCATTCCACTCCAATAAAACTGTCGAGCTAGGTCGTGGTACATCTTTGTGCCACCAGGATGAACTGCCAATCGAGAATGGTGGAATTCTTTCATGACCTCCATGTGCATACTCACAGGTACCAGTAGACGATCCATAAATCTCACTCCCCCATCTGAGCCAATCTTCCATTTGTCGAGTTCCAACTCACTCGAGACTTTAACTCGCAAGTCCCTAGATTCCTCATCCCCTTGTTGGGCATTAATTACCCCTAAGACTAACGACGGTTGCACCTTCACCGAGAGCAACACGGCTGAATATTCTTCTTCACCCAACTCCAAGTCGAAGTCGTTAAGAACATTCAGCATACCCCATTCACGAACAGCTATGCATGCCAAAGAACACCTAGTCTTGCGACTCAAGGCGTCCGCCACCATATTTGCTTTACCAGGATAATATTGTAAGTCAAAGTCGTACTGCTCAAGATACTCCATCCACCTCCTTTGTCGTAAGTTTAGGTCACGCTGTGTGAAAATATACTTAAGACTCTTGTGATTCGAAAATACGTTAAATCTCTCCCCGAACAAGTAGTGTCGCCAACACTTCAAAGAAAACACTACAGCAGCCAATTCAAGATCATGAGTGGAATAGTTTTTCTCATGAACTTTTAACTGCCGAGAAGCATAAGCCACCACCTTGCCCTCTTGCATTAATACTTCACCGAGGCCTTCTTTCGAGGCATCACAATAGACACTATACTCCACACCTCTCTCTGGGATAATGAGGATAGGAGCAGATGTCAAGCGACGCTTCAATTCCTGAAAAGAAAGATCACATTTCTCATCCCATTCGAATTTAACACCTTTCTTTGTAAGCCGATTTAGGGGAGCCGCCAAACGAGAAAAATCTAATACGAACCTTCGATAATAACCCGCTAGTCCCAAGAAGCTTCGGATCTCAAACACACTTTTTGGTTGCCCCCAATCGGTCACCACCTCAATCTTAGAAGGATCAACCGACACTCCACCCGCAGACACCACGTGGCCAAGAAACTTTACCTCCGTCATCCAGAACTCACACTTGGAAAACATAGCATAAAGCTTATGCTCTCGCAAAAGATTAAGAACAATTCGGAGATGCTCGCTGTGTTCTTCCTCAGATAAAGAGTACACCAGAATGTCGTCAACAAACACCACGACAAACTTATCCAAAAAGGCTCTAAAGACTCGGTTCATCAAGTCCATAAATGCAGCTGGTGCATTCGTTAACCCGAATGGCATCACTAGAAACTCATAATGACCATACCGAGTACGAAATGCAGTCTTAGGAATATCAACTTCACGAACACGAAGTTGGTGATATCCAGAACGGAGATCAATCTTAGAAAAACACTTTGATCCTTTCAGCTGATCAAAGAGGTCATCGATTCTCGATAGTGGGTACTTATTCTTTATAGTCACCCGATTCAGCTTACGATAATCGATGCACATACGCATACTACCATCCTTCTTTTGCACAAATAACGTTGGCGCACCCCACGAAGATACACTAGGACGTATAAAACCCTTATCTAACAGATCATCCAACTGTTCTTTTAATTCTTTTAACTCAGCTGGTGCTAAACGATAAGGAGCCATAGCAATCGGAGCCGTACCAGGTGCTAAATCGATGGAAAACTCCACCTCACGTTGAGGAGGAAGCTCTGTAAGATCATTAGGGAAAACCTCGGAATACTCACAGACTACAGATGGTAGCTCGACATCTGTAGTCACTTCCTCACTAACAGACAAACTAGCCAGTAAACAACTCAAGTCATCAACAACGTTCCACGATGGTGAAAAACGGATACACCGGTCCCCAGAGAATATAATACGATCACCAGAAGAATTAATAAAAGATAAACGTCTACGCTCACAATCAATAATGGCCTGGAAGAAGGATAACCAGTTCATACTAAGAATAACATCGAAGCCAGTCATATCAAGAGCAAGAAAGTCGAACACAAAAGGGTGTTCGGAAATATAAAGTACACAATCTCGACATATGCGATTAAGTGGCACACTACCATGAATAGGAGTTTCAACTAAAATAGCAGGATCCTGAATGCTGAATACTAAACCGATAGATAATGCAAAATGAGAAGAAATAAAAGAACGAGAAGCGCCAGTATCAAATAAGACGTTAGCCCAAGAAGAGCTAACGAGTAAAGTACCTCAAATAACAGATGGTTCACCCCTATCAGTCTTAACCTGAGGGAGGGCAAACACGCGAGCATGGGAAGCATGTGAAGGCTGAGCAGACCGAGACTGCTGATAATTACCACGACCAGAACCTTGAAAGCTACCGCGAGTAGGTTTCGAGCCTTGAGAAACAGGAGCCCTAGAACCAGAAGAATAAGGTGTAGTACGAGTAGGAGCCTGATAAGAATTAGCACCAGTCTTTCCCGACCTGCACTGGTCCTGAAGATGTCCCAAACCCCCACACTTGTGACACCTAGCCATAGTACAATCTCGAACTCTATGATCCACAGATCCACAAGAATAGCAACCGAAATTTGCTTGGGGAGCAGAAGCAACATAACATGTACCCGAATAATTCCTAGGTTGAGTGTATCCCTGAGAACTAGAAGAAAAATCGCTTGGCCTCTTACGGTCACCACTGGAATTACCACCATTCCTATTATTACCCATGGGCTGTCTATGATTACCCAGAGAATGACCTGTAGAAAAATTTGATGTCGACTGCTTAGAACTAATAATACGCTTGTCCACTTCGTCGTTTTTCTCAGCCGCCATCGCACGTAAGACCAATTTGTCGAACTTCTTACACATAAATGTCGCCACCCTACCCTTTATCCTCAGTCGTAAACCCTGCTCAAAACATCGACAGCGGAGTTCCTCTGTTATAACCAACTCTGGATAATACTTTGATAACCGCAAAAAGTCAAGTTGATACTGACGCACCGAATTGTTGCCTTGAATCAGGTTCAGAAATTCCATTTGCTTGTCATCACGCAACGGCTGAGGAAAATACTCTTTCAGAAATATATCTCTGAAATCCTTCCAACTCATAACCCCAACGTCCCCGAACTCCTTCGCACTCTTCCACCACTGAGTAGCCTCACCCCGCAAATAACGAGTCGCACAAGCAATTCTCAAGTCATTATCGGTCATAAGAAGAGCCTCAAATATATTCTCTACCTCTTCCAGCCAAGTTTCCGCAACTTCAGGGTCTGCACCTCCTTTAAAGATCGGGGGTTCCATACGCTGGAAGTGTGTTTGGGCCGCTGACGCCCTCATCTCCCCGCCCCTAAGTCCATTCTGAGCACCTTGCCCCATGCGATTCATCGTCTCTGCCATAACTTTCATGAACTGTGTAACTGTTGAATCATTTGTATTCGCATTGTCCTCCGCATTCGCATTTCCGTTGCCGTCCTTATCCACGTTATGAACAATCGGAGGAGTCTCCTCCGGTGGAGCTTCCCCTGGAACATCTACGGGAGGAATCTCAGCGTTGGTCCCACCTTGATTACTACTCGGCACACGATTACTGATTCGTTCAGGCCCCTCTTTCCGAGCAGGATTTCGACCACGTCTGGGGGTACGAGTACGAGTAGGCGTTGGACCTCGACTCTTACCGCCAGTATCGCTATTTGGCTTTCACTTAGGAGCCATTGATACCTACGACCAACCAATCCAAAGAGGGAATTAATATTAAGAAATTGTCACACTAAAACATAAAAACACTATCTACCACAAGGTTATCACACATATGTTAAACATCACAAGTCACTCAAATAAAATTAGAATGAAAATATCACAGAGAGGGCATGCATATCCGAAATTAACAATTTTCATGAAGGAATACATAACTATCTTATTCTTATACCACCCGTGTGTGCCTATTCTACCCAACAAGCCACCAGGGTAATCGAAACCCGGTTAGCTCTGATACCAAGCTGTCACGTCCCGGATTTGGGTAAAGCCGAGTAGTGAATATTATTTAAAAGAAAAAGGTTTAAATATCAAAATATGCGGAAGCATTCGACAACACACTAAATAAAAACCAAACGGATCCTTCAGGACATGCCGATAGTCATATTTGAGTCACTATTGGCCTAAGGGTAGCCAACAATGCTCAAATGTGACGATACGAAAAGAAAGCAATTTTAATAAAATGATTTATAGAAATTTCGGCATGACCTTTACGTATCTATTTGTTTCCACAAAAATCAACCTGTTCAAACATGATATAGATAATTAAAACTCGCCAATCACGATATTTCTAAAATCAATCCAACAATAAAATGTCACATCCAACCCAGCTAACCATCAAGCTCCATAACATATAGTCAAAATAAATGAGGTACGAATAAAGTATTTGTATGCAAATAACGAACAACTCGCGATAACACTTATTAGGCCAACATGGCTCAACTAAATGAATAATCCAACATGAATAAAAAGTCTAACATGCACACGATCAAGTGTAATCCGATAACTGAGCCACTAGCAATCACTCTAAGCTTCGTCACGGCTTACGTCGGCACCTGTACGTCGATTGAAAATAAAACGTACAGAAAACAAAGAAAGGAGGTAAGAAAACAATCTCGCTTAAAAAGCGGCGCATGCTACTAAGCACGCACACACAATCCTAACATGGCAAATATATTATCAAGATAAATAATGACAAGACAATTTTATGGGAAACGTAACCACCTCAGTAACTTACACATTCACAATAAATGAACAGATAAACAAGGTTTAAATAAATAAATTATGATAATATAAATAAAACTCAATGAAAACCAAGTCGGGATTGCTCACATACGTACCCACCTTTAGAGCCACTGCTTAAGGACCCATAATACAATAGTACCCCCACCCACACGCTGACACTACCGTATGTGACTAGAGATATGGGGCCGACTTTAAGGGCACTACCCCTATGGTACCAATACACATAATACTTTCGCAAGTTTCCGGGCTCTCGCTGTAAGCCTCCGGGGCTCATCCTTAAATCCACAATGGTACAAATGTACCCACCTTTAGAGCCACTGCTCAGGGACCCATCATACAATGGTACCCCACACACATTGGTACTACAATCCCATATAATATATATATATATATATATATATATATATATATATAAAAAAAAAGCTCCAAAAGGACGGAAAAAAACAGCAAAGTCCACACACCGAAAATAATACACAACACTGTAATGTTATAGTTAATTAATTATCGAATGTCACTTGAAACACGTCATTTTAATCACAATACCACCACATATGTATACACATTGTCACCACCTTCAACACTTCTCAAATGTTTAATTTATATTATAGTTTCACAATTTATGTTCTAAATATAGTAAATATATAATCCCTAGTCAATATAATGCAAATGCGCCATCATATTTCCTTATAACAATATACATCAATATATGAGCCTAAATTAGCATGCAACAAATAACACACAAACCCGCCTTTAAAGCGAAATCATATTCCTCCCCCTTACCTACGCAAACGAGAGCTCGTTTGTCAAATAATCCCAAACTCAAGCCGAAAACCCAACGAACAGCTAGAACCAGATCTGGACAGCCCGATAACGGTCCTTAAACAATCCCTAAACGTAATTAAAACAAGCTAGATGTCATTATAATTGATGTAAATTCGGATTAGGGTAAAGCCCTAAAAAACGACCTTTTATAAAAGTGAAAATTGGAGGAAAAGACTTACACAGATAGATAGGGCTCGAAGAGTAGATCAAAAAAAAGTATTTGATCGTGAAAAACGGACCACGAACGAACCCAAAAACACTCGAATTGCCGCTGCCTAAAAACCCCCGAAAACCCCACGCACAACCGCTGCCAGAACTCGTCGGACTGCAGCCCTAACTGACTTGAACAGTCCTTCTCTGGTGGACCCGATCTCCCTCTCTGTCACTCAGCGCTCTCTCTCTCTCTACTGTGTATATGTATATGTGTATTATGTGTATATGTGTATTATGCGTATATGTATATTAATATGTGTTCACTGCCTAACTTATGTTAGGTTTAGCTTTTTATTTATATTTTTATTATACTAGTCCACTTACTTATAAAATCATACCAATCACCCCCAAGCTATCATATATCTCACACAAATAAATAAACACACTAAAACGTAATATCACTATTTCCTTAATAAAATTAATAATAAACTATTGAATTTCCGAGTCGTTACATTGTGGCATTGACCGGATGAGATATAGTCGAGTCAAAAGACGATGTTAGATTTATAATCGCATCGCGTTTGGATTCTCTTTGAGGAATAATTTCGTGATTGATCTGAAATTCATGCCACTAATGCTCTCTCTGTAAGACGAGTATGTGTAAATGTCACAAAATAGACTCATAGAGTTCTTGTAAAGAATTGAAGGAGTTATTGTGCACTTATCCAACCATAAGACAGACCATAAATATATATGGTAATGGTTGATACATCGACAATATAGTCACATTCTATTGTTGGCCATCCTCAAAAGTCTAGTCGACTTGATAATGTCGACGAGTTAAAATCAAAGTTTTGATTTGTATTACTTGACTTTGGAATTGAAATTGAACATCATGTTGATTATGTTCAGACCCGAAATGGACTCACAGAAAATTTAAACGATTGCAAATGATTGCACGCGTTATTTGGTGATGCGCACTTATATATATTTTTGTGTAGGGTTACGATATATTGCACACTGCTGCATTGGTCTGTCTGACTTTCATAGTCACTCAAAACACTGAATGTGTACCAGTTGGTAAATGGTTATGAGCCAGATGCCTCATATGAACGCGTGTTTGAGTGCTTCGACCAAGTTTTTTCCCACCGGGTTTTCTTGGCAATGTTTTGATAAGACATATTTTCTAGTCAGTTCATTCACGCACTTGTATAGCATTTCGGCCCACTCCATTCGACAACACCATTTTGTCATATGATCCGGTTTTTGTTCCACATCGGGTTTTTCGGACGTAAGGTTTATGTATTGGCAATAGCGAATACGACTCAACAACTCATCACAGTTTATGAAGACGATGAAGCTTGCAGCATGTTTGGACACCCAAGATGGAGTGTTGTGATACATTATGTGGTTGTCCATATTCATGTATATGTTACATACATTATGTATAAACGTTAAGTTTGACACCCATGTCTTTCTATCTTCACTCTTATACATGTATCTTACTCCATCACTCCACTATATAAAGGGCTGGAGTCTTCATAGTTGTACACATATTCATACTTGAATAAGAATATTTTGCTTTCTCTCCATACATTTCTTATTATCTCGATAGTTTGCTAATATTTGTCACACAACAAATAAGAAGTTGTTCAAACAAGTTATTTTTCCAAAAACATTGACAACCATTGGATCAGCTTTCTCTATATTGTGATCCGTAGAAAAATAGGATATGTTGCACTGTTTTTGTAGGGCACCAAAATTGCATCCAAGTAAATAGTCATAATTTTGTAGGACACCAAAATTGCATCCCAAGTAAATGGACATAAAATAAGGACCAACATAGCCAATAAAATACTACAACATAAAGTTTATTATTATGTTTTTTTGTCTATAGGGATCTTAGTTATCGCTTTTTTATTGTCTTATACAAACTCAAATTTTTTCCCAAGAATGCATAGTTATCTAATTTGACAAAATAGAGTTATAAAAAAAAATATTCTTGAAATATAAAAAAGGGATCATATACCGTGTT